>CM034152.1:747857364-748292969 GCA_019776745.2 Taxus chinensis
AAAGATAATCTAAATTAAAAATAGATTCAAGAGTGACCAAAACCTTTGGCAACTTGTTACCCTTTAATTGAATAATTTGATCATTATAGGCCTACTACAACTTGGATTGATTTTTGGATGAGAATTCGGCCTTCTCTTGAAGAAAAAGAATGAGTTGTTGGTCACTGTCAAAAACCTACCAATTACTTGTAGTATCTGGTACTGTTGGTTTTACAACCAGCTTAACAAACTCTCTTTCTTACTTCATAATTTTGACAGGGATATTTTATTGAGATCCCACTGTTGCAAGTCAATCTGCATCTTGATTTTGATTCTTGGGAACAACGTGAATACAAAAAGATTCAAATTATTTGATCAAGTCCCATACCCTATTCTTGTAGGATATCAATATATTATTCTTTTCTACACTCTGAGCTCTGACATGATACAAAAAACGTACTATCCCAAAAAATATTCAATGCCTTAATTCCCCTTTTCGTAGCTAGCTGAATTCCCTGTACCAGTGCTTCATATTCGACTACGTTATTAGATAAACTAAATTGAAGTTGGAGGGATGAGAATTATTTCTTACCTTGTGGGGGAATTAACATGACACCAACATCAAACCCATTTTTTCTTCTTGATCCATCGAAGAAGAGTTTCCATAACTCTTCCATATTATCTTGGGATTTGAGAAGATTGAGAAACGTAGCTCCCTCCTCATGAATATAATAAGTTCCTAATCCCGTCTGCTCAAAATCTTGGTCATATGGATTGAAATGAAGTCTAATTCCCTAATCATCAAGTAAAATTTTTGGGATCTCTTTGACAAGAGTGGTAGACTCATGATCCTCAATATATTCTTCATGATTTTGTATGGTGGAATTCATGTTGATGATGCTAGGAGTATAGGGTTTGACATGATCCCTATAGATTGAATTTACTCTTATAGTCACCTTAGTCCCATATCGTGTTCTGAGAAGCATGTGTGATCAATAAATAGACAAATACCCACCCATATTGGTGGTGAAATCCCTAGACAGGCATATGGTGAAGAAGGAAGGAAGGTTAATAACCCATATGTCCAGCGTGATTGATAAACTTGGACATGCATAAATAGTAAGATTCAAATCCTTAATTATCCCAATGGTTTGAACATCAGTACCGTCTAATTGAACAACTCCCCTTGTTACTGATGTATATTGAATACCTAGTATAATAGCAATTTGTTTAGGCATTACAAATCTACTGACACCAAAGTCAATCATAAAGTTATGCACTAGATGTTTACCAATGATTAGAGAGATATAAATAGGTGGTGGTTTGCTAGATTTATCAAATTTTATCCCCTCAGGTTGGCACAAATTGGTAGAAGTAGATGTCCCACATTTTTCTTGGTGTACTGAAACTTTTCAAATCCTTTTCCAACAAATTTATCTGTGAAGGAATAGAAAGCTCCTCCCACATAGTGCTGTTAAGGTTCTTTTTTTTTCATTTGTTTGACAAGCTAAAAGGAATACTCCCTATCTTAGATAGAATTTTTAGTGCTGTTGCATCCTCTTTTGGAAAATGAGTGTTTGACATTGTAATACTGGTGACTCTCTATTCTCACAACTTGAATGACATGGGCCCTAGATGATTTACCCACTACATCTTTTCTGATTGGTTCTTGCAGACAAGGTTGGGAAGTTGGTGCTTGATCTACCTTGTACAGTTCCCCTCTTATTTCCCTATTCTTCAATCATGTATTGGATGCTACTACTATGGAGTCCACATTTTATCCACAAAAATCCTCTTCTTGTCAATTTAACAAGGTTGATTCCCCTTGCATTTGCGGTTGAATTTCATCTTCTTGTGGAGGAGGTTTTGGTTACTGCTCTGTGGTTGTGGATATGCTTTGAACAATGAGTGCTTGGCTAAGCACTGCATTAGGACACATGTTCTGATTATGTGGTTGGGAGCAATGGTAACACCACTCATAATATTGAACAATATTATTTTGCATGGGAACAATTTCTCTAGAGGAATTGACAACAATGGGATTCTTGGTATTTAACGGTTTTACATTGGCGATATAATTCCGTATTTGGGCATTCCTTTGGAAAGGATTCCTATTATGCTGATATGATTGATTTGGAGGTTGGTAAGGACAATTATATTGAGACTCTTATCTTTTAAGGGAAACTAACTCATTCCCAAAACTATGCAGCATGAATTTGACCTCATAGAGATCATTTGAGGGAGGATGTATTGGTTGAGCTAAGTGGTTGGATACTGAAGGAATGGGAACAATGGCTAGTTGTTTAGTGGAAAAATAAGGAAACAAAGGCATTGGTGGTCTTGGAACTATTTTTCCTGTCTAGATCAAGCAATTCAAGACTCATATGGCAATATCATATACATCCGACAGTGTTGTTCCACCCATTGATTAGATCATAACCACAACATCACTGTTCAAAGCTTGCAAGTAGTAAAAGAATGAATTGTTAGGGGAAGGCTTGATCAGTGGGGAAATCCTATTCCATCTATTCTGGAACTAGCAATTGAAATCTCCCATGAATTCCTGAGGAGCTCTCTTAATAGTAGTCAACTGCTCCATGAAAGATAAATGATCACTTTTGTCTTTAAATTGTTTACAGAGCTTTTCTACCAATTCATCCCATTTGTGTATAGTGTTGGGTTCCAAACCACATAACCACTGAATTTCCTTTCCTTTCAAAGAAGTGGTGAGAACCTGACCACCACATTATCTTTTGTGATGTTGTGTACTGAAAAAATGTTGGAAACATATTGAATATGCTCTATGGGGGTGATGTTGGTTTCACTAGTGAAAAATGATATATATTTTAGAATTGTTACATGTCTAGCATCACGTTGAGTGAGCACAAAGGGGATGCCATTGTTGAAGGTGTGAAAAAATGATTCCTTATGGCTAAGATGATGAGTGGTTGATCTCTCCTCAGTGGGGGAAATCTTCCAAGTGGAGGTGTTGACTGGGCTCTGTAAGAAGATGACGAAGCTTCTCATTTTCTTATCCTTGGAGGAGACAAAGATAGTTTACTATTTTATTGGTTTTCTTTCCTTGAAGAAGTTCTTGTTTGAATCCTTTGCATAAGTACATGCACCAGATCTGGAAACTTGGAGAAATGGAGTTGCTAGGTACCTTTGATCAATGCAAATGCTAAGAGAAGTACCAACTCTTAGCATGAGTCCCACCGGGTGTGCCAAAAACTTTTGTCACTTGGATCGTGCACCCCCTGAATCCTCAGATGATCTAATGCAACATATTAACATACCCAAGGTGTAGGACCTTGGCTCCTTGGGATGAACCTTTGGAAAAGGCCGACTTCCTTCTAAACTACATACATCTGATAAAATATTAGGATGAAAAACCTACAATGCTAGAAAATAAACTATATTATCCAATTCTTTGGAAAAAAAGGGAGGGATATAATTGAAAATACTTGAAAAATGGAGATGCACCAATAGTTTAATGAACAATAAGATTAGCTCCATAAGCACACAATACTTTAACAAAATAATCAGTGATATGCACAACTTTTTATTCCTTTTCTCCACCGAAGAACTTTTATGAAGATAAAACTTAATAATAACAAAAGGGACTTTATTTATTCCACAACTATAAAAATAAGTTTCAGTAATCACAACTAGTAATTTTCTAAAGAAAATAAGCTTATAGTGAAGGTAAAATAGATCACCACATGCTAGGAAAGAAACATTCACAAGTATAAAGTGAACTACTGGAATACACAACACATTAAAGAAGGTGAAAGCAAAATATTAGTTCTGTATATAGTATTGAGGCTAAAGCCTATCTATGAGTACTCAAAATGGCAGAGCCTTCTTACAAAAATGATCCAAAAGTACCTTTCTACCTAATGCATCCTCCTATTTATAGATTTAAGAAGGTTGGGCAATTATAGCCACTCTTCTTAATCATTTCACACTAAAAATAAGATGCATTTACAATTGACAAACAGTCTCGCACAAAAATATCCAAGTGGTTGTGCAAGTTTGACTGGATAAAAGATGCAACTTGAAGGGTGACTGTGGCTTGGAGATTGTTCAAAAATGGCAGCCAAGTTTATCTAGGGCTGATGCCACCATTTGCCTGTTCTGTGTCAGTTTCTTCTTTTTCTTCTCTAGCTAACTTGTGCATGTAGTCAAGAAATTGTTTGATGATTTCTTGGACATATTTATCACCAGGTCCACATGCATAACGGTTTAGGAACTTGACAGATTCAGCCATTCGGTTCAATTTTCTAGGTAACTTCTTGGTTTGATTTATGGTTTTCTTGAGTTAACTCAAGAAATTTGGGTATGATACTAGCTTATGAATGGATTCAAGACCAAATGAATTTTTTACCTCAATATCTTGACTAACTAAAATCTTGAAATTGGCAATAATTTGATATGTTGGAAGCACATCAAGATATTCATTAAGGAATCTACAGTGAATGATGTCAAACTCATCTGTGATATCATTGAGGCCATCAATATTATCATTTGTGGCCTCGACCAATTTTTCCATGGATTCTTGCAACATCCGGACGTGGAACTCCATGGCTTCGTTATATTCAAATAGTTTAAAAGAATCATCAATGATCCCTTATCTTTAGAGTAGATCGGATTTGATGCTTTGAACCTCCTTTCATGATTCCAATGTGAGTTCTAGATTATCACATTCCTCTATAAGAATACCATACATTTTAGTGACTATATCTTTCTCTAGTTCGAGCTCATTGTACAAAGTGAAAAAATATTTTATCAATTGTCCCCCTTATTGAATCTAGCTTTAAATACAAGCCCTGACTAGTCGACCTTGTTCTCAAATATTTTTGATTGTAGAGAAGGAACTTGCGTTAAAAATTGTAGATATCGTGAGAGTAGTTGAAGGGGTTGGCTGCTTGATCTTACGTAAGATGATTGTCAAATGTTCCACTTTTCCTTTCAACTCATCCTTGGTGATCTTATCTTTATCAAATTTTTCAAGAAGGTTGTTGAGATCAACTTGGACATCTTGTTTGCACCTTCATGTGTGGCCTTACCAAGAGAAAAAATTGAAATCTGATAGTCCGCTACAATGATATTCTCTTTTGACTTGTTGGTAGCTGGACTCACTATATCAATGAATCTTTCCCTTGTCTGATCGATTGAGAGGTGAGAAATAACCCTTGGCCTCTTTTCTTGTCACCGAAGAGTTCGATCTAAGATACTGAGATCAACTTCATCTCCAATACAAATTTTCTTCTTCTACTTGGGAGTTTTCGTGTTCAACCATGTAGGAGTAGAAGAAGAATACATTTTTTTGGAGGATGATATGGGAAATGTCATCACATGAGTAAATTGGATAGGTGATACAAGTGTACTTGTTGCAGTAACCATGAGTGGCCATGAGGTGGTGACAAGAAAGGAAGGAGTAGAAAGGACTGACATAGGAATTGATTAAGTAGGAAGGGTGGTGGAAGAAGAAGGGGGAATGAGATGTTGAGGTATGGGAGTTTTTAAGGGGGAACTCAGAGCCAAAACATACCCGGATGAGAGAGAGGATAGGGAAGAAAATACCTCGGACATGATAGGGGATGAGGTGATGAGAGTGGGAGAAATGGGAGGAGAAGAAATGGAAGATGTGGGAAAAGAGAGAGTGAGAGGTGGAGGAGATGGAGGAGCTCAAAATGGGGAGGAAGGGAGAAGGGGTAGAGAAGGTGACTACAACACTTGAGTTGTGTGTGGTGGTAAAGCACTAATATCAATAATATATATAGAAGTCACCTTGGAAGGAGTAGGTTCCGTGGAGGGAACCTTGGAAGAAGAACCAAAACCTCTGTAGACAATGGTGATTTTGTGAGGCTTAAGAGTGGGTTTGGTAGTGGTCTTCCTTCCTTTTGAAGAGGTGGGGTGGCCCACTGATGGTTGTACCTACATTACTGCAATAGGAAGTTTCTATGATGCTTTTGGTGTGAATCCCAATGATATCAGCCTTCGGTGGGTCCTGTTAAGAATATGAGTTGCATGCTCTTTTAAATTGCTGCACTCTTGGAGTGACCAATTGATCCATGCCAATGGTTTGTCTTTCATATTAGTTTGATCATAAATGGGGTCCAAGACATCTCTATCATCTTGAAGGCCCTCATGAACCTATGCAACTCCATATTTAGCCACTTCCTCTAGATTCAACCTTTGATAGTTTCTTTCCCATATGGTAACTTCACTCTATAATTTATCCATATGTCCTCCAACTGAGGTATGTGAACACTAGTTGTCCTAATTCGACTGACTATACCCCAATAATCAAAGATCACTCGTGGGTGATAAGTATTTAATGTCATCTGACCCATTTCACCTTCGACATTATTTTCTTTGTAAGAGGATGCACACATGTATCGACCCAAAACCACTAGGAATTGAACCACTGTATTATGTATGTCATGTTGGATTTTGTGGAGGTGTAGCAATTGTCGAACTAATTCCATCAAAACCTAATTATTTGTGGGACACCTTAGTAGTTTATAAAGTGCACCTAAAAATATTCCCACCCTAAGATATGTGAACGTTGGGGATTGTAATAAAATGCCTCCCTAAGTCCTGACCATGTTCCAAGCACTATTTGATATCCTTCGGTCATAGAGCTCCTTATAAAAAACACATACAATCATAGCAAAGAAAGCGTCACTAACCTTCCTGAAGTGACTTGATCCTTCCTTCATTGTGAGTTGAGGATAAACGTCATAAATCAATGATTAATTTCTTGTTCCCTCAGGTGACAAACCTTGATAGTTTCTCATAGCTGCAGCCACATACACAAGATACGAAGTCATATAAAAATTTCCTGAAGTTAGGACATTTGAAATTTGAATATGTATGACATTGTTGATGTGCTCTACCCATCGAATAAGATTGGAATTTTTGTGGATAGTGGGAATATATAGGTACATCCATTCTTGGAAATATTTTGAAGACATAAGCCTTTTAACTTTGCTGAATAGTGTGATAATATCATTCACTTCTTGAATGAATTCAGAGCGGGGAATGGTCTTTGAAACTCTAGACATTGAAGGCTTGGATTTTTCTAGTTAACTCTTGTTAAGGATCTTGGTACAAGCTTTAGAATTTGTTTCCTAATGATCATGGGAGGATTTAGGAGAAATTGATGTTGAAGCTTTGTCATAATGGTATGTGTTGTCATTGATGTCAAAACTGTAGAAGATGGAAGAAGTGGCATTGATGGAAAAAGGGTAAATTGGTAAAGTGAGTAAGAAATGAAGATGAAGGTTGATTGGTAGTGCCAGCTCATAGAGAAAACATTAGAGTCAGAAAGTAGCTCAGGAAAACATATGTAGTATGCAATAGCCTCAAAAAGTGAATTGAGCATTTAAAAGTCAAATAAGGACATTAAGGGTCAGTTAGATGTAAAAAAAGCGTCAAGATGATCAAGGACAAGTTCTAAGGGACTTAGTCAGTTTTTGAGCAAAGTGCAGAGACGAGGATATATCCACTAAAGTCAGGAGAAAGCCATTGAAGTTCAAAGATATCCATTGAAGTTAGCATGAAGCCGTGAAACTCAAAAAAGAACTGCTAAGGCTTAGGAGAAGCCACAGGTAAAGGAATGATGCCACCAAAATGTAAGGAGTCAAGGAACAAGATCTAAGCATAAAAATTTAAGCTGCACGGAAGCTTATAAAATGCCACATGAAAAGGATGAGCCGCGAGTAAGATTGGTAAGGCCACAGATGTGAAGGAAGAGTCGTAGAAGTAAGAATAGCTTGAAGAAAAATATGTGGGAACTAGAAAGTTTTAAGGAGAATCCATGGAGTAAAGAAAGTCAGGAGTAATGTCGTGCACAAATAGAAAAGCCGTTAAGAATTGGAAAATCCATGTAGAACAAGAAAAATTGCTAAGGAAGAAAGCTGCGGAAATAAAAAAGCTGTAGATAAAAGGATGGAGTCATGGATGTGAAACAAAGTTGCAAGAAGGAAACACAAATAAGAAGAAAGAGCCCTATATAAGGAACAAGTTGCATAAAGGTGAAGGACAAGGCATATAGTCACAAGTGATTGAAGAATCTGTGAGAAACATATAAGAACCATAGATAACTAAAAATCCGTCGAGAAAGGTGAAAATTCGCATAACAAGGAATATTACCACAATACAAAGGAAAAGGTCACAAAAGCCAAGGGAAGCTGCAGATTGAGCAAATATGAACTGGAGATGGATCAAGAAAAATTAGATAGAAGTTTAAAATGGAAGAAGTGAGATTCAGTATCCAAAATCAATGATGATTTGATTGACAGAAGATTGCGGGTACGTGAACAACTAGAACTCCATAAAGAGCGATGAAGTTCACTATTCCAACTGCTAGAATTCAATACATGTTGACTTCAAAGTAATTCAGTTACACTCTCCCCGAATGATTCCTGATTCCAAGGTGCAAATTAAATATTTGAGAAGAAAGGAGCTCGTTTATTCCTTATCATGAGGAAATCCTATAAATATAAGAGATCTATCTTTAGAAGCTAGCTCATAAATACTTTATGGTAGAAGCGTCAAAGGTGTAATCAAGCCGAATATAGAAGGAGAAAAATATGGAGTTAGTGACATGCATTTAATAGTCTAGATTTCCAGGTGACTGATGAGGAGAGATTACATGACACACAAGATGAAGTGGTGGATTGGGTCGATTGTTTATATAGAGAAAATTGGATGCATTTGAGAGGAGTTTCTTGAGTGAAAAATGATGCACCAAAATTGAAGGAGCGACATGAGAGAAGACGGCTAAAGAGAAAATCGATGCACTCAAGATGAAGGAGCTAAAGAGGAAGAGAGAGGCCGAAGGAGTAATGTAGGTATGAGGGTAGAGTCTAAGATTTGATTAGATGCATTACACATTAATGGAATCAACAAGAGCACTCTCATGAGCTGAAGATATTAAGAGTTGAATATCTGAAGAACAGAGAAGAGAGAAAAAGTAGTTGAGCCAAGGAGATTTTCAAAGAAAGAAAGAAATGACACAAAGCTGTTATTGAATATCTTATATTGATATATGAGAGTTGAGTAGAGGACTATGCAAGGAAATAAGATGTGGATTTCTTGTTGAGAAGAGAAAAGAGAAACTGAGGACATAGTCATTGCAAAGAGGAAGAAAGAAGACATGACAAAATAATAATGATCTAATGTAGACAGAAAGAAAAGAGCTGTGTGGAGAAGGAGACAACATTATCAGATGAAGAATTGATATGCAGAGAAAAGAAAAAAGTCATATAAGTTGAATGAGAACAGATACTAGAAAGAGGTAAAGAAAACATTGCATATATAACTGTGAAGAGTGATTGTAAATGAATGAAAAAGCAAGGTGATCATAATCTGTTATATGTGCAACATGGAAGCTAGATGATCAAAATTTGTGTAAATAACAAGCCTAAGTTGTAGCTTAGCATTTCCAGAGGGTTGCAGCCTTCTTGTGGGTAGGTGCCCATAGAAGATCAGTTTTAGCTGATTAAATTATGGGTTTTTGCTCCTTGTAGGGTTGGTGCCTCACTAAAAAAATCTCTTGTGATGCGTTATATTTACTTGAGTTTTTTGTTGTGTGTAATATCAAAAAAGGTGTAAGGGATTGGTGCTCCTTATGGGGTTGAAGCCTCATTTAAAAAATCTTGTAGGATTTGTAATATTCTTGCAAGTCCTTGCTTTGAATAATATAAACAACAATTTCAGTGGGTTTTTGTCTTGAAAGCGTTTCCCACATTATATCTGGTCTACTCATGAGAATGTGTGTATGCTTCTTATTCATATAGTCTCATGATTAATATTGCATGCTTATAACAATCAAGAATAGTCAACAACTATAGATACAGAAAAGAAAGAGGAAATTAATAGTAAGTTTTATCAGCATTGATTCAACCCCCCTCTTAGTGCCTTAAATCTCTAACAATTGAGGCATACCCCTCAACGTCAGGAAGCTTTAACAAATCCTCAAAATAATCAATGTCTAATATGATTATAACTATTTTATCATCGTCTATAATGTAAGTGACATGTGTGGGTAGGTAGAATTAAATGCACTGATTTGGCATCAGGTTTTCAGGTTTTGGAAGTTGTTGTACACATTGCATGTAAATTACAATTTTGAATCTAAAACCCGAAATGGTATAAGTCCTTTGTATTTTGGGAGTCGGAAGTTGACTTGCAATTTGCATGCAAATTGTAATTCAGGTTCCGAAACTTGAAATGGTCTTGAATGGTCGGAAGTCAGGTTTTGGAATTTGATTTGCAGTTTACATGAAAACTATAATTAGGGTTTCAAAACCCCAAATGCACTTAGGGGATCGGATTTCAGGACTCATCTTGTATTTTGAATGCAAACTGTAATTTGAGTTCCGACTTCCGATTTGAGCTAATTTCCTATGTATTTTAGGTTTTGGGTTTTGGGAAGCAATTTGCATGCAAACTGCAACTTGAGTCCTGAAACCCAAAATATGAAATATATAAGAAAAATTCAGTACATAGGTAATTTCCTCAAATAATTTTGCAAAAAAATAGCACTTGATAAAAGGAAGATTTTGTAAGAAAAAAATAAAAAAGAAGGCAAACTTGTCAAGGGAACTTAGAAAGTTAACATTTTTGGCAACCTCCAGGGAATGCTTGCCTACTAAGCATTAGTCCAGTATCCTTATGTAATCCATTGGGAACATGAGTCACTTAAAGTCAAGAATATACAAAACTAGAAAACAGCTAGAAGCAAACAAAAATAGAAACAAAACAAGACAAGAAAGCCAGAAAAATAATGTGCAAAGAACTTGGAGGAAGGGAAACTAGATTAATACTGTACAAGGTGAAAATACCTCAATAACAAGATTTGAGGTGAATCCCATTAGCTGGGATTGGAAAGGATTCTCCATCGAGCCTATATAGGAAAAATGAATTTGCTTTTTTGCAACTTGTGATTAGGTATGGCCCACTCCAGTGGGAATCAAAATTTACATGCATTCTTGGCTTGTCCCTGTCCACATCCCATTTGAGAACCAGGGCTCCTTCCTGAGAAGATCTATGAGTTGCTTTTATGTCAAAAGTTTTCTTCATTTGAGCTTGATGCAGCTCAAGGGTCTTCATTGCTTGGTTTCATGTTTCCTCCAATTCCATAAGTTCAACGAACCCTACTATCATAGGATCACTTTCCGTCATTTCCAACCGATGAGCTAGTTCCAAATACGACAACTCCAAAGACAAAGGAATATTTTCTTCCCTCCCATACACTAACTTAAAGGAAGAATTTCCAATGGCCCTTTTTGGAGTGATCCTATCTACCCATAAAGCAGTCTTAAGTTGCATGTGCCAAGTTCGTCGGTTGCTTACCATTGTCCTCTTGATAATCCGTATCTGATTATTTTTGCTAGAATTGGCCAAACCATTACCTTGTGAATAATAATTTGATGAGGTTTTCAGATAAATGCCATTTTTCACAACCCACTCACTAAGCTTTGTGCCTATGAACACCTTGGAATTATCTAAAATAAATGTAAAGGGAACACCAAACCTTGTCATAATACCTTCAAGAAAATCCAAAATGGATTTCTCATTGCCTTCCTTAAAATCTACTACCTCTTTCCATAGGGTGAAATAATTAATTGTAGTTAGCACCTATGGGAGATTTATCATTCCAATAAAATATAGGCCCTGTTGCATGAAAGGTTGGTGTGTTTGGATTGGATGGAGATGAAGAGAAACAAACCTTTGCTTCCCTGTGAAAAAGACACATTCCTTACATTTCCTTACCCACATATGGGCATCCTTGAATAAAACGGGCCAATAGTAACCAACCCTCATGATTTTTGTGGCACTTTTACTTGCTAAGTAATGACCTCCTGATATCCCATTATGAAATCCTTCTAGTATCATATCAACCTAATATGAGTTTACACACACGAGAAGAAATCCATTTAAATCCCTTTGAAATAGTACATTATCTATGAGAACATAGGGAATGCATTGAAGACAGAAGCTTTGTCTCTGATTTATGTCTAGGCCGAGAGGATACTCACCTGATTGTAAAAAATTCTTCATGTTAGACATCCAATCGGCAGGAGTGCAAGCCTCTCCTTGATAATGATTATGTAACACACTATCGTATCCCTCTTTTACTTCCAAGTTAACAACAAGATGTTGAAACAGACCTTTCCCTCTGACCATTTTGGTTACCTTTATATGGACATTATATTCCATGACCTTTGTAATCCATCCAACCCTTTTCTCGTTCATGTCTTTATTCAACAAAAAATCTTTAACTCTTGGATGTGATACCATCAAATGGATCCTGTTGTTGGATAACATAAGCTTGAATTTCTTTAATGCCTAAATGACATCAAAGACTTGTTTCTCAACAAAAGAGTACTTGAGTTCATAATCTTTTAGGGATTGGCTGAAGAAAGCGATTGATTTTTCCATCAAATCATCATTCTGCTGAGTGAGAATCTTAGGAATGATTTCTGATCCTGTAAAGGCATAAAGGATGAAATATTTTTCATGATCAGGATTTACCAATGTGGGGGCCTGAGAAATGGCCAATTTGATGGCCTTGAAGTTGTTTTTACCTTATTTGGTCCATCTGAATGGTATATTCTTTTTCAGCATAGTTGTGAGTGGCTTGGCCAAAGTGGTAAACTAAGGTACAAACTTAGAGAAATGGAGTCATTAGGTACCTTTGATCATTGAAAATGCTAAGAGAAGTACAAACTCTTAGTGTGAGTCCCACCAGGCGTGCCAATTTTTTTTTTCACTTGGATCACGCGCCACCTAAATCATCATATGATCTAGTTCAACATGGGAACATCCCCAAGGTGTGGGACCTTGGCTCCTTGGGATGAACCTCTGGAAAAGGTCGAATTCCTTCTAAACTATGTACATCTGATAAAAGATCAGACTGTAAAACCTATAATGCTGTAAAACAAACTGTATTATCTAATTATTTGGAGAAAAAGGGAGAGATATAATTGTAAATACTTGAAAAATATCTTTTCACTAATAGTTTAATGAACATTAAGATCATCTCACAAATTTCTATTCCTTTTCTCCAAAAAAGAATCTTTATGAAGATAAAACTTAATAATAACTTAAGGGTCTTTATTTATTCCACAATTGTAACAAATAAGTTTCACTTATCACAACTTGTAATTTTTCTAAAGAAAAGAAGCTTAATGTGAAGGTAAAATAGATCACCACATGCTAGGAAAGAAACATTCACATGTATAAAATTAACTGTAGGAATACACAACACATTAAAGAAGGTGAAGGAAAATTATTAGTTCTGTATATAGTATTGAAAATAAAGCTTGTATATGAGTACTCAAAATGGAAAATCCTCCTCACAAAAATGATCCAAAAGTCCCTTTCTGCCTAATGCATACTCCTATTTATAGATTTAAGAAGGTTGAACAATTATAGCCACTCTCCTTAATCATTACATACTAAAAATAGGATGCATTTACAATCAATAAAAAATCTCCCACAAAAATATCCAAGTGGTTGTGCAAGTTTGACTAGTTAAAACCTATAACTTGAATGATGAGTGTGGCTTGGAGAGTGTTTGAAAATGACAGTCAAGTTCAGCTAGGGCTAGCACCACCCTTTTCCCATTCTGTGTCAGTTTCTTCTTCTTCTCCAACTAACTTGTACATGTAGTCAAGAAATCGTTTGATGATTTCTTGGAAATATTTATCATTAGGTCCACATGCATAACAATTTAGGAACTCGATGGATTCAACTATTATGTTCATTTTCCCAAGTAACTTCTTAGTCTAATTTATGGTTTTACTGAGTTGACTCAAGAAATTCTAGTACGATACTAGCTTATGAATGGATTTAAGAACAAATGAATTTGTTACCTCAGTATCTTCATTAACTAAACTCTTGAAATTGAAAATAATTTTATCTTCTGGAAGCGTACCAAGATCTTCATTAAATAATCTGCAGTGAATGATGTCTAACTCATCTATGATATCATTGAGGCCATCAATACTCTCATTTCTGGCCTCGACGAATTTTTTCATGGCTTCTTGCAACATCCAAACATGGAACTCCATGCCTTTGTTATATTCAAGCAATTTCGAAGAATCATCAATGATCCCTTCTCCTAAGAGTAGATTAGATCTGATGCTTTGAACCTCCTTCCATGCTTCTAATGTGAGTTCTAGATCACATTCCTCTCTGAAAATACCATACATTTTAGTAACTGTATCTTTCTCTGGTTTGAGCTCATTATATAGAGTGAAAACATATTTTATCACTTGTTCCCCTTTATGAATTTGGCTTTCAATCCAAGCATTAATTACTCGACCTTGTTTCCAATCTTTACAACTACAGAGAAGGAACTTGCATCAAACTTGTAGATATCGTGAGAGCATTTGAAGGGGTTGGCTACATGATCTTGTGTAAGATGGTTGTCAATTATTACACTCCACCTTTTAGATCATCCTTGGTGATCTTATGTTTATCAAATTTGTCAAGAAGGTTTCCGAGAGCAACCAGGACATTCTGTTTTGCACCATCTTATGTGGCCTTACCAGGAGAAAATTTGAAATCTAATAGTCCATTGCAGTGATATTCTCTTTTGAATTTTTGATAGCTGGAGTCGCTATCTCAACTAATATTTCCCTTGTCTAATCGATCGAGAGGTGAGAAATAACCCTTGGCCTCTTTTCTTTTCATCAGGGAGTCAGATCTAAGACGTTGAGATCAACGTCATCTCCAATAGGAATTTTCTTCTTCTGCTTGGGAGTTTTCCTGTTCAATCATGCAGGAGAAGAAAAAGAAGATAATTTTTCAGAGGATGACTTGGGAAATGTCATCACAATAGTAAAATGGGTAGGTGATACAAGGGCAATTATTGTAGTAGCCGTGAGTGGTAATGAGGTGGTGAAAAGTTAGGAAAGTGTGGGAAGGATTGACACGTGAATGGATGAAGCAAGAAGGGTGGTGGAAGAAGAAGAGGGAAGGAACTGTTGAGGTAGGGGAGTTCATAGGGGGAACTCAGAGCCAAAAAATCCCTAGATGAGAGGGAGGGAAGGGAAAAAATACCCGGGCCATGGTATGGGATGAGGTGATGGGAGTGGGAGAAATGGGAGGAGAAGAAATGGAAGATGTGGGAAAAGAGAGAGTGAGAGGTGGAGGAGATAAAAATGGGGAGGAAGGGAGAGGGGGTGAAGTAGGTGACTACAACACTTGAGTTATGTGTGGTTGCAAATCACTAATATCAATGACCTCTATAGAAGTAACTTGGGAAGGAGCAACCTTTGTAGAGGGAACCTTGGAATAAGAACCAAAATCTCTACAAATAATGGTGATTTTGTGAGGCTTGGGAGAGGGTTTGGTAGTGGAATTCCTTTTGAAGAGGTGGGGTGGGCCATTGGTGGTTGTACATATGCTATTGTAATAGGAAACTACTATGATGCTTTTTGTGTGACTCCCAATGATATCAGCCATTGGTGGGTCCGGTTAAGAATATGAGTTGCGCACTCCTTCAAATTGTTAGACTCTTGGAGTGACCAATGGATCCATGGAAATGACTGGTCTTTCACATTAGTCTGATCATAAATGTGGTCTAAGACATATCCATTGAAGGTCCTCAGGAACTTCTATAATTCCATATTTAGCCACTTCCTTTAGAGTCAACCTTTGATAGTCTCTTTCCTACACGTCAACTTCATCTTTGCAATTTATCAATATGTCCTCTAACTAAGGTACATGAGCACCAACTGGCCCGATTCCATAAACCATACCCTAGTAATCAAAGCTCACCTATGGGTGATAGGTATTTAATGTCATTTGGCCCATTTCACACTCGACATTATTTTCTTTGTAAGAGGATGCACACATGTATCGACTCAAAACCACTGGGAATTGAACTCCTGTATTATTCCTGTCATGCTAGAGTTTGTGGAGATGTAGCAATTGTCGAACTAATTCGATCAAAACCCACTTATCTGTGGGACACCTTGGCAGTTTATAAGGAGCACTTGAACATCCTCCCACCCTAAGATATGTGATTATTGGGAATTGTAAGAAATACTCCCCAAGTCTTGACCACATTCCAAACACTATCTAATATCCTTCGGTCATAGAGATCCTTGTAAAAAACACATAGGATGGTAGTGAAGAAAGTGTCACTAACCCTCCTGAAGTGACTTCATCCTTTCTTCATTGTGAGTTGAGGATAAAATTCATAAATTTTTGATGAATTTATTATTCTCTCGGGTGATAAAATTGAATAGTTTCTCATCCCCGTAGCCACATACACAAGATAGGAAGTCATTTTAAAATTTTCAGAAGTTAGGACATCTGAAATTCAAATATGTATGGCATTGCTGATGTGTTATGCCCATCGAATAAGATCTAAAATTTTATGGATAGTGGAAATATATAGGTACATCCATTCTTGGAATTTTTTTGAAGATGGGAGCCCTGTAACTCTGCTCAATAGTTTGATAATATAATTCACTTCCTGAATGAAGTTAGAGCATGGAATGGTCTTTGGAACTCTAGATACTGAAGGCTTGGGTTTTGCTAGGTAGCTCTTGTTAGGGATATTGGCACAAGCTTTAGAATTTGTTTCACAATGCTCAAGGGTGGATTTAGGAGAAATTGAGGCATACCCCTCGACATTAGGAAGCTTTAAAAAATTCTCAAAATAATCAGTGTCCAATATGATTACAACCCTTTCATCATCACCTTTAATCATTGGAAAGTATCTGTCATAATGTGTTGCAATTGAGAGCACAAATTACATACATTGTATTGATGGTGGAAAAGTGATAGTCAGGGCAAGTCCACTATCGTAAATAATCTTCATCTAAGCATTCTTAGATGGATCTCTAAATCTAATCAAAATATATGGTAGGTCAACATGTTTGAGGTCAGTATCCTTGATATTATAAATGTTTGATGTGATACTGGAAGGGGGAGCCACCCCTTGGAAAATGTACTTCATCTTTCATTTTCCCTTGGATGATGATTCAGACATTTACTCATGGAAGAAACTCTAAAATTTTTACAAAACTCACTGAGACTTGAGGGCGGAAGTTAGCCCCTCTAATGCAGTAAGGAATCCCTGAAATGTACCATCAGAAAATGAACCCTGCTCTGCAGCTTTGAAGTTTCAACTTGAAGTTCTGCCAGAAGTCAACCCTTGTTTTGCATGTTTTGATTTTTTTATCAGCTAATTTTAACTTCATAAAATAAAAATAAAAATAAAATACATACATACATACATACATACATACATACATACATACATACATACATATATATATTTCAAAGTGTTCTTTCACCTAATTTTTATCCTTCATCGCCATCGTCTTATTCTCATGGTCATTTTGGCATTCGTTTCATTCATTTTGAATAAGCCATTCTCCCGTTACACCACAAACCGTGTTTTAATTATTTAACATCCTAAAATTTAATAAAATTAATATTTATTAAATTTTATGGGCTTTTAATTAATAAATATTAAGTTAATACTCATGAAAGTTGTTAGAAAAACTTGGGAGAACTTTTCTTCTTTTTATTAATTGTCGTAACTGCCGTGAGCAAGTGCCCGGGGACAATTTTTCTTCTGCTTCCAATTGTCGTAGACAATTTTGATTTCACTTCTATCATCTGGGAATTGATGAGGAGACGGTTACAAGAGGTTGCAGAAGTAGATGGAATGGGGAAGAAGGGGAAACAAGGAGATATTGTAGATATCCAGAGCCAGAAGAAGGAAAAGATCATTCTACAGACACTACCCGACTTTCACACGGAAACCTGACATGGGCATTAGCTAGAGAAAAACAACCTCGAGAGTTTTAGGTAGTTGTTTCCATTAGAGGGAAGCAATAACAATAAATTTCATGCACGTGCAAAGGTTGATATGGAATCCCAAATAAATCTCGCATGCAACAAAGACGGTGAAATTCCACATAGTTGTTAGTTTTTTGTTAATTTGTACTGTAGCTAAAAGCCAGTCAAGATCCTCCATGCAACTTGTAGATAGAGAACAATCTTTCCATGCAAGCCCAAGGATAGTTTCCACGCACCAGGAAGAGATATCTGGCCACAACCAAGCTCATGCATTTAATTTTTTCTCTCAAATCCCACACAGGTGAAGAAGAAGAAAGGAGTTTACACGCCATGCTATGGAAAGAGGAATAAGACCGAATGAAGGACTAGTCAAGATCCTCCATGTAATCTGCAGGTAGAAAACAAGTTTCCATGTCATGCCTGGAAGGGAGAATGAAATTTGTTTTTATTCATGCACAACATGAAAAGAGGAGATTGAACACACATATGTTTAGAGTATCCACACAACCTACAGAAAAGAAAAACAAAATGAAAATTTATCCTCGCATGGTGGGAGAAAGGAGAAATAAGTTTGTTTGTTACCTACACAGGTAGGAGGAATCTGCTCACACATGCTAAAGAAAACAAAAGAATCTAAGTCTCCAAATCCACACATGCATAGGAATTTGTCTTATTTTATTACTATTATCTTTTCTTTAAAGAAGAGAAAGAAATAAAAAGGATGCTACGCAAGATTAAGAAGGAGAAATTTGATCAATGTGTCAAAAAAGAGAAACAAAACAACAGTTAAAATGAAAATCCATGCAGGAGTTAAAGCCAATTTCCACACATATTTTTGAGTGAGGAATATGATTAAAATATAACCAAAAATGGAAATCCACGCATGCACAATTGATTGAAGTTCAACGCAGTTTTCTTTTTATTATTTATTATTTTAAAAAGAAGATATTCATGGTGCTATGTATGCTAAGGACACAACAACTTTCTCGTGTCAAGGGTGGATGGAGATATTCATGCACACAATGAATATTTTAAAAAAATAATAATAAGGAGCTTCCTAGATTCAATGCATTGCTGAAAGTGTAAAAGTGATCTAAAATTGTATTATTTTTAAGATGGTGATTTGAGCTTTGCCTCAATATTTTTGTGTGGTCATTTTGAATTCGGCATTCGCTAAATCTCTTTTTATTTTTTTAATACAAAGAGTTGTATTATTCTTGCGGCAACAGTGGTTCAGAGACTTAGACATAACACCTTTCTAGTGTCTTGGTTTTCTTTTGGCTTTCCATGTTTCTTTAAAAAAATTAGAAAAATAATAATAAATAAATTTGATAATGGGTGAACGTTCCAATAAGTCAGTGTTAAAATACGCATATAAAGGGTTAGATCTAACATCATCCTTAAATTCAACATATGATACTATTTTGGATACCGATATGGGTCACGTAGATATGGTTCAGTTCTGTGAAAGGGTAAGACTAGAAGGGAGGACTATTTTCTCAAAAAGGCTTTATCGTTGCGGCTTACCTCACGCGGCAACATTTCCCGTTGCTATACAATGCCCCCAATTTGTCCTAGCTTGTGCTGAACATTATGAACCTAAGTGTCAGGGAATTTTTAATGACAGAAATGAACCTTTCCTACTCAATTCTCCAGATCATATGGAAGATTTGTTAAGAGTGCCACTCCATGAAGAAAATGTTGATAGTACACAAGAATAGGCACAACAGTTTTGGGATGAAAATCCTTTGAGATGGTCGAAGATGGTTGATAAAAAATTGGTTGGTCAAACCAAAAACTCACACTTCAAGAATTCCCAAAGAGTTGTTTTGGGTAGAATTTCATGAAGAAATAGGGGATATGATTACTCTCCTCAACAGGGTTTTTATTCTTCCTTCTGCTAGAAATTTTCATCTTTGGATGTACAAGTTCATTTGTATAATTCTTGATGCAAAGATGTTTATTGATTAGGAAAGTATCGTTAGCAATACTCTCCATAAGCAATTGATTAAGGTAAGGATGAAAAGGCATTTTTATATGACCTCTTATTTGATTTATGTTGTAGTAAGAAGGAAGATATTTTCAGGGCTAACAACTAGAGGTACAATGGGTCTTGACAAGAATAGTGTTTTTCACTTTTACCCATAGCTGGAGTTCAAGAATGGTTCTCAACATTTCCAAAGGGTAAATGATTTTTTCCTATTCTATATAATCCGGTCACTAAGGAGAAACCCAGAGGAAATATTTTCAGAAGATGCCAAGGCAGTGATAAAACAATGGGGAACTTGGTTTATCCCGTTTCCCTCTTACTCTTATATACGAGTTGATGGATTCGTGGGAGCTCCTTATAAATTTCCTAAAAATGTCAGTGATAAAATAACATTGATGGAACTTTCATGTCATCTTTTAAAAATCCATTGCCTGCTGGTGGATAAATGCAAAGGAGGTATTCATTTCCCAATTCAGATTGGGGAATACAAATGTCCAAATTACCACAGTGCAGAGCTTATGGAAAAATAATTTTCTATCATAACTATACATCCTTTCACAAGTAGGGCTCAATTCGATATTAAAGGATCCATGGAAAAATCCCTAGGGAAAAGATATAAGCACAAGGCAAACATAAAAGAATATTAGGTAGAATGTGCAGATGACAGGGAGGTAAGATGACAACAATTTTCTCATCTCACACTGGCTCAGATAGAAAATTACAGATTGAGGGATCCTCCCTTGACCCTTCTTGATAATGGGATTGATCTTATAGATCCTACCTATGATCATATAGTTTTCACTCCACTCCCTGGTATTGATTGGAGTAGAGGAGACGAAACTTCTCTAGATGTTATAAATCAACCTGTGTTAAAAAGGACTATGATGTGGTATGAGACTCAGATAGTTAATCCTCTCCCATTTTAGGCACATATGTCAGAAATAAAGATGTTTCCAATGAAAGGAGGATTGACACATAAAAAGGTGGTGCAAACTTCTTCACACCAGTCCCCACCAACATCATCACACGCATCTCAGAGGCAAAGTCGGTGGTTACCCAAACTTGTCTCTAATAAAGAAGAGTTATCTCAAGGATCGGTAAAAATGTGTGCATCTTCGTGAAGGAAAATAATGTGTTTGAGGTATTTCTACCCCAAACTCATCTATTCACATCACTGAGAATTCCAATAGGCCTACCAAAGATCCAGATCATCAATGTCTTACTCCAGAGTCCAAGCAAATCCCAGTGGTACAGATATCTAATTCTTTCGAACATCTAGATGATAAGGGTATTCCACAAGAACATGAGAATAATCAAGAATGTGTTACAGATGATACTTCACCAAGGATTGAGGCCACAGAAAAACTACCTACTAGTTTTAGTCATGAGAAAGGAAAAGAGGATTTTTCTTCAAGTTCTCAATTTTTTTGTGTTGAATTAATGAATGAAACACCGACCTGGGTTGAATTTGAAATTAAAAAGAGAAAGAGATTGGTTAAAGTAGCCAACATTGATTTGGAGTCTCTTTTTGCCATCTTCAATAAAGTTGTGCAAAAAAATCCTAAGGCCTTCTCTAGAATAGTGATTGAGGATAGCGGAGATAAGTTTGCAAAAATTACAGTTCCTACTACTGAGAAGGATCGTGGGGACATGATAATCATTGATTATGAAGTATCCAAGATAGCCCTTAGTAAGACCACTTTTGAAAGTGATGTTGCTATGGCAAATGATTCAATGAATAGTGTGTTTAAAAGGTTGGAGAGATACAAATCTCAAATTTCCCAACTCAAGGAATAAAAGAATCAGTTGCTTTCATATGTTCATCATTTGATTAGCCCAATTGAGTCTTCTTTTCCTGTTCTAGAGATGGTGGCTATTCTAGATCAAGAAATTCTCAATCAATTGAAGGATGTGATCACTCTAGGGCACACTCTAAGGTCATGGGTTTATGAGATAGAAAGTGGTGGGTTGGAAACAATTATTGAGGTGATAAAAATATCTGAGAATATTTATGCCTACCTTGATCCAGTGTTTCCATTCAAGGAGTGCCTCATTACATAATTAATCACACTGGATTAGTTTTTTCCAATTCTTCAGGATCTTGCTCGCATGGAATCTACATTCTTAGCCTCAGAGAAGATACTTGAGTTTGATCATCGTATGACACGAATTCTATGGCTAAATCATGCTAAGGCCAGGAAAATGATTCTATAAGACTTGGTAATTCGGTTTTATAATTTGTACAATGAAGCCTATATCACACTTTCTTCCATTCAAGTCTTCATTAAAGAGATTCCTTACACCTTCATCAACAAATATAGCCAAAGGAATTCAGTACAACATCTGGTGGAGCAGTTTACAAAATTGATACATGAAATGTATACTCCTGTTGATGTTTTTTCCACTTCTTCTATGGATCAATGTTTCAAAATCAAACACCTATGCGAGGAGATCCAATATAAAGTTGTAGACCTGCATATCATACCAGGTAAGATTCTCAAAATTTAGGTACTTTGTGAGGCTATTCTTCTCCCGAGTTGTTTTCCAGAAGAAGAAAAGATGCACCAGACATTGCAAAAGCTCAAATCTTTTGAATTGGCAAAGAATCAGGATCCTTGTTTTGCCAGCAACATGGTAGGATGATTTCCTATATTTTCTCATGGGTGGGAGAGTTCATTTCTCATACGATTGAGATAGGTGGACCCCACCCCCAATGGATAAAACACTAGTTTTTGTCGAATATTTTGAAAGTGGTGTTTTAAATGTTGTTATTGTTAGATTCACTTTTGAGGATACTTATGAGATTTCTATTTTTAGTTATTTTTAATAAAGTTGGTTGAAAAATTCAAAGTTACTTAAGTGCCCTATTTAATATGCATTTAAAATCCTAACTACTTTGTAACCAACTTTTTGATTATAAAAAAATGTTCAGGAATCATTTGTAGAGGCCGACTTTGAGAGAGGAGAAGAAAATACTTTTGTGTGTAAGCTTTGTTTCAGGAAGAAACTTTTGTTCTTTTGTGAAGACATTTTGGATTTAATGAAATACGAACTTTGTGTCTCATTCATTGTCTCTTGTAACATTTGATGTTCTTATGTTCACTAGATGTTAGATGTTTAAATCTTGCATGCAAATATTGTCTTTGATCTTATTATCAACGTTATTAAGCTGTTGTTCTTATTCATAGTGATCAAGCTCTGCTATTTACTTGGTCATGTGTGTTCCCTTTTATTCCCTCTCGTTTAGCTAATGCAAACTCTATTTTTTTTGTGTTAGTTATTTATTGTTCTTCTCCATGCAAATATTAGGCTATGATTTTACCTAACTCTTGCATGTTCCTTTCATTGATTCATTTCCATTCCCTTCCTTCATTCCGTTCCATTCCCCTCATCCAATTTTCTTTCCATTGATGTTCCAAAACACCCCCACATACAATTTTTGAATGTACAGATGTAAATACAATTTTGGTTTTCAATAAAGGCAACCTCATGTTCATTGAGGAGGGACTTCGTTCCCACACTATTACATGCCATTTGCATGTGTGAAAATCCATATGCTAATAGTTTTTGGTGACTCTATTGGGGATTCAGGAATCGTTAACCAATGCTAGGTTAAATCGTTATGACTATCCCCTCTGTACAAGCTCTAGTTCTTCAACCAAACCTTGTGCCTGACAAATATTTTCAAGGAGGCATTGCTGCAAGCCTTTGAACAGTAGCTTGGGAAAATTGTGAAAGCTTGTAGCAATTTGTTGCTGTTGATAGAGCCATTGACAGAGAAATCTACATTGAAGACCTTAGAAGAAGAGCACCCGCACTTGTGGCCAGAAGACCTCCTGGACACGTGTTGATCATTGTTCACTGACACGGCCCTCTTCTACCAAGGTAATAATTTGTATGTCTATTACAGGTAACCCACCTATCTTGCAACTAAATCTTATTTTTTTGGATACTCAAGAAGATATATCATCAGATCTAAGGCAATCTATTTTGGAAAAGTGCACAAGCAACTATCATTTTCATCTTGCCACATCAGTACTAGATAACAAAGAATATCAAGCCGTGATAGTTGCTAGAGTTATTTAGGCACAAAAAGCTCAAGAAAGAGAGTGAAGAGAAAAAGCTAGAGCCAATCAGAACATACCAGTGATCCCTTCACAGTAAAGATTTCAAACTGGCAAGAAAGAGGTTTATGCGGGGAGAGAAATCTAAAGGTTGATCTGATCCCATTTTTGATTTCTAAGGAAAGTTTACTTTCAAGTCATCTCCTCCAAAGAAGAACATGCCTCATAAATCTGTAAGCCTTGCATCAAGTCCTGAAAGAGCAAGCAAGAAAGGAATCACTACTAGTCAAGCACTTTTCCTTGCTCACGTCATTTTTCCTTTGCATACTACCTTTCCCAAAATGGTAGTCAACGTAGCATGGGGAAATGCCATAGGCCCATTGGGATTACTATCTCGACATGAATTCCCAAGAGGATCGAGGAAGATTCTTCCCAAGTTTGATGGAGATGGGAAGACATCACCAGATGACCATATTTCCGCCTTCTTTGCTGCATGTGTTGTTTTGTCGGTAGAATACGAAGATGTTGCTATTCACCTCTTCATCAAAACATTGCATGATGTTTCTGCATATTGGTTTCATCATCTACCAAATGGATACATTACAAACTGGAGTGATATGAAAACTAAGTGTGAAGATTGATTCAAGATGGTAGAAGATGAACATGCTCTTCTTTCCCAACTATCTCAGGTGAAGAAAGAGCCAAAAAAACCCATGAGGATTTTCATGAATAAGTTCAACAAAATGGTGAACAAAGTTCCTAGCAGGATTCATCTAAACCTTGATGGACAAAAATGTTTCTTTATTAACACACAACAACTAGAAGTGTGCTATCAGTTGAGAAGGGCTAGAGTGGCTACTTTGGAACTTGCTCTGACAAGGCTTTCTATTGAAGCAACTCCCGCAACTAACTCAAAATGTGACGTTGTTGAAGAAAGTGATGATGAATTTGAAGTTGTCGAGGTTTACTAGGAAGATCCAGATTCTGGAACATCTGAAACCTAGTGGAGTTCCATTCAGGCAGAAGCAAAGACAATATAATCCCAAAATTACAGGGACAATATTCCATGAGGTTCAAAAGATGTTAGACACGTGGATAGTGTTTCTTATTCGACATTAGACTTGGATAGATAATATTGTACTAGTTGTTATGATCCTCATGTGTGGATTTCACTAATGCCTTGAGTTTTTGGTGTAACAGTTCATTACATTTGGTATCAGAGTGACCACCCGTGTTCGAATCCCACTCGGTTGGTTACGTCGTGTAGTCGGGGCCTGTGGGGCACCTAAATATTGGTGAAGCGGGTCTCGTACGTATGGGAGTGTGGGTGCAAACCCATCCTGAGTCGGGCTCTATGGAAGCGTGGTGGGATGTTAAGATCCTCATGTGTGGATTTCACTAACGCCTCAAGGTTTTGGTGTAATGGTTCGTTACACCAGTTCACAAGAAAAATGGAGAAATTAGGATTTGTGTGGATTTCTGTAATCTTAATCAAGCTTCCTTGAAAGATAATTATCCATTGCCAGTCATGGACCATATTCTGTAGGCAGTAACTAGATTGGAAATGCTATCCATGCTAGATGGTTTCTCTAGTTATAATCAGATTGAAGTGGCTAGAGAAGACCAACATAAAACCATGTTCACCACCCCCTGGGGTACATTCGTGTATAGAAGAATGCCTTTTGGTCTGATCAATGTTGACATAAATTTTCAAAGGGCTATGGATATGGCATTCATAGATTATAAAGATAAGATCATCTTGATATACCTAGACAACTTGACAATGTTCTCAAAGAAACGAGAAGATCACCTAAGAGACTTAGAAAAAATATTGCAAAGGTGTCGAATTCATAAGATTTATCTGAATCCAAAAAAGTCTATTTTCGGAGTTACAAAAGGGAAACTCTTAGGTCATATTGTTTCTAAAGAAGGAACTAAGATCAATCCTGAGTGTGTTCAAGCGATCAAGAATATTTACTTGCCTACAAGTAAGCATGGAGCCTACTCATTCTTTGGGAAGGTAAAGTTTTTGAGAAGGTTCGTGCCAGATTTTGTTTAGATAACCAAAGAAATTTCTGATATGATGAAAGGTAAAGAATATGTCAAATGGTCAAAGGAAGGTAGAGAAGCATTTTAGCAAATCAAGGGCACTATTGTGAAAGCTCCTACATTAGTGTGCCCCAATTTTAACAAGGATTTTATAATCTATTGCTATGCTTCGCCGCACATAATCTCTACCATCTTGTCTCAACACAATCAAGAGGGAATCAAATCTCCTATTGCATTCATGAGTTCTAGATTCAAGAAACATGAACTCAATTATACTCCCCTTGAGAGACATGCATACGCAGTGGTGAGAGCTTTGAAACATTTCAGATACTATGTATTGAATTCACATACCAATGTCTTAGTTCCAAACCCCGCAGTTAAATCGATGCTGACACAACAGGAACCGGGATCTAAAAGAGGTAACTGGGTCTCTAATATTCATGAGTATGATTTGGATATCAAGCCTACGAAGCTAGTTCGTGGAAGAGGACTCTGCCAACTCATCGCGGAGAATGAGCGACTAGATGAATCTGAAGAAGAACCGGTTGAAGAAGGTTTACCACTGGTAGTTTTCGTCAGTACCATAGATGAATGGTATTCTGATATAGCGTACTTTCTCAAATATGGCGAATTTCTTGAGAATCTAATAGCTAAGGAAAAGAGAGCTACCAAATTAAGAGCTGTCCAGGTACGTCATTTTGGGACAACACTTTGTTCAAGAAAGGGAATTGACGACATGTTCCTCAGGATGTGTCGATAAGGAACAACAACCAAGGTTGTTTGAAGCGTTTCATAATCATGCTTGCGGTGGTCATTTCTCTGGCCCAGTGACAGCTCATAAAATTTTGTGAGCAACATTATTACTGGCCCACTATGTTTTCTAATGCTCATAAATGGGTAGCAAAATGTGAAGCTTGTCAAAAATTTGTTGGAAGACCAAAATTGACATCTTTTCCTTTAAAGCCAGTTGTCATTGAAGATTCCTCTCAACAATGGGGTTTAGATTTCATCAGGGTTTTGAATCCTAATTCTAGTGCTGGTCATAATCACGTGCTCATCGCAACTGACTACTTTACAAAGTGGGTAGAGGCTATACCAGTGACACAAAAATCTACTGCAGTAATTTGTGACTTCATGAAAGAAAATATATTGGTTCGTTATGGAATTCTGCACAAGATCGTGATGGAAAATGCCTCAAATTTTTCTTCTACAGAGATGATAAGTTTTTGTTATGGGTATGAGATATCTTATCTCATTCGTCAGATTACTACCCTAAGGGAAACAATCAAGCAAAATCCAATAACAAAAACATCATTACTATTGTGCGTAAGTTATTTGAAGAAAATCAAAGAACTTGGCACAAAAAGTTATATGATGTATTGTGATCTGACTGCATAACTCCCAAAAGAGCAATCGGGATGTCTCCATTGCAACTGTTGTATGAAACTGATGTTCAAATTCCCATCATATTGGAGTTACCGGCATTATGATTGGCTCAGGTAGTTGACGATGAATGCTTCACCAATGTGTTAGATTAAAGGATCATGTTCATAAGCAAGCTTGAAGAGCAGAGAAGTCAAGTGGCAAACAGGATCGAAGAACATCAATCCAAGGTAATGAAATTGTTTGACATAAAAACTAGGGAGAGACAATTTCAAATCAATGACTTAGTTCTTATCTAGGACAAAAGACGTGAACCAAAAGAAAATCACGGGAAGTTGGATTCACTGTGGCTAGGCCCGTTCAAGATCATACATTTCTATGGAGATAACACTTATTACTTGGCGTATCCTGATGGAACTCATTTTCCTTTTCCCTATAGCGGGTAATATCTCAAGCACTATCAAAATTGAAAATGGGTTATCCCCCGTATGTACATAGGTGATTAGGGTTTTTTTGGTTTGTTTGTTTTCCCTGTTTTTCGGTTTCCTCTCTTTTTTCACCCTGTTTTTGTGCTCCATCATTTTTGGGATCGTGTTAATTGAATATTTGGGTCTGGGCCTATCACTGCCTTCATGAAGTCCTTGTCCCCAATAAGAGCCTATTGTTATCAGCTAATTTTTACTTCACAATATATATATATATATATATATATATATATATATATATATATATATATACAAATTTCAAAGTGTTCTTTCACACGATTTTTATCGTTCATCACCATTTTCATATTCTCATGGTCATTCTGGATTTTGTTTCATTCATTTTGAATAAGCCATTCTCCCATTACGCCACAAACCCTGTTTTAATTATTTAATTAATATTCATCCTGAAATTTAATAAAATTAATATTCATTAAATTTTTATGGGTTTTTTAATTAATAAATATTAATTTAATACTCATGGAAGTTGTTCGAACAAACTTGGGAAAACTTTTCTTCTTTTTATTAATTGTCGTACTTGCCTGTGAGCAAGTGTCAGGGGTAATTTTTCTTCCGCTTCCAATTTTCGTAGACAATTTTGATTTTGCTTCTATCATCTGGGAATTGATGAGGAGACGGTTACAAGATGTTTCAGAAGTAGAGGGAATTGGGAAGAAGGAGAAACAAGGAGATATTGCAGATAGCCAGGGCCAGAAGAAGGAAAAGATCATTCTACAGACACTACCCCGACTTTCACACGGAAGCCTGGCACAGACATTAGCTAGAGCCAGGCAACCTTGAGAGTTTTAGGTAGTTGTTTCCATTGAAGGGAAGACAATAATAAGAAATTTCTGAGATCCAGGGTTGCAAAGGTGAAGGTAATTTCATGCACATGCAAAGGTTGATCTGGAATCCTAAATAAATCCCGTATGCAATAAAGAAGGTGAAATTCCACATAGTTGTTAGTTTGTTTTTGTTTGTTGTTAATTTGTGTAGTAGCTAGAAGCCAGTCAAGATCCTCCACGCAACTTGTGGACAGAAAAAAATATTTCCATGCAAGCCCAAGGATAGTTTCCATGCACCAGGAAGAGCTTATGGAAAAAGAATTTTCTCTCATAACTATACATCCTTTCACAAGTAGGGCTCAATTCGATATTAAAGGATCCATGGAAAAAGCCCTAGGGGCAAGATATAAGCACAAAGAAAACATTAAAGACTATTGGGAAGAATGTGCGGATGACAGGGAGGTAAGATGATGATAATTTTCTCATCTCACACTTGCTTAGATAGAAAATTATGGATTGAAGGATCCTCCCTTTACCCTTGTTGATAATGGGATTGATCTTATAGATCCTGCCTATGATCAGATAGTTTTCACTCCACTCCATAGTATTGATTGGAGTAGAGGAGACGAAACTTCTCTAGATGTTATAAATCAAGCTTGTGTTAAAAAGGAATATGATGTGGTATGAGAATTAGATAGTCAATCATCTCCCATTTCAGGCACATATGTCAGAAATACAAAGGTTTCCAGCGAAAGGAGGATTGATACATAAAAATGTGGTGCAAAATTCTTCACACCAATCCCCACCAACATCATCACATGCATCTCAGAGGCAAAGTCGGTGGTTACCCAAACTTTTCTCTAATAAAGAAGAGTTATCTCAAGGATTAGTAAAAATGTGTGCATCTTTGTGAAGGAAAAGAATGTGTTTCAAGGTATTTCTACCCCAAAATCATCTATTCACATCACTGAGAGTTCCAATAGGCCTACCAAAGATCCAGATCATCAATGTCTTACTCCAGAGTCCAAGACAAATCCTAGTGGTACATATATCTAATTCTTCCAAACATCTAGGTGATAAGGGTATTCCACAAGAACATGAGGATAATAAAAAATGTGTTACAGATGCTACTTCACCAAGGATTGAGGCCACAGAACAATCATCTACTGGTTTTAGTCATGAGAAAGGCAAAGAGGATTTTTCTTCCAGTTCTCCATTTTTTTGTGTCAAATTAATGAATGAAACACCGAACTGGGTTGACTTTGAAATTAAAAAGAGAAAGAGATTGGTTAAAGTAGCCAACATTGATTTGGAGTCTCTTTCTACCCTCTCCAATAATGTTGTGCCAAAAAATCCTAATGCCTTCTCCAGAGTAGTAATTGAGGATAGCGGAGATAAGTTTGTAGAGATTACAATTCCTTCTACTGAGAAGGATCGTGGGGACATGACAATCAATTAATTATGATGTATCCAAAATTTCCCTTGGTAAGACCACTTTTGAAAGTGATGCTGCTATAGACAAAGGATTCAATGAATAGTGTGTTTAAAAGGTTGGAGAGATGCAAATCTCAAAATTTCCCAACTCAAGGAAGAAAAGAATCAATTGCTTTCATATGTTCAGCATTTGATCAGCCCAATTGAGTCTTATGTTTCCTATTCCAGAGATGGTGGCTATTCTAGATCAAGAAATTCTCAATCAATTGAAGGATGTGATCACTCTAGGGTACACTCTAAGGTCATGGGTTTATGAGATAGAAAGTGGTGGGTTGAAAACAATTGTTGAGGTGATAAAAATATCTGAGAATATTTATGCCTACCTTGATCCAGTGTTTCCATTCAAGGAGTGCCTCATTACATAATTAATCACACTGGATCAGTTTTTTCCAAGTCTTCAGGATCTTGCTCGTATGGAATCTACATTCTTAGCCTCAGATTAGATACTTGAGTTTGATCATCGTATGACACGAATTCTATGGCTAAATCATGCTAAGGCCAGGAAAATGATTCTATAAGACTTGGTAATTTGGTTTTATAATTTATACAATGAAGCCTATATCGCACTCTCTTCCATTCAAGTCTTCATCGAAGAGATTCCTTACACCTTCATCAAAAAACACAGCCAAAGGAATTCAGTACAACATCTGGTGGAGTAGTTTACAAAATTGATACATGAAATGTATACTCCTGTTGATGATTTTTCCACTTCTTCTATGGATCAATGTTTCAGAATCAAACACCTGTGCAAGGAGATCCAATCTAAAGTTGCAGACCTGCATACGATACTAGGTAAGATTCTCGAAATGCAGGTACTTTGTGAGGCTAGTCTTCTCCCGAGTTGTTTTCCGGAAGAAGAAAAGATGCACCAGACATTGCAAAAGCTCAAATATTTTGAATTGGCAAAGAATCAGGATCCTTGTTTTGCCAACAACATGGTAGGATGATTTCCTATATTTTCTCATGGGTGGGAGAGTCCATTTCTCATACGATTGAGATAGGCGGACCCCACACCCAATGGATAAAACACTGGTTTTTGTCGAACATTTTGAAAGTGGTATTTTAAATGGTGTTATTATTAAATTCACTTTTGAGGAAACTTATGAGATTTCTTTTTTTAGTTATTTTTAATAAAGTTGGTTAAAAAATTCAAAGTTTCTTAAGTTCCCTATTTAATGTGCATTTAAAATCCTAACTACTTTGTAACCAAATTTTGGGTTATACATGAATGTTAAGGGCTCATTTGTAGAGGGTAACTTTGAGAGAGGAGAATAAAATACTTTTGTGTGTAAGCTTTGTTTCAGGAAGAAACATTTTGTTCTTTTGTGAAGACATTTTGGAGTTAATGAAATACGAACTTTGTGTCTCATTCATTGTCTCTTATAACATTTGATGTTCTTATGTTCATTAGATGTTAGATATTTAAATCTTGCATGCAAATATTGTCTTTGATCTTATTGTCAATGTTATTAAGTTGTTGTTCTTGTTCATAGTGGTCAAGTTCTGCTATTTACTTGCTCAGGTGTGTTCCCTTTTATTCATTCTCTTTTAGCTAATGCAAACTCCATTTTATTTGTGTTATTTATTTATTGTTCTTCTCCATTAAAGTATTAGGCTCTGATTTTACCTAAATCTTGCATTTTCCTTTCATTCATTCATTTCCATTCCCTTCCTTCATTCCGTTCCATTCCCCTCATTCACTTTTCTTTCCATTGATGTTCCAAAACACCCCCACATACAATTTTTGAATGTACAGATGCAAATACAGTTTTGGTTTTCAATAAAGGTAGCCTCACCCTCATTGAGGAGGGACTTCGTTCCCACACTGTTGCATGTCATTTGCATGCGTGCAAATCTATATGCTAATAGACTCCTAAAAATGTACCAGCAGAGCTTGCGAGGATTTTTTCAACCTCTAACCTTTGATGACGGAAGTTGAAGCTTGTTTTGCAAGCCCGAACCCCCGATTTGGTCGATGATAGAATTGGAGACCCTTTTAGTAGCTTGAACTTTAATGATAGATCCTCCTTCAATTTTCAAGAAAATGAGACTTTGAAGCTTAAGCTTGATCAACAACACAACCAATGAAGGAGGGAAAGACATGGAAACATTAATCTAAAGACACAAGAAGGAAAAATATAAAAATGACACAAATATGAAAACACCAAGGGCGCCCACAATCCCAAGTAAAAGATGGAAAAAAAACCTAAGGAGAAAGCTTGAAAACCTTACAAAAATGATTAAAGAATAAAAATTACTTAAATATCAAGTGGGTTGAAAGGAAAAATTCAAAATTTTCCCAAAAAACCACACAATGAGTACAACCAGAGGTAGGTGAAGCATCAATAGGTAAGTCTACAAAGTGTCAGGTGAACAAGACAAGTAAAAAATTCACCCTTAAATTGACAAGGTGAAATTAATTACCATGTATGTGACACGTGTGTGTAGCTGGCATTAAATGCACTAACTTGACGTCTGATTTTTAGGTATCGGAAGTCATCGTGCATATTGCACGTAAATTACAATCTAAAACCAAAAATGGTCTAAGTCCTTTGTATTTTGGGAGTTAGAAGTTGCCTTGTAGTTTGTATGCAAACTGTAATTCAGGTTTCAAAACCTGAAATGGTCTTTAATGGTCAGAAGTTGATTTGCAGTTTGCATGCAAACTGCAATTCAGGTTCCGAAACCTAAAATACACTTATGGGATCGGATTTGGGTACTCATATTGTAGTTTGCATGCAAATTCCAATTTGAGTTCTAACTTCTGATTTGCGTTAATTTCCTATGTATTTTGGTTCTCAGGTTTTGGGAAGCAATTTGCATGCAAACTACAACTTGACTCCCAAAATATGAAATACATAAGAACACTTTAGTACATAGGCAATTTCCTCAAATAATTTTGTGAAAAAAGAACACTTGATAAAAGGAAGATTTTGCAAGAAAACTTTCAAAAAGAAGGTAAAATTGGAAAGGGAACTTGGAAAGTTAACATGCATCTTTAGAGGGTTCTTAACAAGAGGAATAATACATGTGTGTGGTAGGAAGATCCTTAGAACATATCTAGAATTTTCTTGCTAGAGAGAAGAGCTTGACGATCCATAATGAAATATTCTTCTCCATTATTTGAACCACATAGTATTGTAGCTTAACATGGGAAGCTTGAAAGGTGAAAGGGATGCTAAGGAACTTGAATTGAACACTAGGCTGGATCCACTACTCTTGGCATTTCTCAATCTAGTTTGGAGTAGGAGCCATGGATTATCTATAGCACTGGGTTTTCCACCAATGTATATAGGAGTCAGAGGCTAAATTTTTTTTCCAAACTTTTCATAACATTGGTCATAGTTTTCTCTTCTTCAAACCTAGTTAGAATTGTCAACACAATGACCATTATTGAATTGTTGTTAAGTGTGAGGGAGTGAGATACCTTAAACCAAGCCCCTATAAGAGTAATTTGCAAGAAGGTAACTAAAGCCTTCAACAACAAGAAAATATAGAGAAGGAGCCAATGGGAAGCCTTGCATAATTAATCAAAAAAACCAAATTTGTGGAATTGAGATCCATTTATGGTGAAACAACATATTGATAGTGTGCATAAATTCAAGGCCAAATCCTAGGGCTTGCAACACGTGTATGATGAAAGGCCATTCAATCCTATCATAAGATTTCTCAAAATAAATTTTAATGAAGAGAGATTTTTGATTAGAGAGTCCAACCCATTCTATACCTTCCTATACTACAATAACATTTTTAAGGATATATGTGTGTTGTATGCAACCAATTTATTCACCCCTAACAGTGAGAGTAAGAAGGTCCATTGGTCTAAGAACTAAAGCTTTGGAAACGATCTTATAAGATAGATTTAGCAAGGTAATAGGTCTCTAATTATGGATCTCCTGTCTAAGGAATGAATTTAGTATTTACATGATTGATAACCTTTCCTAGGGTGTTAGTTTGTAAAGCTTCCAAGTAAATGTTTTGAAGATTAGGCTAAACCATATCCCAAAGGGTTTGATAAAATTCACAGGGGAATTTGTCAATGTTTGGATATTTGTCGATGGCCATAACCATAGTTGTTTCCTTGAGATTATTTTAAGCGAGGAGTTTGTCACAAGCCACTCTATGAGTTTCTAAAAGCTTGTAAGGGACACCTTGGAGGAACTGAGCAAGAGCATTATCCCTAGTAGGGGAGGATGGTTGAACAACAAAAAAACCATTGTAATGATGGACAAAGGGACCCAAAATTTCAGGTAATTGATCAATTATACGAGTATAATCCTTAATCTCCTTAATTTTATTAACAAAATGTATATAGTTGAGGAGAACACAAAATTATTTGATGACTCTATCCCCCAACCAATACATAAAAGCTCAAAGTTGAGCACCATGAGAATTTTATACTTCTTTCACCTTAAGCTTATGTGACTAGAATTCAACTTGAGTTTGAAGTTGGAGATTGAATGGTGAATGATCCAAATCCTTATATACCTTTTGGAATTCACATTAAATCATGTCACGTGTGCATTGCCTATAGTTATTAGCTTATTTTCCATATGTTCTGAGAAAGGCGATGGTGCAAGAAATGATGTCAATCCACTAGATGATTCAACCTGAGTCACCATGAGGGAAATGGACCAACTTCTTGTAACGCCCATACTAGTAACATGGCTAAAAAAATAAATATTTTTTTATCAACAATACTTACTCTATCACTTGGGCCCCCAAAACAACAACACAATTCCTAAACCAAAGCACAACATGCATCACTTTGCATGTATCTCCAAAACAAGGAGATTATGATGCCAACCAAACATTATAAAGGAAAAAAGTATAATACCATTAAGCCATAAAATATTTTTTCAAGGGAAAATGGTGCCAATACTTCCACTTATCCCTCTACTAAGGAAGGGAGACTAGTCTTTGGTTCCTCTAAAGTAGTCATTCAACAACACATGAAAACACACTTATACCTTTGTTTCCTCCTAAAATAAATAAGAAATTCCATGCACCATGATAATACTTATCCCTCCACATTTGGAAATGAAAATACCCAACATACAAACATGCATAACATACTAATGCATATAAGAAAAAAACCTCATCAATTAAATTCATACACACTCCAATAAGAAACCAATTAAGTCCACAAATTTTAAAATAAATGGAGACTAAAAATTACATTTCATCATATATGTATCACCATATCAAGCCTTCATACAAGGCTTGAAAGAGAGAGGACTGGGAATATTCTGATACATTAGTACACACTACCAATCCTTCAATGGCTTACAAGGGGGAGCTAGGGTCATTCCAAACCACGCATTTATCCACTAAGGTATGGAGCATAATTTTTTGGTTTCTCTAAGTAACAAATAAGAATGCATTATCACTTATCCCTCCACCTGGTTTATTCAAAACCCATTTATCCCTCCACTAGAAAAAATCCCACATACATTTGGTTCCTCCTTAAGATCACACAAGGTGTACTTCAGTTTTACCACTACTTATACCTCTATGATGAACCTACCTTCCCTCGCACACACGTATATTGATAGCTAACTCGCCTTAAATGACCTTATTTCAAACACCCATAGTCCTATCCTATATAATGATGTCTTAAAAATCATTCAAAAGGTCAAGAACCTTTAGTTATGATGTAATTAGACCATCCTTCCTTTTACGACAACATAATATTTAGCAAAATTTGACTTTAGAACTTGAATTTTGATTTTTGTTGATGTTTCGAACATATACCATCACCTATAGCTCCTTTCATGTTCATTATACTTGCCATATCCTTCACTCATGCTTGCACTTACCATATGATTCTTCAAAGTCTACTTCTAACAATAGTCTTGCAAATTCTAACTTCTCTATGCCAATCTATAAAATTTCTCTCAAGACTCTTCCATTCACATATTACACCTTCATTAATGGTATTTAGGTACCCTTCTTATAGTTCTAGACTACTATTTTCAACTCCATGCACTAACTCTTGTCATTAATGGATGAATTATACACCAACTTGTAACACTTACACATTCCTCTTGAATCACTATATTGTACATACCTTGTCCATAGTTATAAGGGGGATAAAATGTCAAGATCAAAACAAATTTCCTTGCTATAGACACCCCTCATGCAACCACACCATCAAATATGAAGCTACCTTCAAAGTGTTTCAAGATTGTTAGAACTATATGTTTCCTCTTTCTTAGTCTTGGATTGTATTATGATAGTATTGTTGACTATTCAAATGCTATGTGCAATAATTTTCATGCATATAAAGTTACATTTTATTATCAACCCTTTTGTCAAGATGATTCTCTAAACACCAACATACATATTTACATTAAAGCTACACCCAATCATATCTGCATCATCTATAGTTCTTGTTTCTGGTAGTAGGCAGTGTGGAAGGTTAATGCAAATAGTTCATTGGATTGCACTTATCTACCACACCTTTGTTCAATATATCTTGATGTCCAACCACAAGATCATTCTTTGTTATAGTCATAGTGTTTTTACAATGAATGCTTAACTCCTTGCTTAGGATAAAAAAAAGAAGAATTGAGGTTTAATAATGGATAATTAGACAAATCACCTTGTTATAGTCATGCATCCATGCGTATTCTAATAAGAAACAACCCCCAATTTATTTGTCCAAGATCTTCCGTTTTCATTCTTCACCTTTTTCTTACACAGTCTACTAGGTCTAGTTTATGTCAAATTTTGGTCTAAATTGCACCAAACTCCATCTCTCTCTCTTTATCGTTAACATTTTTAAATACCCCTTTCCACCTAATTAAAGCTCACAAAATATTAGAATTCAATTGTTCATAGGGTTTACATGGTTCACATTTTTATGAGACCTAATTAGACCTCAAGAGGAAATAGGTTTGTTCCTCCAAGGTTGTAAGGAAAATATAGAGTCTGCGGGAATGATTCATTATGAAACCTTTTTCAACATAATGAATATGAAATGTCCCACTTCCTAAGATGATCCATGTTGAAGAACCCTAACCCATTTTGTCTCCTCGATGGCTAAGGAATGAACACAAGGGGAAATTAAGTCATAATAAGTTATTATAAAATGCATATAAAGGAAAAAAAAGAAAAAAATATTATAAAGGAACTTATAGTAAGTAATTATAGACTTAATGATAAAATAAAACTAGCAAGGGAAAAAAAGGCATTTGATAATGTTTATTTATCTTATGGAAAATACGACCTCCTTAGGAGATGGAATACAGTGAGAAAAACATTAAATGAAGGATAAAAAATATGATTAGGAGTTGAGGGTGGCCATTTGGCTCATTACTTCTAAAAAACAAGTGGACTTGTTTGTAGAGGTCATCCTTGTCTATTTTATAAAATCTGATTTGTATGTTAAGCTTTGAGCTTACATCAATAATATTTTAAGGAAGAAACCCTTAGAGATCCACTCTTGAGGACGAAAAATCCTCTAAGAGATCTAGTAGTTTCTTCTAGTTGAGAGGATTCTCCACATAGGGGTTTCCATTTCACATCATAGAGTTAGTGGTGTTTTTTAGTATTTTCTAGTGGTATAGAAGGTTGTAAAAGTGCAGATTTGTACAAGGGTTTGAAGGTGGAAGCTTGTTGCAAATTTTTACCCACATTTGCAATAATATCTAGGGTTTGATACATTCTAGGGCACAACCATCCTGGATCTCATCACCAACATATTTGTCATATTTTTAGAGGTCAAATCAGCCAACTTGCATAATTTTTAGCTCAAGGGTTTTGTACTTTTCAACTATCTGCAAATTTATATAAAATAATTCCAGCCTTTTTGAGGTCAAATATGGTATTTATCTCTTGATTCCATAGTTATAAAATTATTTGAGTTGATTCCCTTAAATATTCAATGGTTTTGCCTTTCATTTTGTGGGTTTTCATCTCCTATGCAAGTCGCTATGCATGTATAAAATTCAAATCTCAAGATACGTGTACAGGGGTAAGTTTTTAAACAAGACATTTTTATATTTTCATCACTCCTAAGGGCTTATAGGTAGTCACTCACTCCATATTGTGAATATGAAGGTTCAACTAGCTGGTACTTAAGTTAAAATTCACATCATAATTAACTTAGATGAGGTAATAGACATGAACTTGGGATATGTTTATTTAAATCACTTCCTTCAAAGATTTCATATCGTAAATATAAGTGATTTTATGAGAAAAATTGATTTCAGTGTCATTTCTCCAGTGCCTCCTATTTAAAACCCATAATTTGTATGGTCATGTTTAGAAAATTACAACCTAGATATTATGGAGGTTTCAGATGGAAATGGTGCCAAGATTCTCTCATTGACACCTAAAACATTCAAGGCAGTATTACAATTACCAAGGATAAATAATGTGGTGATATTTACCATTGAGTTAGGCATAAAATGCATGTAATACTGATCATCTTAGTTTACACAAAATAATGAATAATCATTTTTTACTGAAATCTAGGAGCTCTTAGACTAGAATCCCTAAAAATATAACTAGGTTAGACTTTGTTGAGGAGGTCAAGGATCTCATTACTTTGTTAATTAGGATGACAGGTTCAATTATTGCTTATATTTTTCAAGAGTGGATGTTCAATTACATCCATATTATCCTCTTAAGAAAAGAAAAAAATTGTTGGGATGAGCTCATAAGATTCATGACCAACTTATAAGAATGATAGTACAAATTCGACAAGGGTCTACACTAAGGTGCAAGTTCTATATGACTTTCTTACCTTTTTTACAATATTTTATGCCATAAATATCTTCTTGGAATTATTAGAATGAAATAATTTTCTAACCATAGAGTATGTGATGTTTATCCTCAAATAAAGTTGAGAAATCACAAGGGTAATATCAAAAGGTCACATGATTCCTTATTTGCACCAATAATTTTCTTATTTAGACAAAAGTGGGAGCAATTTAGGATATCTGCAACTCCTAGAAAGGTGATTAGTGAGTTTGGTTGGTATTATTTCATATAGTTTGGATTCTTCACCTACATAAAGATAAGTGGTTTTCAAGGTACTTCCTATATAACTGCCCAAGTATTTAGACAATAAATGGGCACTTCTTGAATTATTTAGGAAACTAGAGGAAGTATATAGATTGATTACATGAAACCATAAAAAACTAGCATTAAATTCCCAATTTCTATTGGGAGATATACATGTTCCACATTTGTAAAATACAAACTCCTAGATGAGGAAATGAATTGGTTGGAAATGGATAAGTTTTAGTCAAGGCCTAACTATACTGACATCATATGGGTAATGAACATCGTATTGATAAGATAAGTATGAACCTTATTATGTATACTTATGTATGGATTGTAAAGATGAGGAGGAAGTCAGATTAAGGTATTTCTCAAGAATAACTTTATTACATTATATTTATTTCAAATGGCAGTTGTCCCTCAAGGTCTTACAGATGATGATCAAGTGGTTAGTAAATAATACATAGCAATGAACTTGGTTGGGCATCCCATGGAGCCACTTTATATTGGAACAAGGTTGAATCACCGCAATTGCATATTAGGAAAAAAAATGTAATAAGAAGGAAATTGACATGGTTAATGTAAAAGGGAATGGATTTATCATTATAAAACATTGTGGTATTGAGGCAATTATGGAATTCAAGAATTATTAGTGATGACCTCCCTCCTTTGAAACAAGGGACAATTACAATGGACCCTTTGAAAGGAAAAGAACCTCATCTCCCCTCCAAAACACCTACTTCAGGTATATAAGAAGAATGGATTGTTTCTACAAGTAAGACAAGTACCTTTGTATCTCTTTTAACTCAAAGGGATGAAGAAATGTTTATGAAAAATATGAAGTAAGAACCAATTACCTAAGAATTCCCATTACAAGATAGGATCCCACATTCCTCAACACTTAGGACTTCTATAGTGACTCTTCAAAGAACCTCCAACAAAGGAAAAAATGAGATGATAACTACTCCATATAGATCCAAATCTTGATTCACCAATGACATCAATGCAAGGTGAAGGAAAAGAGGAGGGACCTAGTCTTAAAATTTTTGAAAGAGACAAAATAGATAAGGTTGTAGAACCTTTGGCAAAGGAAATTGTTGGTGTGCCTATTATCATAAATTTTGCAACTATTAGGACACATGAGAAAGAAGTATAAATTCCCAAAGAAATAGACACAATTCCATCCATTGAAGCAAGCAGGATTTATTATGCAACAATGACTTAGGAGAAGACAACTTCACAAGTTGAGTTAGTGTATATTAAAGAGGAGGAACAAGTCTAAACACAAGCCTTTGCTGATTTATTACAAGGCCTCAAAATAGAGAAAGGAGCTTATTTATATCCCTCCATTAGACAATTTACCATTAAAAAATCTAGAGGTAGACATTAGTGAGCCAACTAAAGTTACCAAAGATAATAAAAAAATATGATGGTTATAATGCCTATGATATTGAATTATTACCAATTGAAGAATGTACTGCAAAGGTGCCAAAGAAAGAGGAAGTTATACTAGAAAAGGCGCAAGCTCAAGATGAAAGGGAGGGATGAATCCTAATTCCTTAAATTTAAATTATTCTTCAAGGTTTCAAAGACTCATTCACTTAGAAGGAATGGTGAAAAAATTAACAAAAGGGTAAAGAAAAATAAAGGTATCATAAATGAAGGTGAAAAGGTTCTAAAAGAGCAGGGACTTTTGTTTTTTTTTCATGCTAGTCTAGTTGAGGAGTTATTGATATCTTAAAAATATTAGACATTTACATAGCAAAATCAAACAAGAAAGAATATCAATAGGGTGAACCAACTAAACTATATATTGTATGAATATTGAAAAAATCATGTAACATTTCCATATATAAAAAGGAAAAATGGGGATTATAGAGGGACCCCTACCCTTGGATTTTATAAAACTATTGGTGATATATATAAAGGATTTTATAAATAACATATTATCAGTTGATTCCTACTAAATCCACTTCAAAAATTGGGAGAAGAGATAAGAGTTTTTTTTCTTACTATGTCAGAATTCTTTATAGTCCAAGGGCACCATAGACATATTGCACATCATCCGCTAACCCTCGGGACATGACCTTGCACATGAGGTCATTTCAATTCTATGCCTTCAGGCCCTCCAATATTCTAATCAACTTTATCTTCTTTCCAAGAGAGACTTCCCATTCCAGTAAGGTTACGGATCCTCCTTCAGAAAGGTATGTTTTTGTCCCACATCATGTAGAAACCTTAGATGTTTGGGCCAAATTGGGTGCATGAGCTGGATATAATAGAGATATTTTGACACTTATTCAGAGAAGGTTAGGGCATAACACGAGAATTTATTTGGAGGAAGAATTTTCCATGGCCTTTTCAAGCACTGTAAGTCTTTTTTCCACTTCAAAAAATATACTAGGAGACTAAATTTACATCCTTCTAAGGCTCATCCAGTGAGATACTATGGGCTCATCTTGTGGAATTTCAGGCTCAATTATCTTAGGGGTAAATAATTTCTTCAATATAAACATTGACTTATCATTGATAACTAATTTGCAGGGATGCCAAAAAAAATTTTTTTCAATTTATGTAGCTGAACATGGTATTTTGGGTAGAAGAGATGGTGAAACATGATGTTGAAAGTCATATAATAAAGGGAACATCTTGATAAGCTTCCTGATAAGATCCAAGTAGTACTATGTTGGGAGTCAAAGCTCCAATAGGCTCAGTCCTGGTCTTTAATCTTGAACAACATCCTAACAAAAGCCTCGTTTGGGTCTGAAAGATTGAAAATTTCTTACAAAGCCTTTAGAGGAGAGCTCAGATAATTTGGTTCCCAATTCAAATGTTGCCATTTCTCAAAGGAAACTTTGCTAGTTATTTCACATAAAGCTCATTCCTGTATACACAAAAAAACTTGTGAATTCATAAGAGAAAGGTGAGGATTTTATAGGATGTTGATCCCTAAAAGATTCTATGAAGAACATCATATCAAAATTAATTGTAAAATAAATCCAAATGATCAGAATATAATAATAAAAATGAGTCATGATCACTCCTACCAAAACTGGCATTCCCTTGGCTTGATTGAAAGCTTGCACGAGGGAGACATCATATCTCGAATGAGATACCATGGTTGTCCATTTACCTAAGGTATATTTTCTAATAGGTAAGCATAAAATCAGTTAGAGTGACTGTGCCAGATGCAAAACCATCTTCCATGACTAAGAACATGTGTGACAGTGACAAAATAGAAAAGACAAAAGAGGTTGTTGGCATAAGAGGGAATATATTATGCATGTCCACATTTCTAACTAAAAGGTAAACCATTCAAATCTGGTGGTTAGAAGTGGAATATTTTTAGTTAAAAATTATTCTCTTCCATGGTGGTAAACCAAAAGCTCATTTTTTACGCATCCAAGATGTTTTCAACCAATTTTGGGGGGAAATTAGGTGTCATTCCTTCATGGAATTTTTTATATAAATATGAGGGTTTCTCCTTATACCACAGGGGTGGTTGGTTTTTCTGAAAGCTGAAAATTAATTTCTACAACTCTGAGTTCCCATTTTTTGGTAAGTGTAAAAAGCTATGAATTCAAAGTTATAATACTAAGGTGGTTGCATACTATACAACCATTAACAAACATTGAGGGAATCAAGTTCATGCCCCCTTATAAAAAAACTTAGATTCAATAAAGATTTTCCATGTTTCGATTCATCTCTAAATTTGGATTTGCATGTTATGTGTGTGATTAATGAATTATATATTGTCTTACTAAAATTTCTTTATTCATCATATCTATATCTGATACACTAGATCAATCTCTAGTATATTGTACTTCCTTCATCGCTAAATCACTAATCTATTTTTGTAAGAACATACTTTGTAATACTTGATGCAGTTATAAAACCCTTACTATAATATCCATATGAATAATTTTTATCATGGCCTTTGAGTGTATCTTTGGTGTATGAAAATGTAAATGATGAACATTTTTTTAGAATTTTTACATGAGCCTTTGTGTTGAGAATCACTGAAGATTGTGTGGGTAACATTTGCAGGATTTGAGCATCAATGAATGTAAATTACCCTTTGAAAATTATTTTTTACTTAATTTCATGTTTAAATTCATTCTAAAGTAGCAAGTTTTCTACATAGTTACTGGTACACTTTACTATTACAATATCAATAATCATTCATCTCCCCTTTATCATTATTATCATATCCTACTCATTATCACCCCTCACAAACACATTAAATTTTCATATCATACTTGTGTTTTCCTACATATTGCACTACCCTTGCTTCATCATAAATGCATTATCCTTGAGATTTTAAGATTAGTATTCCATGCATCATTGAGAACATTCACATTCAACAAATTGTTTGCAAATAATGTATAACAAAAGAAAAAATCAAAGGTTACTATCTTTAGTGACCTATGTCTCACCCATTGAGTATGTGACATATATTTTGTGACAACTCTAGCGAGTGGATATCACATTTATGGCTATACTCAGTACATATTGACTCATCAATAATTTGAAGGAAATCTATTAGACACATATTTCCCTCGATTTGCAGGATCTAGCCATCCCCTTTGTATGTGCTTCCTAGTCACTTCCTAAAGACTTGGTGTGAAGGAGAGTGTTAGATGCATCCCTTGATACAAACAATATATTCCCAATCTATCATTCTCTAATGAATTTTTCACTTCAAAATTGTTATTAGGCCCCAAGGTTGTAAAACTGGGAACCAACATGCTTCTAGTGCCATTTCTAGGGAGTACTCGAGACTGGCTTGGGATGTATTTCTTTGAAGTAGTTGGTTTAGTCCCTAGAGTCAGGCATGTTCTTATCAGTTATCAGTGATCTTGAAAGTATGGATAGAGGGATATACATACTCTGATGTACCTAAAAGGGTGTTTGCAGTTTGTTAACAAAATCATTGTTGGGTTTTACAAGGGTTTATTAGGGTTTTTCTTATAACAGTTTGTGAAGTGTTTTTTTTCATTATAGATTTTAGAGTTAATCTACATCTCTAGAGTGTAGGGATTTAGTGATGGCTCCTCTATTTTAAATTTGGGTCAGACTAGTATCATTTCATCCAATATACCTTGGTGATTAACTCTCAATTTTGCAAAACGGGATGGATAGAAGGTCCTTTTTTAGATATGAACCCACATGGATTCTTCTCCTATAAATGGAAAGTGTACAAACAAGGAAGAAGCAAGAATAAGAATAAAGAAGAAACAAAAAACAATGTTGTAGATACTGTAAGAATAAGGTTGTCATATAGGTACATAAATCCAAGAAATGCAATGAACCCAAACGAGGATGTACATAATACCATGACAATATAATGGGAAAGACTGGGGTGTAGCAAAGAAAAAATGTTGATAATGTTGTCAATTGTTAAAGAGTAAGAAAAGGTGGATGAATTATTGAATTCGATAAAAAGGACAAGAGATGGTAGCTGAGTACTGAAACTCTCGAGTTCCTTCATGCATGAAAATTCTTGAGAAATTGAACATTTGTTGGTTCTTTGAAGATGTGGCCTTCATTGGTTTGAAGATGATATGTGTTAGAACCTATGATATATTTAATGAGGTAGGGACCCCACCATTTATGATCGTATTTTTATTCTTTGTCATGTGTGTAATCAAGTTTAATGACAAGGTCACCCACATCAAAATTACGTGGATGAACAAGTTTGTTATGTTATTCGGAAAGAAGTTGTTTATGTTTTTTATTACGAGTGTGTGCTTGGTCACATCATTCTTCTAATAGGTCGAGGTCATGGAGATGGACTTCAAGAAGTTCCTCATCTGGAATGATACCATGAAGGGAGATGTGGAACAAAGGGAGTTCTACCTCGAGTGAAAGGATTACCTCGACTCCATAGTTGAGTGAAAATGGGGTTGCTCCAAAGGCTGTACGGACACTGGTTTAGTATGCCCATAATGTAGTATATAACTTTGTATGACAATTTGTGCATGATTCATTAATTGTCTTTTCTATGATCTTATTGATACTTTTATTTGTAGATTACAACTTGTCCATTGCACTATGGATGATATGGTGTTGAAAATCAATTTTTGATTTTGAACTTAGCGCACATTTGTTTCATTTCTTTGCAGTTGAAGCTCCCACCATTGTCAGATACGACGGTGTATGGAATTTCAAAATGAAAAATGATTTGATTAAGGAAAAAATTAGATGTAGTAAGGTCAAACATATTAGTGAGAGGGCATGGATTCAATCCACGTAGCAAAGTTTTTTGTGGCTGTAATAATGAAGACATGACCATCTTGAGACTGAGGCGATTTCCCAATATAATCCAATCCCCACATATTGAAGGGCCATGAATTTGTAATAAATTGAACCTCAGCCAGAGGGGAATTAATCAATTCATCATGTTATTGGCAAGGTCTACACTTCTTGGCAAAGACATGAGCATCATATTCTAGTGTAGGCTAATAATAACCCATACGTAGGCACTTACATGTAGTAGCATGACCGTTACAATGTCAATTATAAATGCCACCATGTGCTTCCTCCAAGATAAGGAGAACCTTGTATTTGTTAACACATCAGAGTAGGGTACTATTGTCATGTGTTTTTTCAAGGGTAAAATTCAAGTTGAAAACAGAACAACTTTACCCTAGTGTCAAAAGTTTTTGCTTGTAAATCCTCATCAGCCCTCCTCTAGATCAATTTTTCCTCTATGTCACGACTATCCCCATCCTCCAAGTGATCATATGTGTTGTGATAACCTTGACCAAGTGTTTTCAATATGAAAACAAGTTCATAAATTTCTTCTGATGTAGTGCTTCTCAAGGCAGATTATTCAGTAGACCTTGAAAGGTTATTTCTAGCCTTTTCGAGATAGGTGTGCATCCTTCGAGAGATATTTGAAGTCCCAAATTCATCAGGAAGTGGTATTGAGAAGCTAAAAACATATTTCAAGTGATTTATGAAATTTTAGGGAACATTTGAAGGTTTAGGGACCAAGTTCAATAAAAAATGAGTTTTTAAAGGTGAAGGAGCTTGCAATTAAAAATAGTGCCCAAGCTTCAGAAGATGATTCTGAGAGCTCTGTAAAGAGTTAGAGGTCAACAAATATACCATTGGAAATATAATTCAATTTTATAAATGATGGTGCTTTCCTATTTTTCACAAGACACGGGCGCTTCTTCTCATAACCCATTTTCAGTAGACATACTTTGCAGTCTCAGGAAAAAGGCTATTTTTGGGATTTAAAAGTAGAATTAGATCATGCAATCCATCCCATTCATCATAAAAGGATTTTTGGAGTCAAATTAATACAAATAAGTTCCAAAAAATTCATCCTAAAGCTCCGGAAACTTTATCTTCAAGGTCTCTCTCAAGGTATGCTCTCGTAGTTAGAATTGCTTTGAAGAGGACATATGTCATCTCCAGGTGAAGGAGATTTTTTGTGGTTCCATCTCTTTAGGAAAGTTAGTACAAGAAATTTCACTCATGCTTGTTTTAGCCCTATGGTCCATTATACGACACTGAAAAGGGTCTATGATGCTAGTTAAGCTCTTTCTCAATTACTTCTAGCCCTCTGCCTTGTCAAATCACAAGTTGACACTAGTCACTCCTAGAAGAGTGCACATTTTTCTACCCCATTTTTTCCATCCCTTTCAAAAATTTGGGATAAAAAATGTGTCCCATTCCAACCCTTGCCATGGATATTTATGTGACCCAGTCTCAACCCCGGGTGTTTTTCGCATGTTTTCTCTCTCTCCTCCGCCGGGCAATCACTTTGCTGCCACTTGTCATGCTCAGGTGAGGGAATATTTTTCTACCCCATCTGTTATGTCCTTTTGGGATAGTTGGGATGAAAATTTTTTGATCCATCCCAAAATGTTTGTAAAAACCAAAATTTCTGTAAAATTGTTGTGTTGTATCTTCCTTGTGCGTGAGTGAGAGGTGCCGCCGAAAAGTTTTAAAAAATATAAATTTTTTCCATCTCATTTATTCATGATAAATCCATGAATGCTTAGTAAAAACACTCAAAAACCTCCATTAAACCTGACAATTTATTCAGACACCATGCCAAAATATTTTCAAAATGACTACATGCTCGAAAACTAGAAAAATTCATATCTCCCAATCTGGGGGATGAAATTGAATGAAATTTTCAGTCTTCCTCTACTCCAGGAGCCTTCAAGAATCAAATGAAAACATATCAGATGTTTCTCTATATTTTTAATGGTAGATAGTCCTCGTTTTTTGCCCTAGATTTTTCTTTTTTAGTTTCTAGGCATTCCGATAGATGGATCAAGGTGAAAATTGGAACATGTGGTCCCCAGAGTGAGCCTATTCTAGTGAAATTGTTTTCATGAAAAACCGAGGTGGGGAAGTGATATTTGTAAAAATAGTAATTCTGTGGTGTATCCACTTACTAAAAATAGAAATTTTCCTAAAAATAAATTCCTCTCAGAACAGTGCACTTAGTGAACAATGAGAATAATAAAATAGGTAGTTTCGGTCAAAAAGGAAAGAAAGTAGAATAAAGCAAAAAGAAAAAGGCAACTGTCTAAACATAGAAAGTTTCCAAAAATAGAAAAGTATCATCAAAAAAGTGGAAATGAACATGCCAGAGGATTGAGAAGTTCAAATTTGAGCAAAAAGGTGAAATATCCAAAAATAGCAGGGCCTAGTTCAACCTGTTAAAAATAGAAAGTATCTGTTCCACGTGTAGAAAGTTGCAATAGGATCAATTTTCATCCATCTCTCTACTTTTCAACATATTCACAAGTTTCCTAGGTGGTGGCATAGCTCACAAAATGTAATCCATCCTTCACAAAGTTCTAAAGGAATCATTTTGGTTACAATTGTGTGCAAGAGTGATGTAGGACATTGTAAGGCATGGTAGTTGAAAACAAGAAACATTGTCCAGATAGAGGAGAGAGTCAAGATATTAGTTGAAATTTGAACCAAGAAAGTCATTACAACTTGTTAGTCAAGTTAGATTTGTCATCATCTTTCCTTGGTGAGCTGGAAGAATTGGCCAAAGTGAATTGAGTTGTTTGAGTAAGTTTAGTGAGTTGTTCAAGGTGATTTAGTTAAGGTCAAGAATCACACAAAAAGATCCATCAAGCAAGAGTGATTCTTTGCAGAGCATCCAAGTATCTAAGCATGTCCACCCCAAGGTCAGAATCTCCTCGTGATGATCAAGGTTTGATTTCACAACAAGCTCTTAAAAATGCTCCAGTGACAGACATTGTGTCAACTCCTAAAGAGCCATTTCCATGGATTTTAGAAATGCTTGAGAATGAGCCAAGGAAAATGTAGCTTGATATCATGCCAAATCTAAAAAAAATTAGGAACACTGAATTCTAAGCAAAAAAAGAAGGCCTAAACAACATCCCGTTTCTTTAGTGGAACTTCAGGTAATTAGTATGTTGAACTTGCTAGGCCTAAGATTGAAAATCCTATTGAGAACATGACACCAAAAAACTATGAGTTGACCCACACCTCATTGGGTAAAGCTTCACATGAGGGTGACTCTCACATGTTCAAGGAATCCGCTTCTCACCTCCTCACCCGGAACGAAGAATATAGGAAAATAATTGTGCAGTTGAAGGAACATGTAAAAGTTCTCAGTTCTCACATTCAACCCTTCTTGGAACCTAACTTGACATCTTCTCTTCTTATAAAATACATTCCTCCGATCAATAGTGTTTGATCCTAAAGTAGTCAAGAAATCACAAGGCTATATGATGCAAGGGAAGGCCAATGAGAAGTGGATTAAGAAAATCATTGAGCAAGACAATAAATTTTTTCAAGATATGATCTCTCTCATCAAATACGTTCTTGTAACATTGTCAAAAGTGAACAAAGAAAAGGAGGAATTTGCAAAAGAGGTCATTCAATTGGATGAGATGTTTCCATTGGTATCTGAGATGATCTCCTTCTATTCTCACATCCTTGTGAGTAAGAGCGTGTTTGCATCCGTTGCAGAGAATTTCTCTCAAGTTTGGATCCACATCATGGATATGAAATATGGAAAGCTCAAGAATGCCATATCTGAGTTGGAATCTTGTGGACAACATGCTTTTGAGATATTGAACAATGTTTACAATTGTGCTCAGAGGCTTGAGTTTCCTCTGCTCAATGAGGACTCATCATCAGAAGAACTATTTCCAAGAGCTGGTCAAGAAAGAGGTGGACAAATATCTTTCCTTCAATGAAGATAACTTAGAGTCCCTGACCAATATCAGAAGTTGCATTGCTGAAATTTTAATGGACAATGAAGAGTGGTTCACTCAATGCAAGAACATGGAATAAGGTGTTGCACTACATTTACAAGTGACTGATCATTAGGAGGCATGAATCCGAAAATTTATTCATCACGGGGAGTTTCTTTATCAACTATGGAAACTTCTCCCTTCTCCTCTCTTTATCCCTTTTCTTCTCTCCCCTTTTCTAATTCTTCATTAAGCATAATCATTATATTTTTTCTGATTCACTTACGTGACTTTCTAAAGTTGAATTGTAAAAGTACCTTTAATTTATAAAAGGGGAACTTATTTCTCATTTCCCAGGAAGATTTAAAGTCACAAGTGAATGGGAGCATGAAGAGTCATGTGGGGGGTAGGTGAAGGGTCAATTCACATTGCTATAAATTGGGATGGATTCTCCATTCCAAAAGATCATGAAAATTTAGTTCTTTGTAGCAATTGTGGATTGTGATTTGGGTGTTGAGCTTGGGTATCACCAACACAAGAAATAAAATCTACATTTATTCCATTTCCCTTTTCACGCATTCCTCTATTTTCTCTCTTTTATGCACTTTGTAAGTATAGTGATCAAGAAAGAACTTTGTATCTTTGATAAATGAATCTATGAATTCTGTGTTTGGGTTTTTTCTTATCACTAAATGGCTTCATTGTTGCTTTCCTCTAATGAAATGTTGAAATACTTCAGTTATTGGGTGTGAATTATGCTTTTTCCTACTAAAATTAATAACATTCCTTTGTCTAATTTCTCTCATTCACCCCTCATCATTGCAATTTCCTCCCTTGTGCCCCATATAAGCACTTTGCCACAAGTTTCATGAAGTGTTCTTGTGTGATCCCCAACCTATTTAGCCACACCAAAATAATAGATATGAGTAGATTAGTTTACATTAAAAAATGGGAGCCTCCCCATACACAAGAAGGAGAGGCATATCCTCGTGAGAGTTGGTGGAAAAAACCTAATTTGTCATACGACAAATTATTTAACCAATATGTACCTTTTAAGTTGTAATAGTACAATATGTCTTCCTTAAGTAGGTATTTGAGATCCCTTTTTGTATTCATAGTTGTGTTTGGGGGTCGGTACCTTATGGGTAAGTTTGGTACTGTATAAATTTACGTGCATTAACATATCAAGTCCTCTATAGGGCCATGTGGCTCGATCTGACATACATCTTGAATGTCCCAAGGAAGTGAAGTGGTTGGGATTCGACAAATTTGTATTATGAGAGTGTCATCATGAGAATCAGAATGTGAATGAAATTGAGTGGCAGTCGTGGCCAAAGAATTATCCAAGGCATTTTTTTTTACGTGGGATTAATTAATTGGTAAATTAAGTGAGGCGTGACATCAATTCTTGGACTAAGTCATAATAATATTTTAAGGTTTTCACTGTGACATTGATATGTACCACTAACCTATTGAAACACTAACTAAAAATCCCCCATGGCATGGATATATGAGACGTCCTTAGCTAAGGCGACCTGTATACCTAAAATAAGAGCCTCATATTCTTCCATGTTGTTAGTGATTTCAAACTTGAGTTGATAGGAAAGAGGGAAAGTCTAGCTAGAGGGATCAACGAGTACACAACCTACCCTAGATCCTTAGAGGCAATTTTCCCCATTAAAGTGTAAAATCTATGTATCCTCATGGTTTGGTTTTAGATAGGGGAAGTTCTTTAGTATTGGCGTCACATGAGTGCACCTTAAGACTATTTGTGAACCTATATTAGCAGTATTTTATGGAAATGACATTATCTATACCCTCAATGAGGAGGATGTCCTCATTGGGTAATGCATCATGAATAGGTTGAGAACATAGATGGGAACAGTAACCAACTAGTCCACTATGACTTGGACTTTTACTTCTTTTCGGGTGATGATACTAAGGTCAAACTCCATCAAGAGTGACATCTACTTCCCAGTGTGATCCACTGGGAGGATAACATGCGAGAAGAAGTGTCGTAATGGATATGTATGGATAATGATGTAAGTAGTTTGATATAATATGTAGTGACGTAACTTCATAGCTGTGTAATATATGGCTAAACAACCCTACTCAATGGATGTGTATCATGCTTCATAGTCTAGTAAGGCTCGACTAACATAATAGATGATATGTTCCTTTCCTTTTTCATCTTCTTGTGCCAACATTACCCCTAAAAAAACCAGAGTGGATGAGGTATATAGTATCAAAGGTTGATCTGGTGAAGGAGCTTGTAAGGTTGGTAACGAAGATAAAAAGTGTTTCGTATTGTTAAATTCTTGTTGATAGTCTTTGGTCCACTCTGGTTTCGTAGATTTTTTAAGGAGACTAATTATGGCATGAGTGCAATAAGTAAACTTAGAGATAAATTGTCAGATTGCACCAAGTTTTTAAAGAAAGGTGCATATGTTTTCTATGGAGGATGGTCATGGCATGTCAAGAATAACTTTAACATTTGTTGGGTCGACATCGATACCATGTTTAGATACTAAGAATCCTAGGAGTTTTCCCCATGTCACCTCAAATATGCATTTTATGGGATTAAGATAAAACCTGTATTTATGAAGGCATCCTAAGGCAATGTTTAAGTCATGAGTGTGATCATCAGTGCGTCAATATTTGATGAAAAGATCATAAATGTAGAATTTGACTATTGTATGTATAAGGTCATGGAAGATGCATGCCATTGCACGTTGATACATTGCACTAATGTTTTTGAGTCTAAAGGTAATTTTCACATAATAGTAGGTGCCCCATTCCATAGTAAAGGTAGTCTTGTGTTGGTCTTCAGGAGAAATTAAATTTGGTTATAACCCGAGAACCCATTCATAAGAGATAACATTTTATACCATGTCATGATGTCAATGATGGTGTCGATGGAGGGTAAAGGAAAGTTATCCTTAGGAAAATGAGCTTAAGGTTTATAAAGTCAATGCAAATTTGGATTTATAAGGTGGACTTCTTTCGAACTGGTATGATGTTGGAAACCCACTCGAAATAATCCACTGTACAAAGTAATTTTTGCATCTAAGAGTTTGATGATTTTTTATGACATAAATAATTGATGAGGGAAATTCCTTATCTTTTTCCGAACGAGAGAAACGTCAAGATATGTAATCATGTTATGGGAGACAATTTCAGGATCAATGTCAGGTATATCAACATATCCCCATGTGAATACCTCCTTATGTTTTCACAGGACCTTTATGTGGTGCTCACATAAATGAGGAAAGTAATCACCAAGCATGATTGATAGTTGATTTAGAAAACATAACAGTTTCATCTTGGAAATGATATGGGGGCCTCTAGTAATTTGGCTACTTCATCTTGGTTGGGATTAATAGTAGCATCATAAGTGTCTTAGCGCATAGGTGTCTAGGAGAAGTTTCCCAACTTATGATGATGTGAAGGGAGTTTATCTTCTCGAGAATATAAGAGTTATAGAATAGCATCATCATTATCTAGTGTAAGGAGAGGCCCTTGGTATTGTACATCAATGTCTAGGCCTACATATGATCTACCATCTTTATGCTTCGTAGATTTGGTTTTTCGTACATCTAATACCCTAGTGTCTAAGGTGACCTATTTAGGTGCAGGATCAACAATGGACATGCTAGGAGCGCTGAGACCAGTTTTGATTGCATAAAATGGATCAGAAGCTTGTACGGGTTGTGGAGTTATTACAAAATGTGTTATAAGGCATAACTAGAGATTTTCTTGATGACCCATGGAATATCAAGGAGTGACAAATTAGTGGGAGGAACGTAAGGAAGTGTCTCTTCCTCATCCTCATTGTTGCTAGTATCATAGATAGGGGATTCATAAGATGCGTCGATGGTATTAGTTTCAAATTGAGAAGACCGTATTTGGGCCAAGGAACATTGGTAGTGTAATACCTCCAAGTGCCTAGATTCAACTTGAAAAATGATGTAATCTTAATTGAAATCCATTTTCCCTTAAGATCAGGCACCTTCTCCTTAGCTAAAACACTGATCTTGCTAAAAGATTTGGGTGAAAGGGAAGGGTGATCAGAAAAAAGTTGTGTGGTTCCTAATTTGTTGCATTCTAAGTGGTTAGAGGTTGAGGCATTGCTCGTTTGCTCCTCTGTATCGGTTTGAGGTAGAAATTGATCTCAAGGTAAAATAACTAGAGGTAACCGATGCACGATATCATCAAGTAACATATTGTTATTTTCTATGTTTTGAAGATCATTAGGTTCATGTTCATTAGAATCCGCTAATGTAATTTGGATTTCAAACCTAAGATCATATAACTTTGGGTAGGGAATACTTTGGATCTCAGGAATAGTTGGCATTAAGAAAAGTTCATTAGGAAATGGTATTGGGATATCCCAAGGATTAAGATAAACATCATGCCTAATGCATTGGTTATTATGTATGAATTTGATACATTAGTACCCAAACGTGCAACTGCGTGCATGTGATATGTCCATGGTCAACCCAATAAGAGGTTGTATGTGAGAGGACAATATAAAAACATGAGCTTGGTACATATCATTTTGGGTCCAATTATGATGGGTAACTAGATACATCCTATGGGTTTTTGTTTGGTTTTGTCAAAGCCACGACAAGTCAAGTGGGTAGGCTTGAGGTCATAGATGGAATAACCAAAATTCTTGATGAGGGAGAAAGAAGCTAAGTTAATTCTCGATCCTTCATCCACGAGGACCCTACGCACTTGTGCATCATGAATGATAATGATAATGATTAGGGGCAGGCCATCTGCATGAAATAATACCCCATCTGTAATCATGTCATCCTCAATAAATTCCAATGCTAAGCAATCCAGACTTGAGTGTTGTAAGGATGATCCTGTAGTCTCTATGTGATGTATTTCTGGGTTTGGAGATGCAATAGGAGTTTTGGGATCCACACAAGAAGGACCCTCAAAGTTTTGCAATTATTGGAGGAGAAACCTTCAATGTGAAGCCGAGGTGCGCATGCGTTCCATAAAAGGTATCTTTCATGTAAGGGAGTTTAGTTCATCTAATTTTTTTTAATGAGGCTTGGAGCAGCTTCCATAGCGATATCATGTTGGTGCCACAATGGAATACGTATCTAGATGCGATAATGGTTTAGCTGGAGATATATTGTCAGAGGAAGGTGGGATAAGATCTTTATTTGGTACTCTTGTGACATTACAAGTGGAGGCTTGATTGTGGGAACATGCTTCATTGTTGGTGGGTCTTGGGAAGTATTAAGCTATAGTGGATTATCGGAGGAATTCTTTGTCTTAATAATGAGACCTTTATGGGCAGGTTTATGTCTATAGTTTACCTTAGCCACATTGATATATTTATAATCGAGGAGACTATTATTGTATGAAGGATCTATGGTGCCCATGGCATTATTCATGGGGATTTTATGATGTTTATTTTGAAAATTGGAATGAGATATTTCTAAAGATTGATATTTATCATGATGCTCTTATATAATGATAGATTAATCAAAAGAAGAGCCAATAAAGAAGTTGAGGGTTACTTTCATAAGGTCTTTACAATCACTGTGAGAGTGCACTATAGTGGCATGCCACCGACAAGATAGATCACATCTAAAGTTAGGAAAGTCCTATTTTGAAGGGGGGACTATTCATGAGGTGGGAAGCATTTGGAGAAGTTTTCACTAGATAAAGGAGTATGAATGGAGGTGCAAGGAGATTCATGACATCCTCCTCCTTTTTCTCTTAGAGGATTTGAAGGGATGGTTACAAGCATTGTGCCTTTAAGTTTAGGTGATGAATTGGAAGTGCATCCAAATTCATGCATGAGATGATATTGTTCATTTTACTTGCTTGAGGGATTCCTCCAATGTGTTGGGAGAGAAGGACCTAACCTTATATTGGAGACTAGGTGTAAGGGCCTTAAGAAATATTTGGCATAGACTTTGATTATCAAGATTATGATTAGCTTGTATGGAAAGTGATGTAGAAGCATCATGTACATAGCTCAAATTTTTAGCCTGATTAGTCTTCTAGGGTGTCTTAGGGGTTTTTGTAAAGGTTTTGGTCCATATGGACCCCTGATAATATAATAAGTGGCATTTTAGAGGTTTCCCTCCAAAAGCCACATTTGAATATTCAAATGTAAGTTATAATGTAGTTGTTGGTGATAAAATTTGTCTCTAGCTCTTTCTTCTAGCTTCTTCTTCGATCTCTATGTCAGTGAAATCTTGCAGGTTCTCGTTGATGTATGGAAATTCACCATCCAAAGGATTGGCAACACTCAAGTTCTTAACATGATCAGTTTACTTGACAAGAAAGGAAGACCTGCTGAATTTTGAGAAGATCTTGTATTCTTTAAAGCTCTTCAAAAGTGGGGTCGGTTTGTCCTCTTTGTCTCTATTGCTCTGGGTGTATCTTCTATCTGCCAGCTTGAAAATACATGCTCTTCTTTGTGGTGCTACTAGATTTTTTCTTTGCCTTCCCAATTCAGTAGTGTGTTCCTCTTCAAGGTAAATAATTCTTGTGGCAATGAAGTAGTGATTGACACTTTTCTTGTTATGCCAGAATAGCTTCTCTCAAATATGAAGCAATATCCTCTTCAATGTGGTAAGAGCAATTCAGGTCTTTCAACAGGAGGATTTCCTGGAATAGCCATGGTTTGTACACATATGGATCGTATAGCTATTCAAATTCCTTAATTTTTTTCCATTTTTAAATTTTGTATTTTCCAATTTTTCTTGGTATTTTTTTAGACCTTCTAGACATTGTATTCAGGTGCAGATGCTACTAAATCTACCCCCATGGTGGGCCCCAAAAATTGTTGGCAAGAAAAATTTGTCAAGGAAAAAATTGGTGGTTATCTTGCCAATGCTCTAGGAGTCTAAGTCCCTCTACTTAACCGGTGCAACTGACCGTATGTGCATGCGTAAGTAAAAATGAGTTTTCTCCTGGTGGCCTTACGGACCGGGGATCCAACAGGGACACTCCACTGACCCTGCAGCAAAATCTTGTAGATATCTGCAAGGGAAGAATTTTCTAGGAGAGTGGGAAAAGGGAGTGAGAAAATTAGAAAAGATAAACTAATGTTGCAAGTAGAAAATCAGAGACTTGCATACACCAGCCATAAAACTTCATTACATGCACTTGAATTTAGAAGAAAACAAATCTATCGTAACAACAACAAGACCAAATAGATTTTGATGAACACAAAGTACCACTAAACCCATCAGTAAAAAAAGGCTAAAATTCCTTCTTCCTTTATTGAAGCTCAAGCTGAAATTGTACATATCATAGAAATGGAAGACATTTTGAGTAGGGAAAATAGAAGAAATTTTTATCTCTTTTCTCTCTTCACAACGATATCTCTCTCATGAATTCACAAAAAACAACTCCAATATCTAAGAAGTTTAAGAAGATTTTATAAGTTGTCTAAGAAGAACATCAAATGAGGAGCTAGTTACAATTTATAGAAGAGGATGCAACTCTTCATCTTCTAGGTGACTTTTCAAATACTTTAATTTGACTTTAGACTATTCATATTCCACTTAAATATTTAATTCCCTTTTATAAAATCAAGGGAACTTAAAGTTTACATTATGTTTCTAAAGTCACTTAAAGTAATATTAAAAAGTGCAAACCTCTCAACACAAAATATAATAATGATTGAGAGAGAGCGTTGAGTGAGAAGAGAAGAAGAAGAAGAAGAATAAGACAAAAGAAGAATTATGTGGAAGAATGAGCTGCTATGGTGGACTTGGCTCCACTCTCTAACTACTCTCCACTTCACGTTCCTGAGAAGACTTCTGTCTTTCCAAGCTCCTTGTTGAAACGAGACCACTGTAGGTTCTAATTTTTTGGCATGAGGGATGTGAATGCATGCTCAAGGTTTCGGTCCATCCATCGATCACACTGTTGATGTCCTTACACTTCCCAAACCATGATGAGTGATTTTCTGTGATAAGTGCAATGGAGGCTCAAATCTCTGAGAGGAAGTTGAGAGTATCCTTAGTGAAGGAAAATGGGTTTCCCACCCCTTTCTTGACATATTCTTTGAAAGGGTTGATCAACTCATTAGTAGTTGTGTGTTCACTCATTGCAGGTACTCCAAGTTTCCAAAATTTCTGATTTATACTATCCTACATCTTGTATGTTTGTTTCTTTTTTCTCCTCTAGCTCTTTATGAAGGCCTGATTGATTTGCAAAAAATCTGATTTCCAAGGTGCCCCTCACCCATACATGTGTCAAGTATTCTGTAAGATTTTTAAAAAACCTTCTTAGGTCGATCAACTCTTGATGATGGGTGTTGCACATCTCACTCACTACTAGACCCAGAGAGTCTTGGTAATCTCTTTCTTTCTCCAGATCCTCTTTGAGTACTTGCATTCTATTTTCTGTTGCATACATGTACACAAAGAGCTTGACTTCCTATTGGAGTTTTGGCTTCACTTTTTTGGACATTGAGTTGACCCATTTATTGTTCGGGAGCTCACACCTACATCATGAGCTTCATGTGTTCTTCCTAATGCATTTCTTGATCAAAGCTACTGATACCCCACTTTCATCAATAGGAAGTGTTGTAGTGTTTGGTCCTCGATCACTGTGTTGTAGTTTCATAAGATGAAAGAGTTTTTACTTGTTTTCTAGTACCTCAATATTCTCTTTATATTCTTTATTCCTTGCCACCATGATAAGCATAAGATTTTTGATATATGTGCAAATATCCCTCATGAGTAGCTGGTCCCAATTTGGAGAGTCTTGTTCATCTAGCTCCATAGTCGATCGGTGTCATCTCATCCACTGGCTTGATTACCTTTGGCCAAGATACTTCGAAGTATTCTAATGGTACCTGTCTGCCCTAATGTAGGATTGTGAAGTTGTATTAAATGATCTTTCTTGACTTTTTTTCTTTAGCTAATGAGATAATTGTTGATATATCATGGGATTATAATTCTTCCATAGTGTGAGTGTCAGGGATGACTGTTTCCTGCATCCATGGAAACATATTCTCTAGATTTATGCTGGGAGATGATTGGTATCTATAGAGAAAACGAGATGGTTCTAGTTGTTGATGACCTCCATTATTGTACCATTGTCATCTAAATGGTGTTGTGTTTCGGGCTCATAGTGGTGAGAGTAGGCTAGGACCAACTCATTGACTTTGGATAGACACTGGATGTGAACCATGAACAAACCACTTGTGAATATTTGATCTTCAATGCTTCTTTCATTCCTTGACTGTCATGTGAAGTTCTAAGATCATTCAAGTCCATCTTACAAGACATCAATGTCTTCTATCTCATACAAGCAGGTGAAACATTATGGTGGGCTTCTGTCTTATCCATACTTCATGTTTCCCTTCCATGAAAAAATAACTTACTATTTTTGTAAGTACGGAAAAGCAACTCCCTCTCCACTGAGTGTTTGACCTTGATTTCCCCTCTTGCATTACCACTTTTGGATCAACTTTGATCTGATCAGCAAGTGCTTTGGCTTATAAATTTTAGTAAGTGTAAAATATGTTCGTTCTGGTGAGTTCTCAGCTGTAGTGCATCTTCAATGTCACTATCTCCTTTGTAGGTTCTTCTGTTGATGAATTTCCTAAAATAGTAGTCCCTATGTAGTAAGACCTGCTATTTTTAGAAAGTGGGCTTCAAGGAGGTTAGATTGATGTGGAACAAAGTTTTTTTATATGGGTTTTTTTCCCAATATCACCCCTCTGAAATTTTAGGCCCTACCCGCTTAATAGTCTAGGAGATTTTAAAGTTTCAAATTTTAGGCTTGACAGTGCTTCTAGATGTGACAATCCATTAATGGACCTCAAAATTATAGGTCTGGTTTTCTCCTCTGTTTTGAAAACTCATTATAAATTTGATATGGGTTTTTTTTTCTGATGCTTCACGTGTAATTCTACTTCGTTTCTCCCAACGGTTTGATGGGAAATTGGATTTTTTCTTCGTTGAGCCAGAAGTGGGATTTCTTAGTTGTGGATGCTCTGTTGCACAAGAGGAGAGTTTGAAGGTGTCTTTTTGATGGCCTTGGGTAGAGGAATGAAAAAAAAAATACATCTTGTTGTTTCATGCATCCATTTGATATATTTCTTCAACCTTTCGTTTCATGGCCATGTAGTTTTCTCTATTTTCTCCTTCTTCATTTTCTATGCCTCTCCTTCTGTGTTTGCTCAAATTTCCTCTGGGACCTATGTGCTTTCATGGAGTGAAGGGAAGTACCTTGGTGGTAGGTCTGGTTTAAGGTTCAGCAATGGAGGAATGATGGTGAGAAGTTATAGAGGAAGAATGGAGATATCTGTGCACGGGAGTGGAAGCAGTTAGAAGCACTGGAAGTAGGTGAATATTTTAAATTTTTGAAATCATGGAGGGAGAGGGCTGGGAACATTTTTCATGAATTTATGTCCCTGACCTCAAGGATGTGAGGGACATAAAATTCCATGGTGGTCAAGAGGATGACACGTGTCCTCGATCCGACAACAGGGAATGGAGGTGAAAAAAGTTGCTTTAAAGCACTAGGGGCTGAAATTCGGTCACGTGGATGACCAAAAAGACTCCCCATAGGGGATGGGTGCATTTTTCCATGTCTCTTGTCCCTGACCTTAGGGACATGAGGGACATAAAATTCCAAGGTGGTCCATGGAGCTGACATGTGTCCTCGATCCGACGATAGGGAATTTGAGCTCCAAAAATGCACTTGGGGGCTGAACTGTCAAGTTTGAAGGTCACATGAGGGTCCCAGAGGTCACATTGGGCTGAAAAATTTTCCAAGGTTTGGTGTACCTGACCTCAGGGACATTCAGGGACATAAAATCCTACCAGGCTCCTAGTGTGCTGACATGTGTCCTCCTGAAAATTGACTAACTCCTAAACTGTCTTCAAGAGGGTAACTTGGAACGATGATAACTTGAGCTCCCGGTGGAATTTCTTGGTGAAATTTTATATGATCCTAACTGGAAATTTTATTTTGAATCTAATTTTGGGGGTATCATGTATTTATTCATCCATTTGATCCATGAAAAAAGTGGAATTTTATTTGGGACTCCACTTGTGCCTAAGAAAAACTTCCTGTAAACCCTATGAGCCAAGGTGTTGTGAAAAATATGATTTCACCATCATGTAGGTCTTGGAATACTATTTCTGTGATGTTTTTTTTTACATCTAAATCCATCCAAGAGCTCCTCAGAATCTTCTTTTGAAGCCCAACAATTGTTTTAGGCCTGTGTATTGCCTAGGCTTGTGAACCCTATTTTTTACTCAAACTATTCCAAGTCTTTCAAAACTTCCCCAAACCTTCCAAAATAATTTCCATGATGTTCTAAGGTCTTCAATTCACCTCCATGTTGAATTTGTCCCTTCTTGTTACTACTCCATGGGGGTTGATCTAGTCCTGGGAAGGCCAGCGATAGCCCTTCCCAATACTGCCAGAAGATAACATCTTTTCATAACTTCCTAAAATCACCTGGGGGATTAAATTGACTTTCCTAAATCACCTAGGGGACCAATTTGACATCAAATAGAGGGTGACCAGACTTTTGGATTTGACCTGGGGTGCCTAGGAATGATAAAACATGAAAAATTCAGACAAAGGGGTATAGTTGTGCTTGGAAACTTCCAATTTCCCTGTCACACATTTGCATGAAAATAGTTGGAGCTCTAGCTTGGGGACATGGCATGAACTGAACATAGTGAAGACATGACATGGGAATCTAGAATCTCAATTTTATACCATATAATTCATTTGACTAATGCCTTATCCATTGGGCCATGCAGAGTCATGTACAATTTTGAGAAAGAAGGAATGGAAGAAGGAAACACACACACACACACACACAAAATGAGGGAAAAGAGACACATGAAAAACAACACAAAAGGGGGAAACACACCTAGAAATCACCTATGGTACAAGGCAAGGGAAAACCCACTTTTACTAACTATACAATTTTAGGTATTGCCCACTACAAGACAATTCTAGCAATGTTCCATCCAAATATGAGAGTATGAAAACATTCTTCACTGCAAGATTTACAAATATAGAATGGGATGGGCTATAATGAATCAAACTTTCCATGTCTTCCTTTTGGTTCCCTTCTCTTGTCCCATAGCAAGATGAAGTATCTAACTTTGAATTCTTTCACTTTGGCCTTCTTATCAAAAATATTCTTTACTTTCAACTGGTGCTCTTTGATATAGTCCACCACTCAGAGTCTATTTTCTTCTAGCTTCTCAAGAAAGAGGATCCTCTTGTCAATGAAATCCTTGTACTGGCCATATTCTATTCCTGTAGCAACTTGAGAGATGACATCTCAATTGTGATGGGAATTTCTGCTTTGACCCCATACAATAGTTGAATGGTGACATACCTATTGCCTTCTTGGGAGTGATCCTCTCCACCCATAATGCATCATATAAGGTTTTTTGTACAATTCCTTTAGTTCTCATCTACAAGTTTGCGGACAATGGTCACAATGTTCTTGTTTCTTGATTCGGCCTGTCCATTTCCCTATGGATAGTAGTCTGATGAATGAGATAAAGAGATTTTGTAGCCATAGAAAAACTTAGTCAACTCCCTTGAAGAGAAATAGGTAGCGTTATCTGCTACAATCTTCTGTGGTACTCCAAAATGTACTATGATATTCTCCTTGATGAAGTTACATATTGTTTCGGTGTTGGCTTGCTTGGCCAGAATGGCCTCCACCCATTTTGTGAAGTAATCTATCACTGTGAGCACATAGGTGTGCCCCATGCTTGAGTGAGGATTCAGAACACCAATGAAGTCTAGCCCCCACTACTGAAATGGTTCTTCAATAACAACTTGAGCCTGAGTGGTAGTGCAGCAAGTTGTGGTCTCCAACGAATTGTTTGCATGCTTCACATTTGGAAACCCAATATTGAGTGTCTGCAAAGTGGGTAGGCCAATAATACCTTCCTCAGAGGATCTTGTGTGTAGTGACCATCACTGAGAAATGTCCACCACATGCTTGGTCATGGTATGCTTTAAGCAATTTTCCTTGTTGCTCTTTGTCTACACATCTGAGGAAGCATCCATATAGAGTTCTCTTGTAAAGCATGTGATTCCAGATTACAAACTTTTTTACCTTCAGCTTGAGTGTTCTCATTTTCTTGTAATCAAGATGAGGAGGGAATTCTCCATAAGTTAAGTAATAGGCAATATCAGCATACCACTCATCAGTAGTGGTTACAAACAGATACCTGTGGGTTGTTTTCGGAAAAAGTTGAGAAAGAAAAATTTTCTTCACCATGTTGAGCTTTGAGTGTTTCATCTTCAGTAATCAACTTGAACAAATGATTCCCCCTTACCAGATTGGAGGGTCAAATTTCCAAGTCATATTAGTGAGTCTTTACCATCTAATTTCCTCTTTTAGCTCCGGGATCCTGTTGTGTCAAGATGGACTTGATTGCACTGCCGGGAACCATCACCACCGTATGAGAGTCCAGGATGTAAAACCTGAAAATTTTTACAGCCGTAACCACTGCATAGGTATGCTTCTCTAATTGGTTGTAGTTTAGTTCATGATTTTTCAATGGAAAAATCATGAAAGCAATATGTTTTTTCACATGCCTTCATCATTGTTTCTGAACAAGATGATAAAGAGAGTATGTTCTGATGCATAACAATACATGATGAATTCTTTGTTAAAATCTAGAGACACAAGAGTCGAGAGCCTTGGCAATGGAATTTTTTGATATCTTCAAACATTACCTTCCCTTCATTGTTCCATTTGAAGTTTGCATGTGGTTTCATCATGGTGGTGATGTGCTTTGTCAATTCAGAAAACTCAGGAATAAAGCGACGAAGAAAAATCACCTTTTCGAAGAATGAATGAACTCCTTTATTGCTTGTGGGTAGAGATCGTTCTTGAATGGCTTATACTCTATCAGGATCAATGTGTGCTCCATGTTTATTCAAAATGTGCCCCAGTAACTTGCCTTCCATGACTCAAAAAATGCACTTTTTTGGATTTAGTGATATGCCATGTTTTCTACACCTTGCAAGTACTTGTTCTAAGTGATGGATATGATCTCCCCTCTTCTTTGAAAACACTGTGAGATCATCAAGATATATGACAATGCAATGTTTTAGATCTTTGAATTCCAAATCCATCTCCCTTTGAAATGTATCTCCCACATTGATTAGGCCAAAAGGCATTCTGATGTAGGAAAAAGTGCCCCAAGGTGTTGTGAAGGTTATCTTGGTGTGATCCTCCTCCGCCACTTTGATTTGATTATACCCTGAGAATCCATCAAGAAATGAAATCATTTTAGATCTAGTGATTGCTTGTAAAATGTTGGTCCTTGATAGGGAGAGGATAATTGTCTTTCAGTGATGCCTGGTTCAAGTTGCGGAAATCTACACATATTCTTATTTCACCATTCTTCTTCTGCACCGGCACAATGTTAGCCACCCACATTGAATGTGGATGGGAAAGATGATTCTTGCATTGAGCATCTTATTACCTCCTCCTTGATGGTATCAACAATCTTTGGGTTGTATGGCCTTTGTTTTTTCATGAATGGATTGGCATCCTGCTTCAAAGGGAGTGATGCATTTACTTCGGTTGGAAGGATTTGAGTTCATCATAAGAGTAGGCCAAAACATTTGAATATTTCTTGAAGTAGTGCAACAAATCTTATTTTCTCCTCGGGCGAGCAACATTTTCCAATTTTGACCATCCTTAGCTCCTCTGGTGTCGATGTTTTCCTTATCAAAATCAGCTGGACACCGAGAACATTGTTTTTCTTTCTCTTGAATGAATCTGTCATGTTTTTCAAAGAGGACTTCTAGAGAAACTAGGCCTTTGGGAATCTTGTTTCCTTTCAATTTGATCACTCCTCCTTCATCAACCCCTTTAATTCCTTCTTTCTCTTCTCCAACTACCACTTCTCAGTGTGGATTATCACTTCCCTCAAAAAAGATTGTTGAAATCATCTCTTTATTCCAAGAATGCTAAAATTTTGTTATCATCATTAAAGACTTGCCAATGATTTGCATTATCTGGTACACTAGGCATAAATACCATTTCAATGGTCACCTTGTCTTTACCAAAAGAAGGATGATGTGTCACTAGGGAATCCAACACTTCAAGACAATCAGCCTTTTCATTATTTTCTCTTGGGATAGGTTCAATGGAAAATGCATCGAAATATTTAATATACTCCCATACTCTATTTCTACAATGCCAGTTGTCTTGGATTCTTCACCTGATATTGTTGATGAAACTTGCTTTACTATAACCTTTACGTATTACATCGGCATCTCAACTTATTGATTCCCATATATTTTTCCACACCCATGCCTAAGAGGAGAGCTTCATACTTTGGTGTGTTATTTGTATTATCAAATTATCATCTTGTAGGAAAATGGGTAACAATTCACCAGAAGGAGAGTACAACACTACACCTGCTCCCGAACTTGCACTGGAATGACTACCATCAAATTCCATCATCCAAACTTGATCTTCTTCCTCTTCCATAAGAAGTGGAAAGTTCTCATCTTTTTTTGACGTGAGGAAGTAGTTGCCTAGCCCACTATCTTGAAAGAGAATGTTTACCTTTGGATCATCAGAATTTTGTACTATGAACTTCATCTTTCTTACTGGAAGCAACTTCTTCATCTCACCTTTCACTAGAATAGTTACAGATGACCAGTCCATTTTTATTTCTCCACCCAAGTCTCTGCAGAAGCTTCAGATCAATAGCATGCCAAAGGATGTTGGGATCTCCACCACTAGGATGGTCAGGAGCACCTTCTTGTCTGGAAAATCAGCTAGTGCTACCTATGCATATTTGATTCTTCCTACCAATGGCACTTCTTTAAATTCCATTGAATAACAAGTGTCATTCACCTAGGTCAAGGTGAGGCCTAAAGAATTTAAAAATTTGATGGGCATTACATTATCTGAGGCTCCAAATCTATGATACAATTATTTACCTGGAAGCCTTTAATGAGGAGTGACAGGCAGAAAGGTTCAACCTTGTTGGTTTTGGAGGCACTGAGAGCTAGAATGTTTTGAGAAGGTGGTGTGGATGGTGTGGGGAGTAAGCCTTTGGAACTTGGACATGAGGTTATAGGAATACTGCCATGGACTACATCAATGAACCTATATAAATTGGGAAGGATGTAGTTTGTAGGTATTCTATTTCTGAGAGCTGGACTTTAGTTTTGCTTGCGTGTTCCACAAATTCAAATGGGGTTATGGTGGGCAAGGAAGAGGTTCCGAGAATGATGAAATATTTACATGGTGAAGGTTTTACTATTTTGGGTGTTGAATTTTCCTTCACGGGTGCATTAAATGGCTTGGAAGAAGATGGGGATGTAGGTTTCCATGAAACCTTAGATGTTTTTACGGGAACAACATTTGAAGGAGAATTATTTTTAGTAACCTTTGAGATGAGAGAAGGATTAGATGACTTACTTGGTATGGAAGCATGATCCTTGCTAACTAGTGGGTCTAATTTTTCTTTAGCCGACTCCATAGAAGGTGGTAATGGTGATCCTTTGGTGATGATTTTATTTTGTGGGACCTCTGTAGGAGAATATTATTTCTTCTTCTTTTCCTTCACTGCAGTCGCCGAGGATGGAGCACCTTTCTTGGACTTTGTGCGAGTGAAAAATATGCATGAGAAACTTGGAGATTTTTCATCATTATCATCTTCATCAACATACTCAATTAGATAATTGTGTGTATCACCATCAACTTCCTCCACCTTAAGACAATTGTCATAGTCCTATGCATTTTCTTCTTCAGGTTCTTCAATTTCTGCTTCCTCCTCTATGGTTCTTTGGTGTTACAAGTGACATTAACTGGTGGTGCTTCAAGAGCAAGATTCGATGAGGAGGTGGGGAAATCCTTGGTATATTGGGAGGATTTTCTTCCTTGGAGTCTTCCGCATTGTGATCTGGGACAAATGTTTCTTCAAGGCAACCAAGTCATTTGCCATTTTTTGGAACATTGGGTCTGTGGTGACTGAGCCCGAACTCTGGCCCTTTTGCTTTCCATTTGGGCCTTTCACTTTTTCGGATAGGATTAGATTATCGTCGGTTTCTATCAAATGGTCTTGAGCTTCCCTCAATGTTCTTGGTTGGGTTCTTCTAAGGAAGAAACCTACTTCTGATGGCAAGGCACTGATGAAGAATATCTTCAAAATATTTTTAGGAGGCACCACATCTTCGAGGATTCTTCTTATCACTCTATTATATCTTGCTATGAAGTCTCTCATTGATTCAGAGGTTTCTTTCTTCATTTGTACCAATTGGACCAAGAGATCCTGACAATATTCTATGGTCTTAAACTTGTGTTCGAATGCACTTCTTATATCTTCCCAATAGGTGACAAACCTCAGGGGTAGCATGTAGAACCATTTGGCAACATTTTCTTGGAGTGACTCCAAAAAGAGCCTAACAGAAACATCTTCGTCCTCAATGCCCAATACATCGCAAGTGGTGATAAATGATGCTACATGTTCTTCAGGGAGTTGATAACCATCCCCTCTAAATTTTGGAAAGGTTTTTCTTGAGCCTCTTGGTAGCTCGTGGAGTGGTTGAGAAAGGGCGGGTGGGCCGGTGTTTCTCCCCCATAGTACATTAGGCCTACAGACCTCATGATCATGATCCCCTGTTATGTTTCTATTTCTATCTTCCAACCTCGCTAAGATTGTGGCTTCTACTGCTGCTCTTTCATCCACCTCAGCTTGAAGTCTTTCAATTTCTTTGAGCTAAGCTCTTATTTACTCTTTCACTCTTGCTTTTCTTTCTCTAGCTTCTTCTTTAGTCTCTAAGTCAATGAAATCTTCAAGGTTCTCATTGATGTATGGAAATTCACCATCTAAAGGATTTGCAATACTCAAGTTCCAAACATGACTGGTTTCTTGACAAAAAGGAGACCTCTGAATTCTGAGTAGCTCTTGTCTTCTTTGAAGCTCTTCACAAGTGGGGTCAGTTTTTCCTCCTTTTCTCTATTGCCGAGTGTATCTTCTATCCGCCAGCTTGAAAATATATGCTCTTCTTTGCGGTGCCAGAATTTGTCTTTGCCTTTTCAATTCAGTATTACGTTCCTCTTCAAGGTAAAGAATTCTTGTGGCAATGAAGTAGTGATTGGCACTCTGCCTTTTATGCCAGATAGCTTCTCTCAAATATGAAGCAATATCCTCTTATATGTGGAAGATAAAATTAGGTCTTTCAACAGGAGGAATGTTGGGGAAATACGGAGCAATGGAATAGTGCTATGATTTAATAACGAACAAAATCATGCACACAAGACCCAAATAATTCCCCACAAAATCTACAACAGTGGGAGCATAAACTAGAATAATCCAAATCACACAAAAGTACACACACATAACAAGCATGTACCGTGGTTCACCCAATGTGGGCTACATCCACCAAAGATAGAGATCTCATATATATATATATATATATATATATATATATATATATATATATATATAATATAACAAGAGATTACAAACTAACTCTTCTGCACAAGAGTACATGTATCTCTATGAGAGTATCTCTTCCTCCCAGATCTCCAACTAGATCTGCATGAGTACACTAAACCGTGCCTCCATACCACCACTTGTGTCTCCTCTAGATCTCTAACCAGATCTACCTAAGTGCACTACAACTGTGCCTCTCAAACATAACCAGATCTCACATACCTGAAACTACCCTGCATCTGTCATTGTGTAGCCAAGCTCTCACTGTATTGTGAATCTACAAATGAGACCTCTACAATATCTAGATCTACATGGATCAACAATACAATATGATCTCATGGATCTACAATGCAAGACCAGATCTACATAGATCTATAATACAAGATCTCACCAACATGTGGATCTACAAGAAGAAATGATATGTGCTTTGCATACTGTGCAAGCCATTACAATGAGACAATAAATATACAAAGGAAATATAGTAGCCTGCTATTTCCTTCTATCCAGCTCCTCTCCATGGAGTCTCTATCTTCATGTAACCTATTCCTTTTTTCTCTTCTTCTTCTTCTTCATCTTCATCCTCTCGGTCTGGGAGAGAATCGAGGATCTAAAGTGATCCCTCTTTTTGACTCATCTACTTAACCCTAACTTTGACACTTATATATAAATATATAAACTTAGGGCTCCTTATCTATGCAATTACATCCAATAGATTTTCTTTAAACAAAATCTATATTTAAAGCCCATGACTAAAAAATAAAACACATCGCACAGGTAGCCAGTGCAGTTAGACCTAACTGCGGCTAGTTCCCACTTGCTCTGACCGATGTCTATCCGTCTGACTGATGATGGGTCGTGGTATTTCCAGTCACTTTCCATTGCATGCTAACTATGAAGCAATCTAGCTCCACAACCTAATAATCTCCCACTTGGAGATAAATTTTTAAACCTCTGTACCTGTACCTGTACCTGTACATCACTATCTTCTACACACCGTGAAGACCATCTATTCTTTCCTTCAACAATTCTCTCAAAAATAAAACCCGGAAGATCAAAATATCTTCTCAAAACCAAAGAAGATAAAACCATGACTTACCAAACCTACACGAAGCTATAACTGATCCATGACACCAAGCCTCAAGCTCCCACTGAATTGTAACACCAAGCCTCTCATGTAGCCAAGCCATCATGACTAACACACCTGCAAGAGCTCCCGCTCAAACTAAAGTTCTGAGCCTCAATCACATCCATAGCCATACTTGTAAAACCAACCATGTTCTCCATCCATCTATCCATGTCTCCATGCAACCACCAATGCAACTGACCAAGACAAGTCAAACTGGAATATGCGAAAGAAATAAAAGATCCTGGGTAAAGACAAACCAAATGAGTTCTACCTGCAACAGTGGGTGATCAATCCACAAACTTGTATAACTCAAAGAATCCAAACACTGCAATCTGTAAATCCAACCCTTCATAAACAAGTAGCATGTCCAAGAAAATCATCTATAGATAACATCTCTCAAGGAGTAACATAGTAACAAGAGGAAATACAAACATCCCCTACTCATGCTCAAAGCATCCATGTGCAAATCAAACATCTGCATCATCATAGACTCATAAGGCTGAATCTATCCAACATGTACAAACTCACCATGTACATCCATCTATATCACCAGCTCTCCAGAAGCTCTAAGTCTGCCACCGACTAACTCCAAAGCCGAATATGAATCTTGTGCTCATCAATGTTAATAACATCCATGCTAAACCATGCCACTAATACCAAGTGCAAATACCAGCAAACATGTCATCAACATACTCTACAAAAACTAACCAAGATGAAAGTAAAAACAAGGGCACCATATAAAAATGGTAAATAAACACTGTTGTTAAACCTGTGTGACCAAACTGACCACTGTTTCCCCTAACCAACCTCAGTCACTGCCTGACCAACCACGGTTAAGATGATCGACCCTAGTTAATCCTAATTGACACCGGTCTCTGTAACAGTAATATTTTCTCTTTTAACCCTTAAAACTCTGAAAAATTGCTCTATCATCTTCACCTAGCTAAATCTAACCATCAACAGTAATCCCATAGGGATATCCAGGCACCACAAAATAAACCAGAAGTGACATCACAAAGTAATAAACTTGATATACCTGCAAATCCATGACTTTCCTCCAAAACCAACTAGTGCCTCTGCCACTCTGAATAGTAGCAATCTCCTCTCACTCTGCATGTGCATCAAGTATTCAATCCTGCAATGCCAACAACCATGGCTTGCTCCTATTGAACAAAAAATCCCCAGCACTGCATATTAATACGTCAGTGAGAAATAAAACCATATGAAAGAGAATATAAAATGATTCCCTTCTTGTTAAAGAATACTTCTACATCACAGAAGTTTGGACTTCTTGTGAAGTAGGTGAATCAACTTCTTTCCATTCGTATGTACTCAACATCTCTCTTTACCTATAACTGTGTCTAACCATGAATTTTCATTGAGGATCTCATCCTTAGACTAGAAACCCTTGTCCTCAAGATTCCACACAACTGGGAAATAAAAGTCAAACAACACCAAGAAACCATGGTGTAAATTTGTGCACATAGTCCAAACATAATATCAGTTGCTCCAAAAAAAGGAAATAAAACATGAACCATATAGAGATACCTGACTCAAAGTCTCAATGGACTAATCGAGCCAACTCCGTCCTATTTTTGATCCAAACATTGAAGTGATCAACACGGTTTCTGCCCATACACACTATGCTAGAAACCTGATCCTCTAAAACAGGACACAGAACCAACTGCCCTCTCTTGCTGCAAAAAACCCTATACAGATAAGTATCCACAAGGACCAACCATGGTCGTCCCCTAACCAACCATGGTTAGTTGACCAGTATCAGTTCCTCTATGACCGACCTCAGTTCTCAGACCGATGTCAATGCTGCTGGAATGAACCCAACGCCACACAATTTGGCATAGCACACCACAATAGGTGCCTACTTCGACCGAAGCCGATAGTTGATCTGAGCCAAGTCATTTCAAGAAGCATCCAAATCTTGTACAAAAACTTAACAATAAGTCCATGCAATAAATTGCATCAAGATGAAACACATCACCTTACCATCACCAAGACAATCAACCGCATCTTCAACTGAAGTACATGCTTCTTTGATGGAAGCCCCATCTTCGTTCTGTGCTACTACCTCTCTACCGAAACCCGTGCATCTAACTACACCAAAGGATGCATAATGCGTAACTGCTCCTTTTCTCATTCTCAGATCTAGATCTGCAGTCCCAAGCATGCATGTGCAACCCAAATAATATAAGCACTGCAATACCAAGGTAAAGCCATACCTCAATAACCGGATCTGCAATCTGACCAACATGCTTGTGCCTCCAAGAATTGGGGACACCTTAGAAAACAAGATACATTCTATGTATCTTTCCATTTCTTCAGATCTATGATTTTTTGTTTAAAACTAGGCTACCCAGTAACTGACCATGGTTACCTTGTAACTGACCACGGTCACCCTGCCGATGCCAGTTTCCACTTAACTGACACCCGTCACAGTAATTTATAGCAACCTTACTCTTCCAGCTCCCACTTGAGATTAAATCTCTTCCTGTGATCTTCTCATCAGGCAAAAAAAATGCTACTCTAATACCAGCTGTTGGAGAAATACTGGAGCAGCGGAATAGTGCTATGATTTAATAATGAAAAAATCATGCACACATGACCCAAACAATTCCCCACAAAATATACAACAGTGGGAGCATAAACTAGAATAATCCAAATCACACAAAAGTACACACACATAACAAGCATGTACCATGGTTCACCCAATGTGGGCTACGTCCACCAAAGATAGAGATCTCATATATATATATATATATATATATATATATATATATAATATAACAAGAGATTACAAACTAACTCTTCTGCACAAGAGTACATGTATCTCTACGAGAGTATCTCTTCCTCCCAGATCTCCAACCGGATATGTGTGAGTACACTACATTGTGCCTCCATACCACCACTTGTGTATCCTCCAGATCTCTAACCGGATCTACCTGAGTGCACTACAACCATGCCTCTCAAACATAACCAGATCTCACATACTTGAAGCTACCCTGCATCTGCCACTGTGCAACCAAGCTCTCATTGTATTGTGAATCTACAAAAAAAACCTCTACAATATCTAGATCTACATGGATCAATAATACAATATGATCTCATGGATCTACAATACAAGATCAGATCTACATAGATCTATAATACAAGATCTCACCAACATGTGGATCTACAAGAATAAACGATATGTTCTTTGCATATCATGCAAGCCATTACAATGAGACAATAAATATACAAAGGAAATACAGTAGCCTGCTATTTCCTTCTGTCTAGATCCTCTCCATGGAGTCTCTGTCTTCATGTAACCTATTCCTTTTTTATCTTCTTCTTCTTCGTCTTCATCCTCTCGGTCTAGGAAGAGAATCGAGAATCTAAAGTGATCCCTCTTTTTGACTCATCTACTCAACCCTAACTTTCACGCTTATATATAAATATATAAAATTAGGGATCCCTAGCTATACAATTACATCCAATAGATTTTCTTTAAACAAAATCTATATTTAAAGCCTGTGACTAAAACATAAAACACATCGCATAGGTAACCGGTGCTCGGTTAGACCTAACCACGGCTGGTTCCCACTTGCTTTGACCGATGTCTGTCCTGTCTGACCAATGAGGGGTTGCAGTATTTCCAGTCACTTTCCATTGCATGCTAACTGTGAAGCAATCTAGCTCCACAACCTAACAAGGATTTCCTGGAATAGCCATGGTTTGTAGACATGTGGCTCATATAGCTATTCAAATTGGACAGAAATTATTCCTTTGTTGAATTTTTTTGTATTTTTCAGACCTTCTGGTCATATTCAGGTACAGATGTTGCTAATATTTCCCCACGGTGGGCGCCAAAAAATGTTGGTGAGAAAAATTTTCAAGGAAAAATTGGTGGTTATCTTGCCAATGCTCTGGGAGTCTAAGTCCCTCTACTTAACCGATGCAGCTGCCATAATGTGCATGGGCAAGTAAAAATGAGTTTTCTCTTGGTGGCCTTATGGGTGGGGATCCAATAGGGACACTCCACTGACCCTGCGGAAAAAGCTTACAGATATCTGCAAGGGAAAATTTTTCTAGGGGAGTGGGAAAGGGAGTGAGAAAATTAGAAAAGATAAAATAATGCTGTAAATAGAAAATTAGATACTTGCATACACTAGCCAGAAACTTCATTACATGCACTTGAATTTAGAAGAAAACAAATATACGTAACAACAACAAGGCCAAATAGAGTTTGATGAACACAAAGTACCACTAAACCCCTCAGTCAAAAAAGGCTAAAATTCCTTCTTCCTTTATTGAAGCTCAAGCAGAAATTGTACATATCATAGAAATGGAAGACATTTTGAGTAGGGAAAATAGAAGAAATTTGCCATCTCTTTGCTCTCTTCATAAGGATATCTCTCTCATGAATTAAAAAAAAAGCAGCTCCAATATCTAAGAAGTTTAAGAATATTTTAGAAGTTGTCTAAGAAGAAGATCAAATGAGGAGCTAGTTACAATTTATAGAAGAGGATGCAACTCTTCATCTTCCCGGTGACTTTTCAAATACTTTAATTTGACTTTAGATTGTTCATATTCCACTTAAATATTTAAGTTCGTTTTATAAAATCAAGGCAACTTAAAGTTTACATTATGTTTCTAAAGTCACTTAAAGTAATATTAAAAAGTGCAAACCTCAACGCAAAAATATAACATTGATGAGAGAGAGAGCGTTGGGTGAGAAGAGAAGAAGAAGAAGAATCATGCAGAAGAATGAGCTGTGGCGGTGGACTTGGCTATGCTCTCTGACTGCTCTCCACTTCGTGCTCCTGAGAATACTTCTATCTTTCCAAGTTCCTTATTGAAATGAGCCACTACATGTTCTACTTTGTCGGCATGAGGGATGCAAATGCAGCTCAAGGTTTCAGTCCATCCATCGGTCACACTGTTGATGTCCTTGCACTTCCCAAACCATGATGAATGATTTTGTGTGATAAGTGTAATGGAGGCTTGAATCTCTGAGAGGAAGTTGAGAGTATCCTTAGTGAAGGACAATGGTTTCCCACCCCTTTCTTGATATATTCTTTGAAAGGGTATGATCAACTCATCAACAGTTGTGTGTTCACTCATTGCAAGTACTCCAAGTTTCTAAAACTTTTTGATTTATACTATCATGTAGCTTGTATGTTTGTTCTTCTTTCTCCTCTAGCTCTGTGAAGTCCCAATTGATTGCCTCAAACCTGATTGCCAAGGCCCTCACCCATACATGTGTCAAGTCTTCTTCAGGAATTTCAAAAACCTTCTTTTTGATTAACTCTTGACGATGGGTGTTGCTCATCTCACTCACTACTAGTCCCAGAGGTTCCCAGTAATCTCTTTCTTTCTCCAGATCCTCTTTGAGTTCTCACATTCTATTGGTTTTTGTGCACATGTACGCAAAGAGCTTGATTTCCTCTTGGAGTGTTGGCTTCCCTTTTTTAGAGATTGAGTTGATCCATTCATTGTTTTCTTGCCCCTACATCGTGAGCTCATATGTTCTTCTGATGGATTCTGGATCCATGCTACTGATGGGCACCACTTTCTCAATAGGAAGTGTTGTAGTGCTTGGTTCCACTAGGTGTTGCACATAATATGGAAGAGTTCGTACTTGTTCCTCTAGTACCTCAATCTTCTCTTTATATTATTTATTCCTTGCCACCATGTGAGTAGAAGATTGTTGATATATGTGTAAATCTCCCTCATGGTGCTCATCTCGTAGTTGGCTAGTGTCATCTCATCTACTGGATTGATTACCTTTGGCTGAGATACTTCGATGTATTGATTACCTGTCTCTCCACTGTAGAATCGTGAGGCTGTATGTGTGATCTTTCTTGACCTTTTTTCTTTAGCCAATGAGACAATCGCTGATAGATCAGGGGCTGCTACTTGTTGCATAGTGCGAGTGTCAGGGATGACCATTTTCCGCATCCACAGAAACATATCACTCAGATTCATTCTCATTGATGGGTGCACTAACCATTCCTTTGTTCTAGAGGAGGAGGCAAGTCCTAAATGAGAGGGGCATTGGTTTCAACAAGAGGGAAGACCTCTTGTAGTGGTTCAAAGACTGGATCGTGAACCATGTACTCCTCATTCACCTGTACTTCTGCTGCTATATTTTCTTATTTGCATTACTGAGATAAAATCTTCCTCCTGCAACGATGCCAATGAGCCTTCTTCTACCCTGACTTTCTTGGGTGTCTTCTCATGGGGAGAAGTTTCCAATTCCATGGCCTTCCTTTTTAAACTCACTCTAGAGTGTTTAGAGCTGGAAGTCACCTCCACCACTTTTGGAGATGAATGATGTGAAGCTTACTTCTAGCTTGGAGAAATTCCTTGTGACTGGATGACCATAGTCCTCTTCTTCTAAAACCAGTTCCTTGTTCTCCTCACTACCTTTTCATTTCTCTCCAAGTTATCTCTTGATTCATGAACATGCTAGTTGATTTGGGGCATTAGGGACATCTTGAATGCTGCATACTCAGGATCATACATATTTGTCCCATCATCATGTAAGATGTCTTCATACCAAGATAACTTGAATTTCTCAATCTCGCTGATTGTCATCCTCATGTGGTCCTTTTCACGTACTTCAAACTCGTCAGTACAGTTGGCCCAGTAGTCCTCAACTTGTGGCTCATGTTGCAATTTTGGGACATAGAATGAGACGGGATCTTCTCAGATGTCAAAGTTGGGCCTTGATGACATAGGAATGTAAAGTCAGATGTGTGAAAGTGACCTCCAGGTGAGATGATTCATTTGAGATTTTGCACATGAACACCCCTAGAGATATAGGGAATGAAATCAACTTCTTTCTCTTGCTTCTAAGCTTGTTATTCACTTGAGTGATATTCCTGTAGAGCTCGAACAATACAATTTGGTCACTGAGGTACTTAGGTAGTCTCAATGGAGCTTGGTCGAAGCCAATGACTCATAGGTAGGAGAAGGTTGAGAATTGTATGAAGTATGAGCCATATTCCTTGATCAGGGATGTTGTTTTTATGGTGAAATCCTAGCTTCAAGACCCCCTTCTATGATTCAGACCACGTACATTGTGAATGCATCATTCATCTGAGTGAAATGCTTGTTTCTCTCCTCCATTACTAACTGTGGAAGTTTCTCGAATACAGACACCTTGGCGGAAATTTTTTGCATGAGAGCCAATCCTTTGAATGATCTTGAGCTTTCAAGGAGATATACCAAGTAAGAATTCATGTGGAACTTCTTCATCATGGGTGCTTCGAGCAATTGCAAATGGAGGTTATCGCTGATGATTTGCCCCCAGTCAATTCTTTGTTTTCCTTTGTCAATGTTAAGATGAAAAGACCCATCTAGTCTTGGAAGTCTCTTGTGCTTGCTTCACCCATTACTCTACTGAGGAGGGTGATGATATCAAAACACCCTTCTCGGAACTCACACCTTGAAAGATTCTTGGGCATCCTCGAGGGATTTCTCCCTATTTTCAACCATCACCCGAAGCACAACCCCTTGTACATATGCATCCATCGTTTCCTAATCGTGCAAGGCCCTATCCTTTGAGATGACGACCATACTGGGAGATGTTGGTATTTGTAGAGAAAGCGAGATGGTTCTAGGGCTGATGACCACCATTTTTGTACCATTGTCAGCTCAGATGGTTCCTTTTTTGGGCTTATAGTGGTGGGAGAAGGCTAGGGCCAACTCATGACTTTGGATAGACACTGAATGTTCCGCAGCAACGAACAAGCCACTTGTGAATATATGATCTTCAATCTTCTTCCGTCCTTGGTTGTCATGTGAGTTCTAAGATCATTTAGGTCCATGTACAAGACATCATTGTCTTGTATCTCATACTCGTAGGCAAAGGGTTGTGCAGGATTCTGTCCTGTCCACTTTTTCTTCATGTTTCCCTTAGAAAAAAACTTACTATTTTTTAGTAAGTACGGAAAAACAACTCCCTTGAACCTCCACTGAGTGTTGTGACTTAGATTTCCCTTTCTCCCTACATTCCTCGTTCCTTCTAGATCAAATTTCTATTTTTAGCAGGTGCTCATGGGCCCACTTACTACTTTTAGTCAGTGCCAAAAATGTCTGTTCTGGTGAGTTCTCAGCTACAATGCATCTTCAATGTCACCGTTTCCTTCATAGGTTCTTTTGTTGATGATTTCCCAAAATAACAATCCCCTATGCGTAAGACCTGTAATTTTTAGAAAGTGAGATTTTGGATGTCGGATTGACGTGCAATTTTTTTTTTCTGATATGGGTTTTTTCCCAACATCATCCCTTTGAAAGTTTGGCTCTACCCGCTCAAAACTCTGGGAGATTTTAAAATTTTAATTTTCAGACATGACAGTGCTTCTGGATGCGGCAACCATTAATTGATCTCAAAATTTTAGGTCTATTTTTCTCCTCCATTTGGGAAAAAAATTATATTTTTGATGTGGGTTTTTTCTTCTGATGCTTCACTGTGAAATTCTACTTTGTTTTGCACCTAACGGTTTGACAGGAAATTGGATTTTTTCTTCTTTGAGCCAGAAGTGGGATTTCTTCACTGTGGATGCTCTGTTGCACAAGAGGAGAGTTTAAAGGTGTATTTTTCATGGTCTTGGGTAGAGGAATGAACAAAAAAATACAACTTGTTGTTTCATGCATCAGTTTGAGAGATTTCTTTAACTTCTCGTTTCATGGCCATGGATTTTTCTTTGTTTTTTCCTTCTTCGTTTTGTGCCTCACCTTCTGCGTTTACTCAAATTTCCTTCTGGGACCTGCGTGATTTCATAGAGTGAAGGGAAGTACCTCTGTGGTAGGTCTGGTTTGAGGTTTAGTAATGGAAGAATGATGGCGAGAAGGTTGCATAGGAAGAATGGAGATATGTCTGTGCACGGGAGTAGAAGCAGTTAGAAGCAGGGAAGCAGGTGAATATTTAAATTTTTGAAATCATGGAGGGAGAGAGATGGGTGCATTTTTAATGTCGTGATGTCCCTGACCTCAAGGATATGAGGGATATCAAATCCCATGATGATCTTAGAGCTGACACATGGCGGCGATAGGACGACAAGGAATGGAGGTGAAAAAAAGTGGCTTTAAAGCACTAGGGGCTGAAAGCCGGGTGACGTGGATGACCAAAGGACTCCCCATAGGTGTTGGGTATATTTTTCCATGTCTTTTGTCCCTGACTTGAGGGACATCAAATTCCATGGTGAGAAAGAGGATGACACGTGTCCTTGATCCAACGATAGGGAATTTGAGCTCCGAAAATGCACTTGGGGGCTGAATTGTCAAGTCTGAAGGTCACATGAGGGTCCCAGAGGTCACATGGGGGCTTGGCACATTTTTCCAAGGTTGGTGTACTTGACCTTAGGGACATTAGGGACATAAAATCCCATTAGGCTACTGGTGCTGACATGTGTCCTCCCAAAAATTTACTAACTTGTGAACTATCTTTAAGAGGGTAACTTGGAACGATGATAACTTAAGCTCCCGATAGAATTTCTTGGTGAAATTTTATATGATCCTAACTAGAAATGACATTTTGAATATAATCGTGGGGTTCTCATGTATTTATAGTAGCAAGGAATCTTTATTTATGCTCCCTGGCATTAGCTTATGGTAGGGTGTTGGTGTAAATGCGTTCACACTTGTCTTTGTGAACTAGATATTTTGCATCTTAAATAAGCTCATTTGGGAGCATACGTTATAATTATTCTTAATTAGTTTATGGGATATTGTTTGTCTCCCATAACTTATTGGAGTTTTTGAGCTATTACCTCAACTCCTTGATTTATGGAGATGATTTAATCTCCTTGTTTTAGTGTTTCCTCCCCATTTTTTGGTTGAGCATTAGTTTTATAAACACTATATAATTGTGTGTTCATGGACATGAAATACACAAGCTTGAATAAAAAAAATTTGTTTTCTCTGCAACTTGCCTCCTTTTGAAACTGTGTGATTGTATTTGTTTCTAAGATCTTGTGTTGCTCCTCTTCATGGTTTCAGAGCATTTGGTTGTTGCATAGATCCTTGTCCCAGTTATGTGCAATTGTGTTTTTGAGTTTTTCTATTCCTGCTTTCTTATTGGAGCTACTGTTGTGGTGGAGTTTCTTTGGCATTGTGCTGCATACTAGTTGTGCCTTCCTACTTATCTTCTGTTGCACTTTGGTGATTGACTGACTCTTCATTCGCTATTTATCATTTTTTGTTAGAGGTTTGGGATTGAAGGTGCCAAGTAAGGTTTCTAGTTCTCGAAATCATTTTTTTAGTTGCCTTCAGATTATCTCCTTTGATGAATAGATATGCTCTTGTGTGAGCAGTTATGCACTTCCAACGGTAGAAAATCAAAGCATTAAAAAACTTTTTTTGGTTGAAAAAATCTACTTTCCAGCCGCACAAAACCACCTTAAAAATTGCCTATGTGCAGCAATCTCTCAACTTGCCACGTGGAGATTATATTCAGCTGAAAAAAAAAACACAAGTTTTAGTTTTAGAATGTACCGCGAGTTTATTTCATTCAATAATTTTCTGCATGCACAACCAATGTTGATTGGCCAATTAAATTATTCTTTGCAAAACTATACTTTTTGAAAAAAAATAAAATTCTAAAGTTTTGCTTAAATACTTTTTTTTGGAGCTAATAATATTGTTTTGGGTTAAATTAATATTTTTTGAGGGCTATTTATAAATGGAAGTCATACATAGAATCTACATCTTCTCCCGATTCCAACGAGTGGTCACATGAATACCTTTGCCTCTGATTGGTCTAATTTTTTAATTAATGGGTCCATTTAAATTAAAATTGGCCTATTTCATGAAAATTTGAAAGCTTAATAACTTTTGCTCAGTAACTCGAAATCGAGTGTTGTTTTTTTGCAAAAGTGCATGTTTTTTCAACCCCATTCTATTGGTTCAATTTTCAGTACCATATGAGGAAGTACCATTTTCGAGGGAGAATTGGTCATTTTCCGCCATGTCAAGAAGTCTGCCTTCTTCGTCAGTGTCTATAAACATCATGGATATACACCTATTTGAACCATTAAATTCATCCAACTATCATGTTTAGAAGCCAAAAATGGAACAGTTGCTCAAATCCCATGGTCTGTGGCATGTTTTTCAAGATTTAATACCTGCCTTTACCAGTGAATAGGACAAGTACGGTTACACGTGCAAGCAAGATGAGGCCCTGAGACCTATTTCGCTCAATGTAGCGGACAACCTTCAGTTTCATATATCAGCTGCCAAATTTCCTAAAGAGGTATGGGAGATTTTTGAAAAATGGTTTGGTAAAACTAATGAGTTTAAGTTACTACAATTGGAAATGGAGTTTACAAATGTGTCACCTTCTGATTTTCCTCTCATAGAAGATTTCTTGACTAATTTTAAAGAACTAAGAAGTAAATTAAATGATGGTGGTAAATTAAAAAAGGATCCTGAATGCATTTTTTTTATTCTGTCAAAATTGAAAGGTCCATTTTCTGTGTTCACTTCTACTTTCTTTTCAACTATGAATGCTCTAGGGGATGCGTTTAAATTGCCAACATTTGAGGTGTTATGTGAGAGATTATCTCGTGAACAAACTAAGTTAATGGCACTTGATGCCTTTCCAACCTCAAACTAGAACCTTTTAGAAAATTCTCCTAAGGGTAAAGGGAAACCTAAGTCGAAGCCAAGACCTAAGATTTCAGAATCTCCTAAACCCTCTTCTACTAACACTGATAAAATTTATGAAGTCCCTAAACCTTCTAGTCCTAGAAAATGGAAAAAGAATGTCAAAAGAAATGTGTATGATCCTTTTCCTTTTTGTAGAAAAAAAAAACCATCCAAAATCACGGTGTTTTGTGAGAATTGAAGCACTTGAGAAGATGCTGAAACAACATAAGCTTTATGTTCTTACACCTACAACCTCTTCCAATTCTTGTAAAAGAGAAATCCCTTTCAGCTCAGGTCTTCACTCCATTGAATGATAGATGGGTTTTTGATTCATGTGCCACACATCACATCACACATTCAAAGAGTTTACTAAGTTAAGTTTCTCCTTGCAACATTTCTTAGATTATGGTGGGAAACTCTACTTCGTTAAAAGTAATGGGTACAGGGATTGTTAATATGCCAAATGGTTCAGTGCATGATTTTCTACATGTTCCCCATGTTTTGTTGTTTTTTGGTTGTCATTTATAACAATCTATTTTCCATTTATCAAAACTGTAATTCAGGGAAAGGAAAGACTATTGAATTCTCACCTGATAAAGTTGTAATAAGAGAATTAAATGATCCTAGTGATATTGTAGCTACAAGTGTTGTGAATATAGATTCTATATTGTATCTCTTTGACAAGTTTGAGAATTTTGTAAGATATTCTCTTATTTCTCACTCAGATTCTGTTAGCAAGTTGTGGCATGAGAGATTCAACCATCTAAATTATATATATATCTGCAACAACTATCTTCTCAGAACATGGTAACCGAAATTCCTAAAATTTCTTCTACTGATGGTGTTTGTCCGGGTTGTATATTAGGTAAACAACATCAGGATCCATTTCCCAAAGGATTGGCTAAGAGAGCTAAAGCTCCTCTCAAGTTAGTACACAGTGATTTGATGACTCTTCCTTCTCGTTCTTTTTCTGGTTGCAAATATGTATTAACTTTTATTGATGATTTCACGAGGAGAACTGTTGGGCCCCAAAATTTGGCTAAGTACAAGAAGGCACGTGAGCGTGCATGACCTATTTGAATAAGGTCGCGCGAGTTGAAGGCGCGCAGGGAAGGGTTCTAACAGGGTGTTGCAGAACACATGGCACACGCAAGGCAAGACAGGATTTTGGGACTTATCCATATACATGAGAAAAGTGTAACTCGTTTAGCATGTGGATTGGATAAGGTGCCAGCCTGACGACTGTAGGATAAAAAAGGGAATATTCCATGCATGCAATGGAAGGTTCCAGAAGAACATCATTACATAGAGTGGAGATCTCAGATCAAAGGAGGCATGCTCTATTGGAGGACCACTTGGACACTTGGCAGCCGATCTGTTACCTCAGAAGGCATGGCGGTGAAGGCAGAAAATCTATATATTGAGGTGCGCGGGTAGCCGAAGGAGAAGAGTGATTAGTGTTGTAGACTTGTGGAAGAGATGCGAAGCTTTGCAGAAGTATAATGGAGAATTCTATGGGCTGGGATTAGAGAAAATATATGAGTGATGGTATATTTAGACGGATGTGTCTGTATTCATCTTTGTAATGTGGAGGACATAGGGTTGTTCTAATGCATGAATTTTCTCTACATTTTTATATGGGTTTGCTATGACCTCAAGGAATGTAATGTGGTTATTGAGCTCGTTAATATGAATATAAGGCACTTTTTTAAATCACATACATGTTCATGAGCATGATCTTAGTGTATTTACTATGTATGAACCCATATGTTGTTTTCCATATCTCTTATATGGATGCATTGATGTGATAACTCATCATAGGTTCTTAGGATGAACGTATGTTTTCTTCCTTTCTTTTACATTTGAATATTTGTCATAAGATGATGCATTCTGATAAAAATCACATAAATGAGAGGCTCGGCACCCGCCCGTGCCTCGGGTGAGCGCCCAATGCCCGCTAGGTGATAGGCTGGCGCACATGGGATTTTACTGTTAATGTAAGGGTATTAAATGACTACAAGAACATGGGTGTATTTTCTTTAGAATAAGAGTGATGTTTTCAATGGTTTTAAAGAATTTAAGGCTTTTGTTGAAAAGCAATAATCTCATTCCATCAAAAAGCTTTGCACTGATAATGGGGGGATTATATTAGTAATGCATTTAGGGATTTTAGTACTGACCATGGAATTCTACATTAGTATACAGTTCCTTACACTCCTCAACAAAATGGTGTTGTGGAATGGAAAAAAAGGACACTCAAGGAGATGGAAAATTGCATGCTTCAGTCAAAGAACCTTCCACCTGAGTTTTGGGCTGAAACCATGAATTGCACCAACTATATTCAGAATCGGATTCCCCATAAATTTGTTCAAGGGATTACACCTGAGGAAGCATGGTTTGGAGAGAATCCTGATGTTTCTGATTTTTGAGTCTTTAGAAGTCCAGCTTGGGTTCATGTTCTTGATGAAAAAGGAAGTCCATGCAACCAAAGAGTAGGGAACTCATTTTTGTTGGCCATTGTGAACACATGAAGGCATACCACCTTTTGGATACTTCTACTTTGGAAGTTCATTGTTGAAGGGATGCCCTATGTTAATGAAATAGATTCTGTTGAGACTTTTGATGAAGATCAACGTCTATCTCCAATACCTCCTTCACCTGACATAGATGACATGTTTATTAATGATTCTTCTGATGATGCTTCTAAAGAATATGTTTCTCCTCCAGCTCCTCCTTCCCCTCCTTCTCTGGCACAACAACATCCAAAATGGCTTCAATCTACGATGTAGGTAACTGGTAACTTGGTAGGAGATCCGAGTGATCCTTGACGCACAAGATCTGAGACTTCAGGTGATATTGCTTATCGTCGCACTCAGTCTATGCCTTCGGAGAATGACTCTTGTAAGTGAAGCTATCTCCTCTGATCCTATTAATTATTCTTAAGCTTTTGGAAACTTTGAATGGGATGAAGCTATGAAAGAAGAATACTCCTCTTTGATGAAAAATAATACATGGAAATTGGTTCCTCTTCCTAAGGGAAGGAAAGTGGTAAAATGTAAATGGGTTTGTAAGACTAAGTATGTAGTTGATGTATTTGTCGAAAATTATAAGGCTCATGTTGTTGCTAAGGGATTTTCTCAAGCTAAGGGGGGTGGATTACTCTAAGAATTTTTCTCCTGTAGCAAATATCGATTTTGTTCGCCTTCTTCTTTCCCTTGCTGCTTCTCATAGGTGGTTAGTGTATTAGATGGATGTGAAGAGGGCCTTTAGGCATGGTGATCTCCATGAGGAAATTTATATGGAGCAACCCCTTGGTTTTGTGCAGGATTCTTCACTGGTTTGTATATTTCCTTGTTCTGTGTATGGTCTCAAACAAGCTCCTCGAGCTTGGTTTGAGAAAAGGGATGAGTTTTTGGTGTCTACTAGTTTTCATCGGTGTGAAATTGATCATACTGTATACGTTCTAAAACATGATGATGAATTGTTAATATTGGTTTTGTATGTTGATGATCTCATCCTCACTAGTAGCTTAGCTTCTATGATTCAGGACATTTAAAACAAATTGAGTGTGAACTTTGACATGACAAATTTGGGATTGTTGCACTATTTACTTAGTATTCATGTTTCATAGTTTTTTGAAGGCATGTCTCTTGGACAGAGGAAGTATGCTTCCAATTTTTTGCAAAAGTTCCACGTGGCTGATTGTAAGCCATCTCCCACTCCATTTCAATCAGGTAGTGAATTGACTATTAATTGTAAGTCTAACCTTGTTGATGCCTCTTTTCATAGACAATTGGTTGGGATCCTTTTGTATCTGACACATACCTGTCTTGATATCACCTTTGTTGTTAACCTTGTGTCTCATTTTTTCACGTGAGCCTCATGAGATTCATTGGAAAGCCGCAAAGAGAATTTTGAGATTCATAAAAGGGACATTGAATTTTGGCATACATTATTCACCATAGGGATCTTGTGAAATTGAAGGCTATACGACTCAGATTGGGGAGGTTGTCGAGACACACAACAATCTACTTCTGGTTTCTTTTTTTACCTTGGCTCTGGTCCAGTAGCACGGGAATTCAAAAAAAAAATGTAGTTGCTTTGTCATCCACTGAAGCTGAGTACAAAGGTGCGGTAAAAGTGGGTCAAGAAGTTCTTTGGATTCACCAAATACTTGATGAGTTTGGATTTCCACAAGAATATCCTTCTGTCATATGGTGTGATAATCATAGTGCTATTCAAATTGCTCGTAATCCTATTGAACATCAACGTACAAAACACATTGAAATTCATATGCACTTCATCAGGAAATTGATTCAGGATCATGCCATTGACTTGAAGTTTGTATCTACAGTTGATTAGATAGTGGATATCTTCACTAAACCACTTGCTTCTCCTCGATATATTCTTCTACGAGAAAATCTTGGAGTCAAGGAAGTTGTACTCAAGGGGAATTCAACATGAAGTCCCTTATTTCCTTCTTCTTTTCTCTTGTTTATATGGGGTACCTTTTTTGGCATAGTAGCTAGGACCCTTTCTATCTCCTCTCTTACATTCACTTATGGGAGGGTGTTGGTGTAAATGCATTCAAACTTGTCTTTGTGAACTAGATATTTTGCACCTTAAATAATCTCATTTGAGAGCATACGTTATAATTATTTTTAATTAGTTTGTGGGATATTGTTTATCTCCCATAAATTATTGGAGTTGTTGAGCTATTACCTCCACTCCTTGATTTATGGAGATGATTTAATCTCCTTGTTTTAGTGTTTCCTCCCTATTTTTTGGTTGAGGATTGGTTTTATAAACACTATATAATTGTGTGTTGACGAACATGAAATATACAAGCTTGAATAATATTTCTTTTTGTTTTCTCTGTAGCTTGCCTCCTTGTGAAACTGTGTGATGGGATTTGTTGCTAAGATCTTGTGTTGCTCCCCTTCAAACAAGTGATTGTGTAGTAGAGGTAAGAGATGAATTATGCATGGCATGTCTTTTTTTGGTGAGAGAATTTTTCGAGGACAAATTGGTGGATTTCTGGCCAATGCGTTGGGAGTCTAAGTCCCTCTACTTAACTGGTGCAGCTACCATATATGCATGCGCGAGTAAAAATGTGGATTTTCCAGGTGGCCTTACGGCTAGGGATCCAACATGGGTACTCCACTGACCCTGCGACAAAGCTAGCAATTTCTTGCTAGATAGGAATTCATCTGTAAAGCGGGAAAGGGGAGTGAGAAATGAGATGTGAGAACTAATGTTACAGGTAGAAAATCAGATTCCTACACACACACTAGTTAGAAATTTCAACACATGCATTTATGAGAAGAAACAAATTTGTAAATAGCAACAAGAGAAAATGGAATTTGATGAGCACAAAGTATCAAGAAAGCCCGTAGTCAAAGAAAGCTAGAAACTCCTTCTTGTATTGATTCCTCAAACCAAAGTTGTACAAAGTGGGGAAATGGAGGAAATTTTTAGAATGAGGGGGAATGGAAGAATTTGGCTATCTCCTTTGTTCTCTCAATGCACTCTTGAGTTTACAAAATCAATCACCAAACCTTTGAAATGGGAATGGATTTACAATTTATAGAATGAGAGGTGACTCATCATCTACCCCCAATGCCTTTTCATATGTCCTCGCACAATTTAAAACTTTTCAACTTCCTAGGAAGCTTTTAAGTCTCTTTTTATAACATAAAGGTGACTTATTACATTGGGAACATTAAGACATATGAAAAAGTGCAACCCTAATGCAAAATTAGAACATTGATAAGTGAGAGAAAGTTGGGGGAAGAGGAGAGAGAAAGAGAGAGAGAATAAGAAGAGGAGATGTCATTCCCGATGAAGTTCATTGATCTTTGTTAATGGAAATCTCCAAATGCAGTGAGACTTTGAATCTTTGAAATCCTTGGACCCTGAGAAACTCCTTCAAATTAGCTCATAAATTCTTGCCAAATTGAATGATTTTTTCTACTGATGACTGCAACTCCCAGCCCGCGTATGATATACCTGTGACCTGAACTATGTAGTGAGTGTCGAAAAATATTGTCTAGTTCCCTGAGATGGACCTAAAATCCCCTATGATCAATGCCTATGGATAATCCAGAATGATGGTGTTGACCTGAATGATCATCCCTTTATGTCCCATTGTGCCAAACTTGCTCTTTGAGAACAACCTTCTATTTTTAGTAAGTACAGATGGGGAAACTTACTATTTTTAGTAAGTGTTGTAGTTTAGCTTTTCCCAGCCTCAACTAGATATGGTAGCTTCAATTATTTCTTTTCACTATGTTCCTCTTTCCTTTTAGACCAATTGGCTATCTATAGCAGGGCCTTGTGAAACCAATTATTATTTTTTAGTGTCAATTGCGAGCTGATATGACATTTTTGATGACTTTGTCTGCAATACTCCCTTTGTGTTCAATGCCTTATTCATAACCTCTTCAAATGGTGGCTTACCTAAAGAAACAGGTCTTTTTAGTAAGTGCACTACGGATGTCAGATTGCGACAAAACAGGTCTTGAAAATCTAGGTTTTATTTTGGGGTTCCACGCTTCATATTTTGAGTAATTCCTTTGAACAAGTGGGAAAATGAGATTTTCATCAGACAAGGAAGAATATTGAAAAAAACACAACACTCCCTAAAAAATGGGGACTTCATGGTACGAAAACTATTTTACATGAAACTAGATTTTTCAACAATCATTCCCTTCAATTTTCACACGATTTCACCCACTTGAACCTTGATAAGTGAAGAGGTAGCTCGCTGACCTTTTTTGCAGATATTCTTCATGTGATAGGGAAGAAATATGATGAAAACTCATTCCGCCGTATCCCTAAAAAATAGGGACTTCATGGTGTAAAAAATAGTTCATGAAAAACTAGATTTTCCAATGATCATTCCCTCCAATTTTTGCATGATTTCATTTACTGGAACCCTAAAAAGTGGAGAGATAGCTCACTGATTTATTCCCCTACTCTATCATGGAAGCCATCAATGGAGCTTGAAATTTGTAGGTCTATTTTTTTTCTCCGTTCATGATGAAATCAACTCCATTACGATAGGTTTTTTCTTCTTGTCTCACTGGTAAAATTTCTCTTCGATCCGGTTGTTGGTTTGACAGGAATGAAGCTATGCACAAGAGAGTTAAATGTTAGAAGCGGGAAGTAGGTGGGGTTTTTAAAATTTTGAAATAAAGATGAGAAGATAAATGAGTGCATTTTTCAATGTTTGATATCCCTGACCTATGAGGGATGTGAGGGACATAAAATTCCATGGTGAGCAAGGCGACGACACGTGGCAGAGATCTGACGGTAGGGAATGAAGGCTAAAAGTCAGCTTTAAAGTAGCGAGGGGATGGAAGCTGGTCATATGGGTGACCAAAAGTCTCACATAGGGGATGGGTGAATTTTTCCATGTTTGGTGTCCTTTACTTGTGAGGGACATGAGGGACATCAAATTCCACGGTGCTCCTAGTGATGACACATGGTAGCGATCGGATGGTTGAGGTTTTGAGCTCCCGCAAGCACTTGGGGGGTTGAACTGGCAATCCTGGAGGTTGTATGAGGATTTAGAGGTCATATGGGGGCTAGGTACATTTTTCCATGGTTGATGTACCTGACCTTGAGGGACATGAGGGACACAAAATCATGCCAGGTTCCTGGAGATGACATGTGTCCTCCTAAAATTTTACTAACTCCCGATCTCGCTCCAAGAGGACAACTTGAAACGATGAAAAATTGAGCCCCATATGGAATTTTTAAATGAAATTATTTATGATCATGACTAGAAATGACCTTTTGAATCCAATGGTAGGGGTATCAGGTATTTATTACTCCATCTGATCCCTCAAAAAGTGTATTTTTGATTTGGTACTTCACCTGTGCATGAGAAAAACTGCTTGCATACCCAATATGCCAAAGTGTTGTGAAAAAAATAATTTCACCATTTTATAGGGCTTGTAATTCTATTTCTAATGATGTTTTGTTTTTCTCCTAAATCCATCCGGAGCTCCCAAAATCACCTTTAGAAGTTCAACAGTTGTTTTGGCATGTGCACTATCTAGGCCTGTGAACCCTAATTTTGGTGAAACTACCCCAACTTCTCCAAGTCCTTCCAAAATCTTCCTGAATCACTTCCATGATGTCCTAAGGCATTTGAATTGCCTCCACATTTTTTTTGGATTTTATGCTCTACTCCATGGGGTTGCTCCAGTCTTAGGAAGGCCAGTGATAGCCCTTCCCACAACTGCTTGAAGCTTGTAACTTTTAATGAACTCATAAAATCACCTAGGGGGAATGAATGGACTTTCTTAAATCACCTAGAGGGATGAGATAACATCAATCTGGAGGTCACTAGACTAACTGGGTGGACTTCATGTGCTTGGGAATGATAGGACGTGCAAATTTTGGCATAGGGGTATAGTTGTCGTGCTTAGAAACTGTCAATTTCCTTGTTGCACATTTACACGAAAACAACTAGCTCTAGCTTGGGGAAATGAAATGGACTGAGCATAGTGAAGACATGACATGGAGAATCCCATAATCTCAACATTTCAAAACAAAGCCATTGGGCCCTCCGGAGTCATATACAACTTATAAGAGAGACAGAGAGAGAAGAAGAAAACACACATAACGCACATAGAAAGGAAAGACACACACCACATAAAGGAAATTATATGCAAGGGGGGATTACAGAGGTGAGAAAAGAATATACACATACCTGAAAATGGCCTGAGAAAAGTACATGCCTTCATGAGATAGCGGATTGAAGCTTGACCTTTGAAGCAAAAAAGTTGTTATTTGATCAAAACATGCTTTTGTGATGGGCCTTGCATGGCTTGAGAAGAAGCATACTGATCATTATTCCATCCTTCTACTCATATTGTATTGAGAATGTTCCTTCATCCATTGAAAATTTTGTTAACCTCTTGAAACTTTTGCATTTTGTAGACTCCTCTTGATGTCCTGCAATCATGAGACACCATCCCTCCATGTCTCCGAGAGTGGGAAAATTGCTGCTGTCATGAAAAAATTCATCTTATTTGAATTGCAACTTCAAATTGTCTCTTATATTAGTAAAACAATTGGAAGGAGTGAGAACAAACTAGTTTTATTCTCATTCAAGAGCTTCCCTGAACATACCACTTTGTTTCTCTAACCAAGTATTTTTAGTCATGGAGGTTAAATCATTGAGCCAAAGGTCTTCATCATCCTTAAGAGATTGTTGCAGCATGGGAACATGTTCAAGATGAATCAGAGATTGGAGGAAGGTGAGTGAAATCTGATTTTGGATCATTTGGAAATAATTACGCATACTCCTACTTTATTGTTTAGAGAAACTGTCGCCAATATGCATTCGTTCGGAGTCCATCTTGATATTATTTTCAAAATTGCAGCTTTTGGTTTGGCCATGTAAGCATTCTTCACCCTTCATTGGATTTTTCCATATGAAGTTTTGTTTTGCATTGATGGACCATTCCGAAATGGTGGGAGCAAGTTGGTTTTGAATATACTACTAACATTGTTACAGATTTTCGCCATGTTCCAAACAACTTTCTTCAATGCAAATCAGCTCAATATTTTCCCTATTATCTTCTTCCATGGTGGAGGTGTTGTCTTCAAAACTAGAGATGTCCAAAGGAGATTCACGAACTTTTCTTCTTTTGCACTCATGAAATTCTTCGCACGATGTGGAAGAAAAAGACATGCTTTCATGTCCATTCTCATCAACCAAAGTATTAGGGAAGTCATCAAGATTATCCAACTGCTCCATCTCAACATCAAAAAATGGTCCACCAAAATAGGAAGAGCAAATTGATTCATAGATGTATTGTATCTCCATAGCCTGAGTTAAGAGTTCAAGGCTAAGTTGAGGATATTCAGTTTCTTCCACAACCTTCAAGTTATCTTGTACAAATAATTCTTCTAAAATTTCCATAGGCTCAGTTTTATCTTCATTGGAATAATCTTCTTGTTGTGCCTCCAGGAGATGGTTAAAAATCGGATCCATACGGGCCCATGATTCATTTGAAACATTCTCGCTCACCTCTTCCATGTTTTGCGTTGCCAAAGATTCAATTTCTTGTAAACACATGCATACTTGATTCATGACACCTAATGACAAGGAGAATATGTCCAAGCTTCGTGGGAAGGGCAATCCTTCAAGCTCAAAATCGATATCATCTTCTTCTTGGTAAGAAGCAGATAACCGTGTTAGGGGAGCAATATGAGAAGAATTTTCAGCTACATCTTGACCATCCATTATTGAATCTTCTTGCTCATGTGAAAGATGAAAGGCTTTGTTTTCACCGTGATGATGATTTTTCTCCCCGAGTGAGTAGAGGTTGTGTTTAAATTGTTTTTTCTCCTCGGCTTTAAAAAGAGAGTTGGATTCTTCCATTCGATTATTCATGATTGCATCAAGAAGAGAGTTTGATTCTTTGACTGCCTCCATTTCTTCATGTGGCATTTCTACATCACTTGAAGAATCAAAATAGGAGGGAATCTTATCTATGACCATCTTGAATTCATCATCTTCGGACCATGATGTCGGGTGAATTTCTTGCACTTCTTCACATATCTCCATTTCATCATTAATTGAAAGATAAAAACTTGAAAAGAGATTATCCATGCTTACTTTGAATTGGCCATCTTATTCATCATTGGTGGACTCTTCAGAGAGCATTCGATCATCCATTATGTAGCAATGATATTCCTTTAATGAATATATTATATCCCCATATGGGCCGTGACTCGAGAAAAATGGAATTGTTGAATGATGATTCTATCTTTGTCTTTTCTACTTCTTCCTCCATGATGTTGCTTTGGATTTCATTGGAAGGTTCCATGATAAGATCTTCTTCAGAAGCATCCAATAATCTTTCGGGAATGAAAACCTAATAATATGGGAAGCGCATCAGGGTCTTTCCTCCATAGGGTCGTATCTCATCTTCTTCCTCCATTTGATTGCGGTGCTTCAAGATGTTCATATCTTATTTGTAGAGCTAAAGCATACCTCTAAATTTCATCAAAGACTTTGGGGTTAGAATTTCCTTTTATTATGCTATGAAGTCTTTCCACATATTCTCTTTTCAACATGTTCATTTCTTCATCATCGTATGTGAGGAAGTCATCTATTGAGCATTGGAAGAAAGATAACGTTCTCAATTTTGCAGTGAGATTGCGTGAGGTTGCAAAAATCTTCTTCAGCGGATCTTTGCACCATCCTATCTTTCGTCATCTTCTTAAATGCTAATTTTATCTTCATAGGAAGGCTCAAAGATAGGATTTTATTAAACATAATTCAATAACCATTCTGATATGAAAACCCTTATGGTACAAATGATCTTCCTCTATAGGACAACTCTCCTCCTCTTCTTCCTCTCTATGGTTTTATTCAAGTTGCTTGTTCATCTCATGTAAGAATTTGGCACATTCTCGAGCTTCAAACCTTATCTTATGTCTCCTTTGAATCCATTCCTCTTCATCGATGACATGTTCTTTCTTCTTTTTCTTTGTCAACACTAGTATGGGAACCCATGGCTAATCAACAATCTTCTTTTCCGAACAAACATCTTCTTCTTCTTCTTCACTGTCACTCATTGGTAACTTCACTCCAATTTGGAAATTTTTAAATTGTGTGAGGACATATGAAAAAGGCATTGAGGGGTAGATGATGAGTCACCTCTCATTCTATAAATTGTAAATCCATTCCCATTTGAAAGGGTTGGTGATTGATTTAACTCAAGAGTGCATTGACAGAACAAAAGAGAGCCAAATTCTTCCATTCCCTTCATTCTCAAATTTCTTCCATTTCCATGTTATGTAAAATTTCTACTCTAAGCATCAATACAAGAAGGATTTTCATGCATTTTTTGATGAGGATATTTTAGAAACTTTGAGTTCTCAATCAGTAACTCATCTTGCTGCCATTTGCAAGTTTGTTTCTTCTTAACTTTAATGCGTTGTGTGAAATTTCTGGTTAATGGGTGTGGGACTCTGATTTTCTACCCACGAGATTAATCCCCTCTTCTCTTTTGTCACTCCCTTTCCCGCTCTCTTGACAAAGTCCCTCTCTAGAAAGAAATTTCTAGCTTTTCCGCAAGGTCAGTGGAGTACCCCTGTTGGATCCCCCGACGACAAGGTGACCATGAAAATCCACCTTTAATCACGCATGCATATACGAAAGCTGCATTGGTTAAGTAGAGGGACTTAGATTCCCAGAGTGTTGGTAAGAAATCCAAAAGTTTTTCCATCCCAAAAATTTTTTCTCGCCAATAGTTTTATTCACTGTCACTCATTGGTACTCTCAATTTCCCTGTTGTCGTGTAAATGTGCAACATGGAAATTGACAATTTCTGAGCATGACAACTATATCCCTGTGCCAAAATTTTCATGTCCTATCATTACCCAGGCACACCAAGTCCACCCAGTCAGTCTAGTGACCTCCCAATTGATGGTATCTCATCCCCCCTAGGTGACTTAGGAAAGTCCATTCATTCCCCCTAGGTGATTTTAGGAGGTTCATTAAAAGTTGTAATCTTCTGGCAGTTGTGGGAAGGGCTATCATTGGTCTTATTAGGACTAGAGAAACCCCCATGGAGTGGAGCAGAAAATCTAAACATAGATGTGGAGGAAATTCAAATGCCTTGGGATATTGTGGAAGTGATTCAAGAAGATTCTAGAAGGACTTTGAGAAGTTGGGGTAGTTTCACCAAAATTAGGGTTCATAGGCCTAGGCAGTGCACAGGCCAAAATAGTTGTTGAAATTTCAAAGGTGATTCTGAGAGCTTTGGATGGAGTTAGAAGAAAAAAACCATGGGCCATGATTATCTTTATGTTTTTGTTGATAGATTTATCAAAACGTGCATTCTTATGGCATCTAAAAAGACAATAAAAGCAAGTGAGGCAACTGAACTTTTCTTTGCTAATGTATGGGTGCATTTTGTCTTGCCAAAGTATATTGTTTCTAACAGAGATTCCAGGCTCTTGGGAAATATTTGAACTATGGTGTGGGACAATATGTTCACCAAGCTACAGAGAAGCATGACCTTCCACCCGTAAACAGATGGGCAAACATAAGTAGTGAACAAGACTTTGGGTGCAACTGATCTAAGGGTTCTATAACAATAAAATATCCACATAATTGGGGACGAGTCCTTGGCTTAATATTCAACATTCCTATAACCAGACAGTATACAAATCCACTTTTCAGTCACCATTTGAAGCATGCTTGGGATATCTACCAACTAATCCACTAGACATAGTAGTTGGGGTAGCAGGAAGAGGAAGAGATATATGATTAAGAGGTGACTAGAACAACAAAATTCATTGAGAGGATCTGAAAAATCCATCTCAAGGTGAAAGAAAAAATTGGAGAAATATCAGGCTAAGTACAAACCTAGGCATGATAAAAATCAAAGGGAACACAAGCTTCATGTTGGAGACAAAGTTTGGATTTACTTGAGCAAGGAGAGACTTCAAGGTACAACAAGAAAACTCAAGCCACTATAGTATGGACCCTTCACCATACTTGAGCAGGTTGGAGAAAAAACTTTCAGAATTGACTTTCCACACTTTTATGCGAATGTAATCAATAGTAAATTATATGAGAACTTGCATCTATATGAGCCATCCATGCTTGACGAAGAAGAAGGATTTCAGTTGTTACCTTCCATAGAAGATTGTGTCTGGACTCTGGAGGTAAGTTGGAGGAGGACTTAGTGCTACAATAGAAGGTTAGAGAAATACAGAGAGGTCCGCAAGAGTCTTAGAAGGTAGGACAGAAGGGGAAGACACCAAGGTAGGCCCGGTGGTACTCGAAGGAGAAATATAAGGGAGTTGTTTCCTCATCTACTCCCCCACTAAACTTTTTGTGATCCATAGGGATCTAAATAAACTCCACTTCATTAAATCAACCAGTACCCAGAAGGAAAAATATGGAAAAATGTAGAGAAGACTTTAAAGTTACAGAACCACCCCTCTTTGCAAAGTGGTGGTTGCATAACCACCCACCTACATAGAGTGTTGGTTGTGTAACTGTCCCGATGGTTGCGTAATCATTGGTCTCCAGGCATTGGCGGTCCTATCACTTAACATGGAAAAATAAAATAACTCCACGAAATGGTTGAAGAATTCAAACAAATCGATCACGTCTCTTCTTTAGATGCCTCTTCCAAATCTCTAGTGTATGGGAGGACATGAGAAGCAATATTTAAGGAGAACAGCAAGTGGGAGCTCATCATCAAATACATGGGAGAAGTGAGCAAGAGATCTTCAGTGCTAGAATTGGATTGTAGAAGCAAGTAGTGTTTGAGAATAGAGCAATAAAATACATAAGGGAAGTGTTGACATTGTTGATTTCTCTTCAGCTTATTGTAATTTGTATCTTATTAATTAAATTGGCCAATACATAAAAAGGGAAGAAAGAGCAATTTCCATTCCCGACTGGTTTTCCCTCAAGTTGGGGGTTTCTAGGATACAATTATATGGTGTTTTCTTGGTTTTGAATTCTTTAACTTTCTCTATAAATAATTCTAAGCACCAAAAGAATCAGTAACTAACTTCAAACAAAATATGTAAATTTTCGAATTTGGCAAGTAGAAATAGCCGTTTCATTTTGTGGTCTTGTAAATTATCTGGTAAGTTTACAATTCAGTTATTTTCTTGATTATGTTTTTGGAATGGGTATGTAGAAGATTGTTTTTGGTTGTTTTACTACTTAGTTCTCCACCCCTTTTTTCTCTTTTTGGGAGGCATGAGAGATAATTCCTTCGGAAGATATGGGAAGCCATGATGGCTTGTGGTAATATGATAAAAGTGTTGATACTCATTGTGGTTTTAAAGGAAAGGTGGATACCATGAGTCATTTCTATTTCCCCTCCCTCTCTCTGAGAAGTGTTGGGTTGCTTATGTGGTGTAACAATGGTTTTGAACTTGGTTGCTTAAATGTAAGTTCAATGTTTTATTTTCCCCTGCCTTGTGCATCTTGGAGGCATGTAACCTCTCTCCCCCCATGGGGCTTGGAGGGAGGCTATCATATCCTCCATTTTGGAGATGGCATGTAATGATGCCAATTGGTTGAGTGGATAACCAAGCCACCCTCTCTTATGTTGGAGAAAAATTCTAGTGGATGATGGAGCATGGTTCTTGAGTTTGCATGGATTTTTCTTACTTGGAGAAGAAAGGTGTTTTCCCTAAAAAATTGACATGTTGTTCCCTATTTAGGGAGGCTTTTCCACTTTCATTTTAAGTTTTAGTTTTATTGTAAAATGTAAAGAAAGGAGGAATGTTAAGGGGTTGTATTAGATTGAAAATATCATTGTCATTCTTGTAAAACCTTGGTTTGAGTGAAAGAAGTTGTATGTATAAAGAGACACTCTTATATTTTCCATATAATCTTTATGTTAAAAAGGAGTGAAAATATTATTTTTATACTTCTTCTAAAACTCGTGTAAAAAGGAGATTTGTACAATGGTGTAGGAAGAAAGAATTTACTTCATTGTGTCTATAAGGAACTATTGTACTTTATTTGTAAAGGAAAGTATGGCGTTTGGATGAGATTACTAAGCCCTTGAGCTTTCATGAGTCATCGTTTCCATTATCTTTTATCTCAAGAGTAGATGTTGCAAAATTACATTGTAACTACTAAACATTAGCTATTTACTAATAAGTTTCTTAGTTTTTTAAGGATTTAAGTTCAGATAAGGAAAGTGCATTCATTGTGTGTGTATGGGTTTGGTTAAAATGTAAATAACTCTTTGATTTGTGCTTTGATACTCTTAATACTTGGAGAAGGTTTTGATATAGGAATGAAAATTATAGAAGGTCACCTAAATTACCTACTTGCTCAAATTATATTTCTTTTGAGCTTTACAAGAAAAGTATTTCACTCTCCTAATTAAATTATGTTTGAGAACTTATAGATTAATCAAAATAGTTGTCTTCATTTATCTACATGCATCTTATTGGGATTCTAAATATAAGAAAATGCTTCCAAAAAGATGATACTTCCACACCTATAATTATGCCCAAGAAATTTAAATACTTAAATTGCGCTAATTATCCCCTTTCTCACAAATCGACGACATATCATCAAAAGCGCTCATTATTCCCTCTTATTGTCATTAATTAATTACAATAAGCTAATTAATTAAGTCACCTATCCAACTAACAACCCTAATTAACGACCTTCTGTTAATTATTCACCCCTTCTACCTAGATTAATTAATTATTATTAATTAATTAGCTTTCCCTTCCATTTAACCAATAAATCAATATTTAATTGATTTAATCCCCTTCTAATAGCCTAAATCATACTAATATTCCTCTAATTAGCTTCTATAAGCTTACATCTACCTATTAGTTAATCACCTTTGATTAATTAAAACACCCCCCAACTCCCATGACTTGCTAAGCATAAATTAAACCCTTCTAAAGTAAGGTTACCTTTTATAAAGCAACCTTATCCATTCCTAATCATGTTTTACCTTTATCCCACATGCAAAGGGATGAAGTGTTTTCTTTATCCATTGGGCTATATAAGGAGCCCTCCTTCTACCTTTATACCTACACCTAAACTTCTTAAGAGAGCAAATGCAAAGCATATAGCAAATAGACTAAGAGCTTGCCTTTTGTTTTCTTGAGAGGTCACCATTGTTAAGAGCTAAAGCTTCCTATTCTTGCATTCTTTAAGGATCAAACAAGAAATTTTTGATTGCCATTGGAGCTAAATAGGTCCATTCATTCTTGTTGGTAATCTAGGAGAGTAGAGATTTTAAATAGCATGCTAGTTTTGATCTTATGTTTTCAAAGTTATGATGTTTAGTTTAGATCTTGTTTAGCTCTTTATCTTGATGGTGCTTAGGCTTTGTCTTAGCTAGATTATAGAACTATTTTTAGGTGGTAGTTCTTGCTTCATTTAATTTAGCTTAAGAAAAGTACACATGCACACATTTGGCACGCCCGGTGGGACCCTTAGTCCCATGGCATTTTAGTTTAAGTTTCATTGTTTTGGCTAACTTTTGATATGCACATGTAGTAATTAATGTCCATTTTCTTGGAATTTTTACTAATTTGATATGTGTAACTTCTTGTTCATAGCCATCATTTTAATGGGTTGTTGCCATTCTTAAACTAACTTGTCAAAATTTGAGATATTGTGAGTTTTCTTGTGTTTTTTGCCGTATTTTGGTTGCAGGTGTGGCGCAGGCACATTTTTAGGAGCGCAGACACATTTTTTGTGGTGCACACGCCTCTCTGGTGGCACAGGCGCACTATCAAAACCTGGTTCTCTGTTTATCGACCCTGGCACATATGCATGCTAACCCCGGTGCACACACCCTAACCAATGCGCGCAGATGCACTAACCTGGGCACAGATGTCATTTTGTACTGTACCTTCACTACATTTTAAAACCTGTCAGATCGGTGCATACACCCTAACCAGAGTGCACACACTGTTTTAGTGGTGCAGACACATTTTTGGTGGTGCATATGTTCTGTCGGAATCTGGGACTATTTTATAAAGTGGTGGCGCACACATTTTGGTAGTGCACACGCTTTTCTGGTGGTGCACACATTTTCCTCGTAGTGCAAGTGTTCTGTCTGATTTCCTTTCTATTTTTCTCGAAGGTGGTGCATACATTGTTTTTGTGGCACACACACCTCTCTGGTGGTCACAGGTGCATGGTAAGCCAAAAAACATGTAGAGTAGCACATACATTGTTTTTTGTGGCACACACGTCTCTCGAGTGGCACAGGTGCACTATAATTTAGAAAAGCATAGAGTGGCGTATATGCCCTAACTCCACGTGTAGACACCAAAAAAGGGGCACAGGTGTCCTTTTGTTTTTTGAAATTAATGTGTTGAGGTTCTAACATTCTTGCAGGTTTTATCTAATCATATACTTGTCTTTACAGGCTATTTTTACATGTTTTTACTTGATTAGATAATTTTTGCATTGTTTACTTATAGGAATAAGATCGTGTATGCTCTTCCCTCACATCCCTTGGGGTGATCTTGGGAATCAGAAATGATTCTTAAGTCCTTTTGATGCTTAGAGGTTGTTAGGAATATTTGAATTGGAATTGGTTAACTTGGCATAGTTGAATTAAAGTGTTTTTCCATTTGATATCTTTTCAGATTTTGAAGACATCACGTATGCTCTTCTCTTGCGTCCTTGGATGATCTGGAGAATCAGAAATGGTGCCTTCTCTTTTGATGGAAAACTACTAAAAATCATCATACAGGACCAAAATGCCATCGCTTGTCAAAGAACAGAGGAATCAAAACAAAAGTCAAAAACTACTAATACAGTTGTTATATAGGTTGCCAAATGGTGTTCGAGAAAACCACACCTAAATTAAAAAAGATAAAATGAACAACATATTCAAAACACTATATTGCAGGTTTCGGAAAAGGGTACGTCCCTCTCCACTCAACTAGAACATAACCCCTTTGGCATAACGCCTTAAGCTACAACAATGGGGGTGGTTCCAGGAACCCCAAAGTAGTCCACACAAGAGGGAACCTTGTGGATAAAACAGGAAGTGCTCCGCACTACCTATCTGACTAGTGATTCCTTTGTGAGATAGAGTTACAAGTTGTCCCTACGCGACCCTTTTAAGTACACGATGGATGCATTTAATGCCCACTGTGCTTGAAGGGGGAAAAGTCGAGATACTCCCAAGATAGTCGGGACTATTTGGGTAAATCATCCCACTCGTGGATAATCTTTGTAACACCTAGGATGAGAGAACCACCTAGGAAAATATACTTTGGCAGGAGCCCACTTTGACTATTGTAAAACAGTGTTGAGTTGTGAACCATCTTTTTATTGCGAAATGTGTGACGCGTTACTTTCGCTTAGTTTTTACTTGCCTTAGGGTGAGGTGAAACTCTGCCAAAGTGAAGCCAACATTTTTCATCCATTTTTGATTTTGCTTCCTTCACATTCTTTTGACACTTTGTTGATCAAAAGGAGGGTGACTACCTTTGTGTTACCAATCGATTGTTTCTGCCACTTTTTTGTTCGTTTACGCCCATCCATGTTTGTGGCTGGGTAAGTTAAACGTCTAAAGTGTGTAGAGACGTATTCATATCATTGGTGGCCATTGTGATCTTGATACCCATGTCAATATCGTCATTGTAGTTAGGCATGGTTCATCATCTTGAACTTCCTTAGAAGGGTTAACTTGTTTGTATCGTATCACTACAATTTTGATATTTACGTCTTGTTTCTTGTAAACTCGACATAAATATCTATATTGTAAGGTTACGCTGCACACATTTTTAACTATTCCTAGTTATACTTTGAGCTCTTTAGTTTGATTCTATTATTACCTTGATTTTGAAGAGTGTTGGGTGTTACCATTTGTGCGTGTTATATCAATAGCACCTTGATATCAATACCTTACTTTCTCGCAAAGTTTGGTTAACATATCTTGGTGATATTGTTGTGTCATTCACAAATTGTAATTGGCACTTTTTGAGATATAGGTCTTAATCGAGTTTGAACTCGCTCCTAGTATATCTTGTTAGGGGGTCACATTGACTTTTTGTATTTACTTACGTTTTGTTCATTCTCGTGAACTTAGCATAAGTAAGAACATCTTGTTAATTATCTTGCGACGCGAAACTACTTTTTGAAATGTAGTCTAGGAGGTACTTCATTTGATAGGTTTAGATACCAAACATTTGTGTCACTAGTGATTTATCACTTTATCACATTGGTATTCTCACATTGTTAATTCATTCATATTCTTGACAATACATCTTGCATTTCACTTAGGTGTGGTCACAAAGTTTTGAACACATTTACAACTTACCTTAGTGAAACTATCACAAAAACATGGCTCCTAAAACATGATTAGGACTCAAGAAATAGACATACGAGGAACAACAAGTGCAAGCTTGGGAAGCCTCTAACAGACAAGGGTTGAATCCCTTCATTGGACATGATCTAGGACCTCTGTTTTCTATGGAAAAAGAGATAGAAGATATGGTCGATCATAGTGGAAATGAATTAGAATCCCCACACGCAGAATTTGATTTTGACCCTACTTTATTAGACAAGTTTCTTTTCAGAAATAAAGATAGAGTGCTAGCACGGGTTGTAGAATTAGGGGCCAAATTGCCCACTGAAAATGAAACAATCCCACCTGCGAATAACGCTACTGAGGAAGAACGACCCCTTATCAATATGGAGGATATTTTGACGCATGGACATGCTTCTACCTCCAACGCAGGGAATGATAAAGTGGTGGGACATAGAATACCCTTTATCAAAGTGCCACGTAGAAACAAGACAGGACATGAGACTGGTGAAGAACCTCCACAATACGAGGAAGGAAGAACCTTTAGAAGAAGAAACCACAATTCAACAATAGATTAGTAACCTAAGCCAACAATTAGCTTTGCTAACCTCCCATGTACAGAAGGAAGCAAGCAAAAATGTTCAAAATTTGAAGCCTAAGGTTAAGATCAATGAACTCCATAGAGAAAACCAAGGAGAAGAAGATACAGGGTATCATTGCGTATATATCCCCACTTCTCCCACTAGAGAACAATTACTCGCACAAGAGGTACAAGTCTATGAAAGTGACACTCACGAGCCTATAAGAGAGCAATATAGGGAGCATTAGAAAGTATCAATATGAAGAATTATGCCCCTATCCTTTTGACAAGACTATGACCCTTCAACCCTTTCCTAAGAAATTTGATATGCCAAAATTTGACAAATATAAAGGGAAAGGAGATCCATGGGATCATGTCAAATATTTCTATATGGCATGTCAAGAGGTGTCTTATAGTGACAATTATCTCATTAGAATTTTTCCCAAAAGTCTCGGAGGTCAAGCCTTGGAGTGGTTCACACGTTTACCTCGGGGATCAATTTTCACCTGGCCAGAATTGGCAGAAAGGTTTGTGCGTCACTTCTCATACAACATAGAGAGTGATGTCACCATGGAAGATTTATGTGGCACCAAAAAAATGCCCTAATGAGACTTTCGCCAGCTTCCTCCAATGGTGGAGAGGGATAGCTAGCCGCTTCCCTTGCGCTTTCCCTGAAAAAAAGTTGGTTAGTATTTTTGTTCCCAACCTAAATCCGGATATAGATTTCCACCTCCAAATGCATTGTGTTCACACTTTTGAGGAGGTCATCGAAAAAGGGGTTCAGATAGAGAAATATCTCATTGCCAAAGGAACCCTCAAAACCCAATCTAGAGATAATCAAAATGCTAAACCCACGGAAAAGCTGAAGGTTTTTAACAAAAACAAAAATGTGGTGGGAGATGGGATCACTGATTCCAAACGTGTACAAATGGTCCAAACTGGTCAACCTTTTAAACTGACCAAAGGACCAATTCAACCACCACCAAAGTGAAGAACATTCACCTCTCTTAATGAACCTTTTTCAGTTATACTAAAACAATTGGATGCGGCCCACATGATGACATATCCTACGATGCAACCATTTGACGACAATGCTCCAAAACCTTCATGGTACAAGGAGCATGAATATTGCGAAATGCATCATGTCAAGGGGCATAAACAGACAAATGTATGCGACTTCGTCATTATATTCAGGACCTCATTGACAATGGGGAGATAGAGGTGGACAACCCAGGAAAAATGCAGACACCTAATGAGAGAATGGGGATATATAAAGAGCCATTCCCCAATCATGATAAATCAGAAAAGTCAAAGCCGGATCGGGGAGAGTCATCCCAAGGTTATAAAGCAGTGAATTACTTGTACACCAAAAAAGACAACAATCATTATGATTCACTTATTGGATGTATTCACTCTCCTACTGACCATATCAACACCATCTGAATCAAGGGAAAGGACTGCGCTGTGGTAATAAGGCGTGCCTGCCTCGTGATTCTGGAACCTTCTCCGTCAACCCCACAAACTGGTAAATATAACCTTTTAGAGCAACTTGAGAAGACATCTGCTAAGATTTCGATCTTAGATCTTCTTAAGATATCCAATGTACACAAAGACATTCTGTACCAAACTCTTCAGGGGTCAGGAGTGCCTTTAGAGGTCGATCCTACACACCTTCAAGCTATAGTGGCAAACATCGTACCAAATGAACATATTTCCTTCAACCATAGGGAGATCCCTACTGAGAATCCAACACATAATCTTCCTTTATATATTGAGGTAGTTGTCACCTGCAGGAAGATCAAACGGGTGCTTGTGGATAACGGATCTGGGTTGAACATTTGTACACTCAAGTTGGTTAAATAGCTAGGACATACTGAGGTAGATCTTGAGTCCAATATCATCACTATCACCACATACGACAACGTGGAAAGGGAGTCAACGGGCACAATCACGTTGCCCATGGAGGTGGGTCCCACTTGCCATCAGACAAAGTTTCATGTCCTGGACTTGGAACTTCCGTATAATATGCTTCTAGGCCGACCATGGATTCATGCCATGCAGGCTGTGCCATCGACATTTCATCAATGCATTAAATTAAAGCATGAGGGACACACCATTACAATACAAGGAGATTCAGATCCCTTCGCTCACTGTAGAGCTCTCAATAGCTTTGCACGAAAGGGCACATATGCATGTCCCTCAGCCGATATAGCTGTCCCTCTCCAATCTGAGGCCATGGAATCTTGGATAGATTCAGATTCTCTCAGTTCTTGCACCCATGGGGCGTCTACATCAACATCTCCTTTTGATTCATGGGAGATGAAAATCCTTGAATATGGCTGCGGGGAATACAATGTACAACAAGCCGCTCTTGGTTTCAGACCTCTCATTGTCACCCAAGACTAGAGGTCAACCCAACTATCACTTCAGAAGACCTAGAAATGAACACACTATTGGGTCATTCTTACCTGGAGGCTTGTTGGCTGAGGAAAAATTGCTTAGATCCACCTACAACTTGGGTCCCAGAGGATACTCAGCCATCCTATTATCAAACCCCAGAATATGAGAAATCTAGTAAAATGATGTACTCCATGGGCTACAAAGGCCTAGGATGTGGAAGAAATGAACAAGGACAGAGAGAACCAGTGCCTCTTCCACATTTCAAAATAGAAAGATACGGCATTGGGATTTTCCCTTATGGAGCACACCCCAATGATCAAGATGCTACTTGTTCTGAATGTGAGGATAGCTCTAACTATCTAGACAGTGATACAGATTCCCATTGTAGCCAATATGAGGATCTTGCCTCCACAAACCTATTCATGAACAACGTTGTCCTAACCATAACCCCTACGGAACCAACCCTTGACCTTGTTTACCCTTCCCTTGTTGAATGGGACCAACAACATCACATGTCGCTAGATTTATTCAAGAATGACGAAGCTATCGCAGAGTTCATGGGCATAAGGGATACAATTCCCATTGGAGATCACAAGAAGGGTTTCTTTATTGACTTGGATACCTGTGCCTACTTCGGTGAGGAGGCTGAGCTTCGTGGTTAGCAAAAACTTAAAGAAAAGTGAGGGCAAAAGTTCCAATGTAAAGCCTCGGTAAAAATCAAAGTCCAAGTCACACAGTGAAAACCTCTTTGAGGCATTGGCCGACAAACAAATAAAAAAATCAAAGGACAAACAAAGTGACCATGCCAAGGATGAAAATCTCATGGAGACATCCTTGGACGAAGATCTCAACCTCCCTCCTGATCCTACGCGTATGGAGGACTTATCAAAATTACTAGTCGAAGAAACCATTGATGTGAATATTGGTACAGAAGAAGATCCCAAGATAGTTAAATTGGGAGCATCACTCTCGGCTAGAGAACAGAAGACATTCACTATGCTACTGCGAGAGTTTATAGACGTGTTTGCATGGTCTTACAAAGACATGCCCCGACTTAGATCCAACTTTGGTCATGCACAACCTAGTTGTGCACGCAGATGCTAAGCCTATCAAACAGAAACTCTGAAAGATGCACCCAAGAGTGGCCTTACTGGTTAAAGAAGAGTTGGAAAGATTACTGGTGGCAAGATTCATCCGGCCTATTGATTATTCTGAATGGATATCGAACATTGTTCCTGTCCAGAAAAATCCTGTCGGTATCTGAATCTGCACGGATTTTAGAGACATTAATAAGGCTTGCCCTAAAGATGATTTTCCGCACTGCCAAATATTGACATGATTGTTGACTCAATGACAGGGTATGAGATGCTATCTCTCATGGATGAATTTTCAGGATACAACCAAATCAAGATAGCTGAAGAAGATCAGCACAAAATGGCTTTCACGACTCCTTGGGGTACCTTCTATTATCAGGTGATGCCATTTGGCCTCAAAAATGTAGGAGCTACTTATCAGTGGGCAATGACAGTAATTTTTCATGATATGATTCATGATATCATGGAGGACTATGTGGATGACATCCTTGGAAAGTCTAAAACAAGAGAGGATCACCCTGTCATTTTATGGCGTATCTTTGAGCACCTACGAGAGTACAAGGTCAGGCTGAATCCAAAGAAGTGTGTCTTCAGTGTGCTATCAGGAAAACTGTTGGGCTTCATTGTATCAAGATGAGGTATTGAGGTAGACCCTGCTAAAGTGTCTGCTATTACTGAAATGCCTCCACCTAAGAATATCAAGCAACTGTGCAGCTTACAGGGGAAAATTCAAGCCATTCACCGCTTCATCTCCCAGCTTGCAGATAAGTGCCACTCATTCACCCACTTTCTTAAAAAGGATGTCACTTTCATCTGGGGACCTGAGCAACAACAAGCCTTTGCTTTGCTTAAACAATACTTGGCTAATCCACCTGTCCTCATGCCTCCAACTCCTGGAGAACCACTCTTGCTCTATATTTCTACTACGCAATTTGCTATTGGTGCGCTGCTCACCCAATACGACCTTGGTCATAAGGAAAAAATGGTGTATTATCTCAGTCACACCCTCATCGCCTATGAGCTCAATTATCCTCAAATTGAAAAATCTTGCTTGGCTGTTGTTTTTACTTTTCAAAAACTTCACCATTATCTATTGAATACCAAAACCAAGCTAATATCCAAGGTTGACCCACTCAAGTACTTACTGTCTAAACCCACCCTCACAGGTAGAATGGCTAATTGGATCATTCTACTCAGTGAGTTTGACATAGAATTTGTACATCAGAAGTTGGTTAAAGGACAAGTACTTGCTGACCAGCTAGCAAAAGCACCTTTGCAAGGCACTGAACCTTTGAATCTGGATCTGCCAGATGCCTCCTTACTCTACATTGAAGAATCTGTCATATGGCAGATACATTTTGACGGGTCCTTTACGTTTCATGGTTCAGGTGTAGGGGTAGTCCTTATTACTCCTTCTGGTGATCCTATACCACAGGATTTTCACCTGAGCTTCCCTTGCACAAACAATATTGTAGAGTATGAGGCACTTATTGCAGGGATGAAGCTAGCTATCAAGTGGAATATTCATCATGTCAAGGTTGTGGGTGATTCTCAGTTAATTATCAAACAGGTTAATGATGAATATAAGGTTAAGGATGACAAGCTCATACCTTACAAAAAGTTGGTCGAAACTCTAAAGGAGTACTTCATGCGCATTACATTTGAACAAATCCCAAGAGCAAGAACAGATCGGCAGATGCCATGGTGACAGTGGGTTCTATGCTTCGTATTCCACCAGGGAATAATGACATTCCATTCTTTGTAGAAAATTTACGCCAACCCACGTATGACATGCCAGAATCTTGTCTGGCTTGTGATGTTGTTGGTCCCAATTCCCCATGGTATGAACCCATCTTTTCCTATCTCAAGGACAACACATTCCCTCCTGATATCTCCCGTTCTGAAAAGCAAAGCCTGATTCACCAAATAGCCCGTTACACCCTTTTAGGAGGTACACTTTATCATCGTGGCTACGATGGGAATCTATTACGTTGTCTGGATGTGACGGAGTCAATCCAAGCAATCAAAGAAGTACATGAAGGGGTGTGTGGAGCACATACAAATGGAATGGTCTTAGCTAAGAAATTGTTGAGAGTAGGCTACTATTGGCCTACCATGGAAACTGATTGTTGCAATTATGTCAGGAAATGTGTACTTTGCCAAAAGTATGGAAACTTCATCCATGCTCCATCGCAACCATTGCAACCTATCACTACCCCATGGCCATTCTCTAAGTGGGGACTTGACTTGATAGGAAACTTACTCCTACCTCATCTGATGGTCATACGCATATCATCACGGTACATGGAATACTTTACAAAATGGGTGGAGGCTGTCCCTTTAACCTATGTAACAGGAGCCCAGATTTCTAAATTTATCATGAATCATATCATTTGTCGATATGGCATTCCCACAGCCATCGTTACAGATAATGGGAAGTCATTTAAGAACAAAACTGTAAAAGGTCTTTGTCAATGGTTCCAAATCAGGTTAAAATGGTCCATGCCATATTACCCTCAAGGTAATGGACAGGCTGAAGCCACAAACAAGACTTTGGTGAGGATAATGGAGAAGATGGTCAGCAAAACAGGTCGTAATTGGCACTTACAAATCCATCCAACCCTCTGGGCTTACAAAACCTCCATTCACACTCCTACGGGTGCGACACCATATTCTCTAGTGTTTGGGACAGAATCTATCATCCCCTTAGAAATTGAACTTCCTTCCCTAAGAATTTCTCTTAGGGACTATTTGGATAAAGATGAGGATTACCGGGTAGCAAGACTGGCTGAAGTTGGAGCTCCTAGATGAGAGGCGCATTCACGCTCTTAATCACCTGAAAGTGTATCAGAAATAGAGTCTCCAGAAACTACAACAAGAGAATCATCCCTCGTCAGTTTGAGGTTGGTGATTTAGTCATGAAGGAGAACCAGTTCAACACCAGAGCGGAACGAGAAAAGAAAGGGAAGTTCGAACCACATTGGTTGGGACCCTATGTTATAGTGGCCAAGTATGACACAGGGGCATACAAACTTGCTCACCCCAATGGTGATGAGCTCCATGAGCCCATGAATGCCATGCATCTTAAGCGGTTCTATGCTTAAACATGGCGCAGAAAAGTCAAAAAAGCAAAAAACTCAAAAAACATGGTAAAATGATCAAAAATACAAAAAAATCAAAAGGAAAAAAAGAAAAAGAGAAAACAGGTCATCCACAAGTGAAAACCACGCAATTGTGGCACTTTGGATAAGTCCTTGGGTGAAAACCGGTTTCCGGCACCTTGGGAGGATTCGTTGTTCACAAGCATCTTGCATCTGGAGGGTAGTTTTTACTTGGCCTAGCCCTAGTTCTGCCTTGAGATTCCCTGTGAGCCCCATCCTATCAAGCCTTGATCCGGATTTGTCTTCTTTTATTCATTTGTGAGGGGTATGGTCTTTCACTATTTCCCATCTTACACTGGGGGCAATTCAACAACTTCACCTTCTTGTTCATAAGCGTGTGGCTTCTGCCCTTGTATATTCCCCATCTAACGCTGGGGGCATCCATGCTTTCTTGGTTACCTGTGCATAACTCTGGAAAACCGTTAGAAAACAACACAATGGAAAATTGTTTCAAAAAATAAACAATAGAAAATTGTTTCACAAAAACCTAAACAATAGAAAATTGTTTCAAAAACCAAAAACAATAGAAAATTGTTTCACATAAATCCAAAACAATAGAAAATTGTTTCACAAAAACCTAAACAATAGAAAATTGTTTCACAAACCACCGAAAACAATAGAAAATTGTTGCATGAAAACAAATCTTACAAAAACATTTACTTACATTGTCTTGTTTCTTGCTTTGCTTGTTGCTTGTATAGTTGTTTTATGTTTTTGCTTTTGGGTTGTTTGTTGCTTGGGCATACTTTGTTAGGATTCATCTTTTCTTGCTTAGATTAGATTTATTCTTGCTTGTGCATATTGAGGTGTGTTTTTGCATGCTAGTGAATCTTGGTGTATTATGTTAATTCATTATGTTCTTTCTTAGCATTTGATTGTGTTTATTGCATGTGCATTGTTTTGTTATCATAACATCACATTACCATCATTATCATCACATCTAACATCATCTATACATCATATATCAAGAAAAAGCTAAGTATACATCATACATGAATGCTAAGCTAATCATCACATATCGTATCATCAAATGGGGGCAAGAGGGATCAAAAATATCAAAATCTATCCCCCCGCACCCTTATCATCATATCATCCCATCCACTAAGTATGACACATCTCATAAACAAAGCACATTTGATATATTCTACAAGATCACATCATCTGGAAATAAAAACACATGTGATACATCAACAAGATCATGATACATATACATGTCAAATCAAAATAGAATACATCATAAACACATCTATCTATCCATGAGAAATAATAAAGCATGTGTCCATCTCATATATACATATGTCATGTCACAAATGTCTAAATCATACATGTATGGTATATCTGTGTCAAAAATGGATATACATCACGACAGTGCATCATAAATGCCTTCATCTGAGGCATACAAAAGAATGGTACATATAGCAGGATAAAATCCTTCATCAGAGGCATGTATCAAAACTGCTCTATATCAAAAATGCCTTCAGCTGAGGCGTACAAAGATGATACATAAAAAATGTCCATATATCTATACAAGTATAAACTGTCTAGATCAGTACTCAAAATGATACATCATCGATACAATGTGCCATCAAAAAGGGGCATGCATCAGAAGGAATCAAGCCTTCATCACGAGGCATCATCAAAATAAAAGTATATGAAACTATACATCAAAACCAACCTTCATAAGAGGCATGTATACAAACAATTTGTACAACAAAAATAATGTGGAGCTCAACCACAACTCTCACCCTCACCGAGACTCCCAGGTCTGTCACCTGGTCGACGGAACAATGGTGGCTGAGATGGCCCTAGGTCCAGAACTATCTAGATGGCCCCTGTCTAGCTAGCTGCTCTGGCATAGGCTGCCTAACTGATCTCATCGACTGGCCTGATCTCCTGTGACTGAGAGCCTGTCATGCTCATCTCTGACTGTCGAGGTAGTACCACTCGCTGCTCTGGGGGAACTACCCTGTAATAGGCAGTCCTATAAAATAAAGCCTGCCACTGAGCCTCATAGCATCATGTATCAAGTCAGCATCTCCAGAGGTGAGGGCTGCCTGAAGGGAAACATCACGCTCACCTGTCACTCTGCCTAAATTGGCCTCAGCCTGTCTCGAAGAGGTAGCCTCTCGATCTCTCTCTGCAGTAATAGTATACACCTCGGCTCGTGCCTGATCCCTCTATGCAAGAAGGCCCTGTGACCATGTATATACATGATCCCTCTGAGCAATGACCATCTGCACCTGAGTCTGGGACTGATGTAGAAGGCTCAATATCTGAGCCCCCTGTGCGGCCGTCTCTCGCATCTGACTCTTCCATGCAGCTCTGTCATCTCCTAGGCCAACCTGGGCCTGAGCCTGATCTCACTCTGAAAGTAATGTGACAATATGGGTCCAGGCCTCATCACGCTCAGTTGTAGCAGTCACACACCAGCCTCAGGCCTCATGTCTCTCTGCTCTACTTGTGTCTCTCTCAGCTAAAGCATGTTGTAGCTGCTACTGTACTGTGGCTATCTATGCCACTGGCTGTGTGGCTATCTGTGCCACTAGGACTGGTCCCTGGGGTGCTCTAGATGACTGGCCCTGCTCTAGGACCCTCGCTCTAGGAGGCTAAATTGGTGCCTGTACTGGGCCCTGTGGCCTCGGTCCCTGTGCCTGTGTGGCACCCTGTCCATCATGTGGAATGCCATCAAAAGGATCCTCTAGATCTGGCCCCACTGCTCTATCTCTCCACTCGAACCCATGCCAGATCTCTATAGGTGGGCTGAGCACCTACTGCCCAGGCCTCCTCTGGGATGGTGAGACACCAGGGTAACACAGTGGCGTACCAAGCTGCATAGTCTGTTGTAGTCCTTGGGTCCCACACCTACCATGCTGGGTCCCATGCCTGTGGGACCACCTGTGTGAAACTCACCCTAGCTCGGGCCACCGGTATGCGAGGCCCCATGGTATGCCTCTCTGAATCTCTGCGTGCATACCATATATCCGGCTGTGGGACCCCCTGTACTCTACCAAGCTGCCGCTGGCACCTGTCAACTCGGTACAACTCTATAATATAGTTGCGGCTGTCAAATGATAAAGTGCTCTACTGAGCACACACTGAGCTCTGTGGCATCCTCTGGCCACTGGAAATGTCTGTAAGGCCACCAGATAATATCTATCTCTGGCAGCTCATCAAACTCTCACCTATATCTGAATAGGCTGCCTAGATGGCCGCGTACATCACCACCAGCTGATACCCACGCCATGTAAGATGGCTCCTCGGGGTCTTGGACACACAAAGTGCCCATAGGGCGTCCAATGGCAATATGGTCCCATGACCAAATCTGTAGTAAAGAGGCTGGACCCACGGTCTTCTGACCATGGTAGGTAATCAAATGTAAATCCCAATATAAGTGGGCCAAAATGCACTGTCCCCAGTAGTATCTCTCGCCACTGAAAATGTCGTGTACCAAAGGTAATAGTCCTCTCGGGAATGATGTCCCTGTCTTATCAGTGAGTAAGAACCCACTGATAAGAGACATAATATAGAGAGGCCCTCAATGCAGTGAAGGGTCAGAAATACACTCGTGTAGAGCTATGGTCATACCATCATGTGGTATGTCATCTACATCAAAAAGATCACTACATGCTGCTCTAATCAGCCTACATCGGAGTTGTACTCAATCAAGGTGCCTATGATCGGCACGCGAAGGATCCGTCATACGTCCTCAAGGGTCACAGTCATCTCCCCTATAGGTAATCTGAAACACTGACTCTCGTTATGCCATCGCTCGGCTAGCACAGTCAGTAGGCCATGGTCTAATGTAATGGAGGGCATCTGAGACACGGGGCCTAGCCCCACTGCCTCGAGGAGTATAGCCATGGCATGCTAGTCTCACCGGTGCATACTCCCCTCTAGCTCTACTATTCGGGAGTGGCACTCCCGCATCTGTAAAACTGGCAACCATCTCTGCAAAATATCAAATCACTCGTCAGTTACTAACATTTCTTCTAAAAATCTATCTATCATTTTAGGGTTAACCCAAACATCCTAAAATTCTTCTAAGTGTCATCTTTTTGGCATTTTTCTATCTATCCTCCACCGGCTTGGGGTGCCTGTGCACCCTTTTAAGCGTGTGTGCACCCCCTTTTGGGTGTATGCACCTCCTTTTTGGCATGTGCATGTGCATTTGTCTTCTGGCACTTGCGCCCTCATTCAGGGTGCATGTGCACCCTTTTTGGTGTGTGTGCGCACACATTTGGCGCTTGTGCCATCGTTTCTATGCCTGCACTTGCGCGCATGAACCCCCAAGTGTGTGCACCCTCCCTTTCATGTGTGTGCCCTACTTTTCGTGTGTGCACCCCTTTTTAGATATGTGGGCATGCACACACATGTGTGGTGTGTGCGCATGCACGTGGGTGTGTGCAACTCATGCCTGTGCGTGCATGCATGTGTATTATGGCATGTGCACCCCAAAGGGATGCCTGTGCCCCCGAACTGACACCTGCACCTATGCATGCGCACCGACGCAACTTCCTAGCGCTAAAAGCTAAATTTAAAGCATTAATGACCGGAATTAACGAGCAAAGGTTCAGATACTCACGAAGGGGCTGTCGTCTGCGTGCCGCTGGTACCCTCGGACTGCATCCACGCGCCTCACTCGGTCTCGTGTGATCACCATTGTCCTCATCACTATCAGAGCCTCACAATAAAAAATTCTAAATGGCTCGGTTAAAATGAATTGGTCGCGATGTTTTTACCCCCCTAGGTGGGGTATATTAACCCATTTTTTACCACAGGAGGGCCTGGAGGCCCGTTTCGATCACCATTTTTTCCTCTGTTCACCATGGAATAATTATTTTCATTAAATAATTATTTTTCTCTTATTTTTCACCGTATTGGGACATTTTTTGCTATCTAATACCCCTTTCTTCTCCCTCGGACAATTTTATTGCTCCTAGGTGATTTTTCTTCTTATCCACACTCTCGTAAATAATTATTTTTAAAATAATTATTTTTTATTAATTTTTCCACTAAACAAGGACATTTTTGTCGCTTGTTTCTTTTTTTTCTTCCACCTAGGGCACTTTTTGTTGCCCCTAGCCCCCCCCCCCTCATTCTATTTCTTCTATTTTCTTCTACTATCCACTACATTTTGGAAAACCGGAAAATAAAAAACATATATATATCACGTCAAAAAAAATCCAAAAACAGGGCAAAATTTTTCAAAAATCCTAAAAAGTAAAAAACCTACAAAATTGGTCACTTGCTTATTATGGCTGAAACTTGTGTCTTGTGCATGGTATTTTCTCCATATCCTGTTGGTTTGTCTCACATCTTCCCCGATTAATATGACTCATGGATCGCCAGATTCACAACCATCTACAAAGCTAGCTGCTTGCTTCATCGGTACTCTGGGGCACGTTTGTTGCCATGGTGTTGTTTCATTGTGCACAACTCTTTTCTTGGACCCCATGTCCATTATCATTTCCCCTTGCATGTATCCTTGCTCAGGGCATCATTTTTAACCCTTGTCGTCAATCACGAACTTGTGGATCTCTTCAGCACTGATAACAAAACATTTATACAACTGTCTTGACCGTTGTTGGGTTGGGTATGTGCGTTCGTACTTGTTTTCCCTGTTATATGAGCTTGTTTCCTTCTCGTATTGCATTGCATTGTTGTATGTTGTGTGGAGTTGGTATTTTCAGCAATGGACAATTGTTCATAGTATGGCTTTTCATGTCATTCTACCTTTGTCGTATGCTTATATTTTTCATAAGGACCGATGACATAGCTCTTATGGTAATATGATGACATCAAAATTGTTCCAATACACAGCGGCTAGAGGCTAAGCTCTTCTCTCCCCTCCTCCATATTTCTTCTGCATCACTTTCTTCTCACCCCTAATCTTCTACCTCACTGGGGCATCTTGCCTCTTCCCATTCTTCTATCTATCTCTCACCTTTTTCTATCGTCGATTGTCTTCTTTCATCACCCCATCGACACTCAAGGGGGCATCTCTCCCTCCTACTAATTTTTCTTCTATCCCTTCAAAATTTTCTTTCATCTACTATCTTTGAAGTGGAGTCACTTACGCCACCCCAAAGAGGGGCAAATGTAGACACCTATAATTATGCCCAAGCAATTTAAATACTTAAATTGCACTAATTATCTCCCTTTCTCGTAAATTGATGACATATCATCAAAAGCGCTCATTTTCCCTCATATCATCATTAATTAATTACACTAAGCTAATTAATTAAGTCACCTATCTAACTAATACCCTAATTAACGACCTTCCGTTAATAAATCACCCCTTCTACCTAGACTAATTAATTATTATTAATTAATTAGCTTTCCCTTCCATTTAACCAATAAATCAATATTTAATTGATTTAATCCCCTTCTAATAGCCTAAATCGTACTAATATTCCTCTAATTAGCTTCTATAAGCTTACATCTACCTATTAGTTAATCACCTTTGATTAATTAAAACACCCCCCAACTCCCATGACTTGCTAAGCATAAATTAAACCCTTCTAAAGTAAGGTTACCTTTTATAAAGCAACCTTATCCATTCCTAATCATGTTTTACCTTTATCCCACATGCAAAGGGATGAAGTGTTTCCTTTATCCATTGGGCTATATAAGGAGCCCTCCTTCTACCTTTATACCTACACCTAAACTTCTTAAGAGAGAAAATGCAAAGCATATAGCAAAGAGACTAAGAGCTTGCCTTTTGTTTTCTTGAGAGGTCACCATTGTTAAGAGCTAAAGCTTCCTATTCTTGCATTCTTTAAGGATCAAACAAGACAATTTTTAATTGCCATTGGAGCTAAATAGGTCCATTCATTCTTGTTGGTAATCTAGAAGAGTAGAGATTTTAAATAGCATGCTAGTTTTGATCTTATGTTTTCAAAGTTATGATGTTAGTTTAGATCTTGTTTAGCTCTTTATCTTGATGGTGCTTAGGCTTTGTCTTAGCTAGATTATAGAACTATTTTTAGGTGGTAGTTCTTGCTTCATTTAATTTATCTTAAGCAAAGTACACATACGCACGCACACGTGCGCACACACACACATATAATATGTATATATATGTGTGTATGTATGCATGTATATATGCATGTATGTATATAATTACGTATACATATATACATATGTATGTATGTATGTATGTACACAAACACATCATTTTGGTCTGTATATTTGTGTATTGTGAAATTAGAATACATATTATTTTTTTTATAAAATGTTATATGGATATGAGTTTCCACTCACACACCCACGTATATATAGGTGGTTTGGATACATACATACATACATACATATATTTTATATATATATATATATATAAACAAATAAAATGGGGGAGGGCTGACCCCTCCCCCCAAACTCTTGTAAAGTGACAGCCCACTACCACGGGTGCGGCCAACCATGTTATTCCTGCGTCGCTTTTGGATACACTGCATATGAATTGCATTCATTCCTTCTAAACGCATCCTGGTGTGTGTGTGTGTGTGTGTGTGTGTGTGTGTGTGTGTGTGTGTGTGTGTGTGTGTGTGTGTGGCTTCTGTATACACTGCATACGACCTACGACCATTCGTTCTAAACACATGTTGTGGTATATATATATATATACACTGCATATGGTCTACGGTCATTACATTCTACACACACACACACACACTGCATATGTGTGTGTGTGTCATTGTGTGTACGTAACATACACACACATATTATGTGTGTGTGTGTGTGTGTGTGTGTGTGTTTAGAAGGAATGGCGGGTAGACCATATGTAGTCTAACCAGAAGAGAAACATACATAGTATGGTTGGCCGCACCCTATATATATATACTCATCATAGCCACATTTTAGGGCCGATCACCCTATCAGGGCTTGGTGGTTTTCAAATATACACACACACACACATTTATATAGAGTGTAAATAGATCTTTTTTTATATATATATTTAGAGGTATAGACAAAAATATGGTTTGCATCCAGTAGAAAGAAGAGATTCATCCATCAACATTATAATATTCTCCATAATAGCTCCCTGGAAAAAAAGAAACATGTAAGAAGAAATTAGAGAGAGGTGTGGAAAATAAATGAAATGAAATGGATGTGTAATAAAACAAGTTAAGAGGAATAAGGGTTTTCAAACCTCACCATAAGATCAATGGTATGAAATATTTTGATCCTAGGGCTCTCATAAAATCTAGGTGGAACCACTTGTCTTATGTTTAGATTTTGTACATTTTAGTGGCTTTTAGCTCCCTCTTTATTGAATTTGGGTGAATATAAAATTTTCAAACTAGCACTAAGATTTTGATTTTATTAGAGTTATTTGTGCTAATCGGCTTTAAATAGTTAATCTTGCTCTTAGGTTTTGCTTCTAAAATCACATATTTATTAAACCTAATAGCGGCCTTAAAATTATTCTAAGCCTCACTAAGTAAGCTTTTACCTTGAGTAAGATAAACATACCCTTAGTAAATTGAAATAATTTCCCTCTAGATTAGGAATTCCACATTTTCAGAAATTATAGCTACCCTTGTTAAGATCGTTTTAATATTAACATAATTTAGATAGAATTATCTTGGGTTGGTGCAAGAATCACTTAGTGTGCTTCTAGACAACCCTAGCTAGTTTAATGAGTGGGATTAGTGATGGATTAAGCAATCACATGGTTTATCACTATTCTTCCTAGTTAAATTATAGCAACTCAGATCGAGTAACTATCAATCCTATCAAACTTAATTCATCCAGTCTTACACTATCGATTTCATGGATTGAATTAATTGAAACCCTTGGTGGGAAAGCTCATACCTAAACTAGAGTGTCGTAATCACGAAACTAATGTTATAGGTATTATGTGCATCCTTAGCTAATCCATTTATCAATCACAATTATATGAATTATTATGTTCGTGTTCCTTAGGGTCATGGTTTGGAGTAATAATAATGGTTCCATCTTGGAGCTCTAATCGAGAACATAATATTACATTTGTTTTTCTTGACATGTCTTGAACATAGGTCTTGGAGTTAATAAAAACATAAATAACCTTAGATTTTGCTCAAGCAGTACCTAGTTTATGTCTCGTTATCTTTGTTGTATTACACCTTATACATATACACAAATACATAAAAAAATTAACCCAATAATTTCTTATTAATTAGTTGATATTTTGGGTCATAAAAACCAGGGCATAACATATGCCAAAACCTTCATCTATGGTGAATTTTTTGACTCTAGTGTGTCCAATCTAGAGTGAGATAAAGAGGATGGGGGTTCATTTATAGGAAAGAAAAGCTCATCAGGGATCATAGAATCAAGAGAATATTGAATGCATGAGGAATGATCGATGGAGAGATGGGTAGAAATAGCCCAACTCTTTCCATTAATGCATGATGCTCTCTTCTAAATCATGCATGGAAGATTATTTCCCCAAATTGGGTGAGAAAAGGAATGTTCATAGTGAAAAGTGTTGACATAAGACACTCACAATGTTGGGGTGAGGTACGCATGAGTTTTAAGAATGCACGATTTGACTTGGAAGGAAATGGAGTTCTACAAAAGGGTCCCAATATTTAGGGATGGACTGTGCGACAATATGAACCTAGGGAAGGTCCTTCTAAAAAGGTTATGAAGGAGGGAGACTGGTAGAAAGATCTGTAAGTTGGTTTTCAATTGGAATTTCGACAGGATCGATTGTGGAGAGATATTACTGCATGGACCAATGGCGTATGCATTGTCAAATCCACAAGCATACGGGATCAGCCATGCAAATTGATAGTGGCCGATGGCATCTGGGGAAGTAGTGATGCCACAAATAGAATCGACAATGCAGTAATGTCTACACAAGGGTCAATGGTATTTACCGGATTTGTGGACTTGAGAACAGAGGCTTGTTCGTGAGGTTTTTACTGCAAAGATCATGGATAGATGACCCTATAACATTTATCCTAAGATGAGGAAGGATTAAAGGTCTCTTTACAAGTGATAATATTTTTAGTATTGTACATATGAACCAAACTCTTTGTAGATGCATTGGTAGAGAAATATGAGGTATTAACAACATTGGTAATGAAATTGTTAGTTGAAACAAGAATAAGGTTGGGTTATTCAAACTTGGAGTGATAGGGAAGTGGGTCATTGTGTATTTTAAGACATCTGTTAGCTTGATGAAATGCTTCATGTTGATCATGTTGTTGGTATTTTTTGCATGAAGTTATGCTCAGACAGTAGTCCATTCCTACGATAACCGTTTGTGCCCTTTAATCCTTTACTATACCTTCTTTCATAGTAATAAATTTGATTCGACTGTCGGATCATCTTGAAATTTTCCAGGGTGTTAGATTTTGATTACTAATGTGCCACACCAAAGTTCCTAAAAAGGTTGGGTGAATCTTCGACATTTTTTCGGGGCCCAATTCATTCATCTAGTGGTCTAAAATTGGCTCTACATTTTTTTGGTGGTTTTGTCTAGCACTTAGAGTTTTAATATCTTTTTCTCTGTATTATGTAATAAGCCAAGATTTGATGTACGCCTTAATTTAAAAAGGCATATTTTGTACATAAAAATTGGGGGTCCATCCAAGGTGTTTTACTTTTTAGGGTTTTTTAAGTTTTAGGGTTTTGTTAGAGATAGTGGGAAATAAAAGGAAGATTCTAACGTTGTAGAAGATTAGTGTGGATTACGGAATGAGAAGAAAAATATTTTTAAGCTATTGTTTTTTTTTTCAAATTGTTTGTGTGTGTTTTTTGAGGTATTTAAACCTCTTGCAACTAGATCCACATCATAGACCTAATTAGCATACCACTAAAAAAAAATTACTCTCATCATGTCATTGAGGAAGAGGTCGAGAAAGGTCTACGACCATGGTGAATGGTAAGGGTAGAAGCTATCACAACTCTTAATTGTATAGAGGTTAGTGATAGTCAGTATGGGAGGGGGATATAGAGTTTCTTTTCGATTTGGTGACAAATTAATCAATGTTATGGATAGTCCTATTGGAAGAAGTGCCTTGAGGAAGAGTGTATGTGACTCTATTGTCAGTGGCATTCTTGTTTCTAAGATGCATGATGAATTGAATGTTCTTGGCAGGTTGTTGATTTGGAGAAGGATTTTCAAACTCTCTCATGATTTAATTTTAGCATTTGTCTTGCTCAAATGTTTCTTCGCAAGAGGTAGGAGAAAAGAATCTAACCTTGTATTAAAGGCGAGGTTCAAGTGTTCTAAGAAATAGTTGAAACAAACTTCTATCGGGAATGTTATGTTTGGCCCTAGTTGATAAGGTTTCCTAATATTCAATAAAACATTGGGAAGATTTGTTGTCCATTTGTTCGCAATTGATGAAAGCATTGATGTTATTCTCAGAAAGATCATGGTATTGAAATTCATTGACTAGAGTAGTCACAAAGCTTTCCAACTCGAAAATGGAGTTGGTTAGTAGAGCATAGGTACCAATCAAAGGCATCTCTAATGAGTATCTTAGCTAAGAGTTTGGTGACAATGTAAGAATTGGTTTTGACCCAGCCATTGTAGACATTTCCAAAAGCCTTGATATGGATAGTAGGGGTCAATATAACCATTGTAATTCATGGAGAGAGTGATGCCTCCAATGCCCATAGAAGCGATATAGGGGGTGATATGCTCCCTTTGAATGGATTGAAAGGTCTTGTTATGGATTGGAGGTTGTGCAACGAGAGCTCCATTGATTCCAATTGGAAGGGGAGGGAGAGGGTTGACCTTAATTTTTTCATATCCCATGAGACCATTCGAGATCGACTAACAAGTTGCGTTAGATTAGTTTGAAGTAAAAAATGATTTGTAGTCATATTCTATTACTGAATTAAGTGGTCAATGCATTGAATGATAAGTTGGGTAGAGTAAATATTTGGAGGGACTCGTGTTATTATTTAGATCAACATGTGCTTCAATTAGAGGAGGCTCAATGTGATTGATTTTTGCATCATACTTATTAGAAAGATAATCTTCGATGTGCTTCCATAGCATCTCGGGAGACTCACTTACATATTCAAGAAATCGTTGCATAATTTTTTACATAGCAAGAGTATAATTAAATTTAGGGGCAACTTTGAGCTCCCCTTCTTATTTAGTTTTGAAAATAGGGTTTCAGATGCTAGATCTGATCTATATATTTCAAGGTGGAGGTTTGACTTCTTAGCATTAGCTTCAATGGAAAAACAATTAGTGTGATGAGGAAATAAGTTAGGATTGTTATTTTGAGTGTTATAAAGATTGCATAGAGATGGCTTAGTAGAGGATGTAGTGGAACCACCAATTAAATAATCTATAGTGAAGAAGGGATGCCTGAAAGAGGATTTCTGATGACAGGATCAACCATGTAAGAAGTTTGCATAGGGGGCGATTGCATTGAAGAGATCAACTATGAAAATAAAATAATTAAAAATGGGATCGTCCATGTCAAAATATTTCACAAGGGTTAATGGCATGTGAAAAGATTGGTTGAAACACATAAATGATCAACCGTGTAGTAGGGTTCTTTATAGGAGTCAATGATATCTTGAAAGAAGGAAAAGGAAAAATGGAGTGAATCTGATCTAATTTAGGGCAAAGTAAGATTCATGTGGGGTTCACTAGAGTGTATGAAAGACAAAAGATAGGTTCTCAATATGGGTTCTCAAATATAGGGATCCAATATAAATCTGGGCACACAATGCAAATACAAAGGTCCTCAAGGAGTGCTAGTGTTGTAATTATAGAGGATAGTGACCCTAACCCTAAGATAGCTATAGGTTTCCAAGACCTGTAACTTAGGTAAATATATGTATCCTACTATGATTTAGAAATAAGAGTAACCAAGGGGTAAATATGACCAAGGGGCATAATATGATAAGAAAATGTAACAGATCAAAGAAAACGTACATCTACTCTAGTCTATAATAATGAATGACCAACATACAACATACATGGGCAAGATAACAGACTTAAGAGAGCTATAAATACTTACATGTAGCATATGTGTTACTATTCTTACATAATATTCCCTAAAGACAACAACATTAAGAGATAATTTTTAGGGGTGGAGAATCAGAAAGCTCAAAAATAAGCTCTCCAATTCTAACTCACTATGGTGACCCAAAATGCATAAAGGTAAGCTCCAATACTCCAAGTCAACAAGTAATTGTGAAATAGTGTGAAAATACGCAAGCTAGAATTGTCTTCATGTATGGTAAAAGTAATTTTTTGGTGGTGATTTATCAAAGATAAGGTGGATTATATATACCTAATGCCATTTCCCATGGGTGTTGGTGTCAGCTATGGAAAATTAACAAGTGACACCATTGCCCATGGGTGATGGCATCAACGTTCAGGGAAACCCTAAGGTCAAGAGGTGAAAATCACATGACATGGAGGTAAAAGGTAATCGGAAGTAAATATCAAAGGTCTAGGGTGATCAAAAGCAAGGATAATAACATGCAACAACTAAAAACAAGTTGACATAATGAGAAAAGTGGACATGATGGGTGTAATGTGTGAGAAAATGGAAGAAACAAGGAAAATATAAGATAAATATGGAATAATAATAACATCTCTAAAATGTTGTGATCTACCCCACATGACCAAGTCTAATCACACTCCAATCCTAACAGGCCCCTTAAGGCATCTGTTCAAAAGTAGGATGCATTAATAGCCCCTACACAAAAGAAATGATTAGCAAGCGTAAAAATTATGGTGTATATAAAGGATGTGTCTTTTCTTAATGAATTTAACATAGCTAGATTTGGTAATCACATTGGAGGCCATAAAACACACACTTTAACAAGGGATCAAGTTTTTTATTATTTGAGATGTATGAAACAAAAGCTTTAGGGTTCACTTGTAATCATGTATCAACCAAAGAATACTTAAGAGTTATTCATTAAAGAATTGTGTAATCCCACACTATCCTACAAATCATGTTGCCTGTGTTGTTGATCTTGTAAACTATCTACTTTGGAATTCATTCACAAAACCCACAATTATATTGTTGTTCTACTTTCAAATAGAAAATGATAGTTAAGCTAGTGATTGAATTGTTTATGCCTTAGAACTGAAATTTGCAAAGAGAAATGAATTAACACACACACACACACACACACATACATGCCAAGGATTTTTATCTAGAAACCTCCAGAGGAGGAAAACTAGTCAGGAAGGGAAAACAACTCTTTCTTCCCTTTTTGCTTTATTGGCCAATTCAAATATATGAGAGATACAAACTTTACAATAAGTGAGAAAGGAAATTGACAATGTCTCACACTTCCTCCCAACTACTTAACTACTCTGTTCTCAAACTCTTTCTTCTACAAACTCAATTCTAACACTTTAGAACTCTTACACTTACTCCCATGAAGTCTCTTGCTTCCGATGATCAAAACTCTCCTTCCTACATGTATTTATATCCTTTCTCATGTCCTCCTATGCACTAGAGGATGGGAAAGGTCATGGAGGAGAAGATACATAGATAACCTTTCCAATTTTGGGACTATTTGCTTTGAATTTTATTTTCTATCCAAAGTGAACAGGACTACCACCCAATGTAGACTGGTTGTCACAGGACCGCTACAATGGCTGGGTGGCCATTACAAGACTACCACCATGGTTAGTGGTGGTTTTGTTAACATAAAGATAGAACCTATGTTTCTTCATTTTCCTTCTTTATTGATGGCTGATCTGATGAAGTAGATTCATTTTGGATCCCTATGGATCACACCTCCCCTTCTTAGGATGATTTTGGTCCCAAAAAATCTTAGTGGGGGAGTAGATGAGGAAATAATTCCCTCACTTTCTCCTTTGAGTACCACCAGGCCTTCCTTGGTGTCTTCCCTTTCATTCCAACCTACCAAGACTTTTAGACCTCTTCTAGTCTCTTTGACCTTTTTATGTAGCACTACATCCTCCTCCAATTCACCTTGTGAGTCCAAGATGCAATCCTCAATGAAAAGGTAGAAATTGTAGTCCTTCATCTTCATCTAGCATGGATGGCTCTTATAGGTGCAAGTTTCTCAAATTTTACTACTGAGTACATCCTCATAAATGGCAGTAAAATCAAGTCAAAAGGAATTTTCTCCAACCTGCTCCAATATGGTGAAGGGTCCATATTGTAGTGGCTTGAGCTTCCGTGCTTGACCTTGTAGTCTCTCCTTGCTCAAGTAAAGCCAAACTCTATCTCCAACATGAAGCTTATGCTCTCTCCTATGTTGATCATGTGCCTAGCCTTATACTTGGCTTGAGATTTCTCTAACTGTTCTTTGAATTTGAGATGGATTTTTTGGATCCTCTCAATGAATTTATTTTCTCTAGTCACCTTTATGTCTCGTGTCTCCTCCTCATCCTGCTACCCAACTGCTATGTCCAACGGATTTGTAGGTAGATATCCCAAGCATGCTTCAAATGGTGACTTCATAATGGATGTGTGTACTACCTAGTTATAGGAATGTTGAATGTAGGCTAAGGAATCATCCCAAGTCCTTGGGTATTTGACTATTATACCCTCTGATCAACTGTACCAAATTCATGTTCACCACCTCTGTCTGTCCATATGTCTGTGGATGGAAATTCATGCTCCTCTGTAACCTAGTATCCATCTTGTCCCACAAAGTAGTCCAAAACTTCCCCAATAACCTGGAATCCTTGTCAGAAACAATAGACTTTGGCAAGCCAAAATGCACCCATACATTAGCAAAGAAATTATCTTCTGCCTCATGTGCTTTTACTATCTTTTTACATGCCATAAGAATACACATCTTACTAAATCTATCAACAACAACATAGAGATAATCATGGCCATGTTTAGACATAGGTAATCCTCCTAAAAATTCCATAGAAATTTCCTCCCATGGATGAGTAGGTACTGGAAAAGGCATATACAAACCCTCCTTCCTAGTATTAGGCTTATTGGTACAATAAATTTTACATCCACGTATAAATTTGATACTTCTTCTTGCATATTGGGCCAATACATGTACCTTTGCAAGTGGAATAGGGTATTACCAACACCAAAATTTCTCACTACTTTTGAGGTATGTGATTCCCTCATCAATAGAATTATTTCTTCTTTAGGCACACAAAGCTTCCCCCATTGGTAGAGCATCCCATCCTTGAGATAACAATATTCAATCCCCATCCTCTCAGCCCCTTGGTACTAAAACTGCTAAAATGTCACCCCAAAGTCTCTATCCTAGACATATGCCTCTCTGTAAGCTTCCTTCGTGAAGGGATCGATCTGAGAGATAGTGGCCAAGAAGGAGAACTTTTCTTTTGTAGGAGGCCTAGACAACATGTCTGTCCACCAAGTTTTTACTACCCTTCTTGTATTTGATCACAGATGAAATTATTTAAGGAAACCCATCAATTTGTAGTTCCTTACATGCTATAATTTAGACTGTGCTTGCAAATACTAGAGAGGTTTGTGGTCAGTGTGCACAATAGTTTCTTTACCCAACAAATAATTCTTCCATTTTTTAATTTCCTAAACTAGTTCATACATTTCCTTATCATATATTGAATATCCTTTAAATTCTTAAGTAAAAGTTTCATAATGATAGTATATGGGTTTACCTCCTTGAAGAAACACTATGCCCATAACATAATCATTGGCATTTTTCTCTACTTCAAAGGGATGTTGCAAATTAGGAAGAGAAAGAACTGGTGCATGACTAATCTTGTATTTTAATAACTCAAAGGATTTGTCTTGTTCCTTACCTTGGTAAAAACCCTTACTCTCTGTGGCCACTATGTGTAGAGGTGCTACAATCACAGAGAAGAATGAACTTCCACATGTACTGTATGCTCCCACAAAACTCCTAGTCTCTGTGGCTCCACAATTGGTGATGGCTTCCACCTTCTTGGATCCACTCATAGCTCTCCTCCTCCAACCACATGCCCAAGATAGACAAGTGACTATTTGGAAAATTCACATTTCTTCATATTACAAAGCAATTGTTTCTCCTTGATAACTTTCAAGACTTGCTGCAAATGAGTTAGGTGTTCCTCCCATGTGGCACTAAAAATCAAGATATCATCTAGATAAACAATGACACATGAATCTATAAAATCCCGCAATACATCATTCATCAATCTCATAAATGTAGCGGGTGCATTGAATAAACCAAATGGAAGTACTAACCACTCATAAAAACCTTATTTTGTCTTGAAGGAAGTCTTCCATATATCCTCCTCCTTCATTTTATTCTTGGTGATAACCTTACTTGAGATCCAACTTCATGAAGAATTTGGCATGCTAAAGCTAGTCTAAGAGATCATCTATGTGGGGAAGTGGATATCTTATTCTTTATGGTGATCTTGTTCAAAGCACAGTAGTCGATGCACATTCTCCAAGAACCATCCTTCTTTAGCACCATCACAATAGGTGAATCACATGGTGAGGTTCTCAAATGTATCACACCCTGGTCTAGTAGTTCCTGGAGTTGTTTCTTTACTTCAATACTCTCCATCAAGGATTTCCTATACAACCCAATGTTCGGTAGAGGGGAATCTGGAAATAGATGAATCTCATGCTCTACTTCCCATTTTGGTGGTAACCCATAGGGAGCCTGAAAAATTCCTGAAAAGACTGAATAATACTATCCAAATCTTGTTTTCCCTGGTTAGAAATATCTGAAACTTCTACCCCATCTTGTTTATCCTTTAACAAAAGTAAACAAAACTGATTATGATTTTCCTGAATAAGTTATTTTTCTTGGTTAGCACTCACCATAGTAACATGTGTCTTATGTTGGTGTTCCAGATGTTGTAGTTGATCCCATCCTTGACCCATCTGTATCGGTTTTCCCTTCTCATAAATATAACATCCTTGATATACAAGTAAGGACTCTCGAAAACAACATCAAAAACATCAAGTGGAATAACATCAACTTCAAATACATCAATATACTGGGAATTTATCCCAAACTTGACCTTACATATTTTTGTTACCTGAATTTCAACACCCTTCTTCACCCAACCCAAAGGATAAGGGTGTGGATGCTTGTAAGTCTCAAGACCAAGCTTCTTTACAACTACTTCAGAAATCAAGTTAGACCTAGAACCGGTATCAACCAAAGCATTTACCTTAGTTCTCTTGATCTGGATTTTGATTTGGAATAGTCTACTCATCTCCTCTTCCTGGATATCCATGTTGGTGGCTTTGCATCCAAGCCTCTCATCTACATCAGATTCATCTTTGATTTCCACCTCCCCTTCTGTCTTTACAAATGTCATGGAATTCTTTGAGTCCTTGGTTTGGTTCTTAGGATGTAACTCTGGATGCAACTTCCAACATGTAGCATCAGTATGACCATTGATATCACAGTTCTTGCAAAAATTCTTGGGATCTTTACAAGTATTTAAAGTAGTGGCAAACTTGTTTACCTTTCCCTTTCCACTTACCTTTGTTACTTGTTTTCCCATGTTCTTTCTTCTTGCTGATTTGTTGACTACTTTTCCCTTGGCTCTACTTCTCCTTGCTTCTTTTCATCATCTATATAGTATGTCTACACACACGCCTCATTGAGATGTTTGGGATTTGTGGAGATGAATTTTCTTCGAAGGTGAGTGTGAAGTCCTCCCAAGTACTTAGTCAAAATATCCTCATCCTCCAAGTCCATGTTCAACAACATGGCCTACCTCTGAAACTCTAGTATAGTCCTATACACTTTGACCACTGTCTTGTCTAAAATATTGCCATTTAATCATTTGGTTAGTCTTGTGGCCAATAGGATAGAAGTTAGCTCTAAGTAAATCTTTAAATTCTTGCCAAGATTTCACAATAGGATGTTTCTTCTTTTCACAAGTGGCTAGATGGGTTTCCCACCAAACTAGAGCATGTCCCTCCATTTTGAGACATGCAAAGGTGATCCTCTATGCCTCAGTGACATTATGGATGCTAAAGTAGACTTCTAATTGTTTTAACCATTTATCAAGCAATTCTACATCTACTTGTCCTTCAAAAATTTTAATTTCAACTTTTCTCAACTTTAAAAGGAGCATGATCAGATTTTACCTTCTCTCTTGCCATTGAAGTCTATTCTTCATTCTCTTCCCCATATTCTTCCTCATGGTGGCTCCTCCCTATGCCAATTTTTTTGGCTAAGCCTTGAACCACTAAGTCCATGGAGTCTTTCTTAACAGAAGTCCATCTTCTACAAATCTACAAGTTCTTCTTGTCTTCTAAACATCCTATCCATCATGGTCTCCAACATCTCGATTCTAGGGACCAAGTTCTCTTCCTCCATTTTTCCCCGAATTCTCTATTTCCACTTCCTTGTAGAAATATCTAGATCACAAGGTAAAGCCTCTTCTGCCTTTGGATCTTGTCACTTTCATACAAATCCAAGAATGAATACCATAGTCCTGGATACTTGTTATCTCTGATAAAAAATGATCTGTAAACTATCTACTTTGGAATTCATTCACAAAACCACAATTATACTGTTGTTCTACTTTCAAATAGAAAATGACAGTTGAGCTAGTGATTGAATTGTTTATGCCTTAGAACTGAAATTTGCAAGAGAAATGAATTAACACATACACATATGCCAAGGATTTTTATCCTGGAAACCTCCAGAGGAGGAAAACCAGTTGGGAAGGGAAAACAACTCTTTCTTCCCTTTTTACTTTATTGGCCAATTCAAAATATGAGAGATACAACTTTACAATAAGTGAGAAAGGAAATTGACAATGTCTCACACTTCCTCCCAACTACTTGACTACTCTGTTCTCAAACTCTTTCTTCTACAAACTCAATTCCAACACTTTAGAAATCTTACACTTACTCCCATGAAGTATCTTTCTTCCAATGATAAAAAATATCCTTCCTACATGTATTTATAGCCTTTCTCATGTCCTCCATGCACTGGAGGATGTGAAAGGTCATGGAGGAGAAGAGACACAAATAACCTTTCCAATTCTGGGACTATTCGTTTCAAATTTTATTTTCTGTCTCGAAAGTGACAAGACCGCCACCCAAATAGACTGGAAGTCACATGACCTGCCACCCTCACTAGGTGGCAGTTACAATAACCTACCGTTGTGGTGGGCGGTTCAGTAGGACTGTAGCCCGCTCTGCATAGAGAAGAGGTTCTATTAACATAAATAGACAAAACCTATGTTTCTTCATTTTCCTTCTTTGTTGTTGGCTGATCTGATGAAGTCAGTTGTAGGTTATTTTCCATGTCACACATACTTATTTGATGCTACAATAGCCTATCTTTTCCCTGAAAAACCACTATATCTTAAAGGCTTACTCTTTGCCATGCAAAACTATCACTACACATATAACTTTAAATACAATAGAATACTATCAATGTCACATAATTATAATTAAGTTCAACAAGGTCCTAATGATGATGTGCATAACTTCTAAACCTTATCTTAAAGTTGTGACGCCTTGTCTTCATCTTGCACAATTGTGCATGCCTTATGCAACCCTATTTCTTACACACAATGGCTCATAGTCTCTCGTAATATTGCCAAGCCCTGTTGATGCAACAATAATTTTTCGATGTCATGAAGCCTTGTGCTACCACACATCTTGCAAATACCAGTTTTTGGTGCATCCATGATGAAATCTACGTCTAACAATATCTCCTATCAACATTGATATAATTAGGATGAAGCACACGTGGGTCATGGGCTATTTTCTTCACCCAAAGAAAACCCAAGCAACTTGGTAAAGCTTGATCCAACAAAGGCGATTTCATATCGAGCTACCTACATACTAGTTGAGGAGACCAATAGTGACCTAGGGCATCTCGAGGAACCTTTATAAAGGTATCCTTACTTGCAAGGATATATTTTTTCTCCCACCTAGGTCATGACATATTCTACAGATAGAAGGGATTTATCAATGTGTGGAGGTATCTTGAGGGATAAAAGAGAATTTTCCATTGGTAGTTTTCGAATTAAGCCAAGTCTAGTACTATAGAAGTTAGAATAATCTGCAAGCTTAGTATATGATAGGTCATACGATTACAATTATAAGAGAATTCTTGCAAAGTATTTTTATAGGACTTTTATTGAGTGTGGAGCCATTGTGTCCAAATTTGTAATCTTTCGTCATATTTTTTTTAAGTGTTGTGAGTTCCTGATGATGTCGTGCATAACTATTGAACCATGTCCTGCAAAGGCCACTTGATGCTGCAATGATGAGATCTACAAGAGAATCTCATGTCAACATTAATACAATTAGAAGGAAACACACATGGACCTTAATTTTTTTTCTTCACCCAAGGACAAACCAAGCAACCTAGAAAAGTTTGATCCAATGGAGATGATTTCATAGGGAGCTACCTGCATACCGATTGAGGAGACCAATGAAAATCTAGGGAATCTTGAGGAATCTTTACAGTGATATCCTTACTTATATAACAATCTGTGTTGTCTTGTTTGGGTCATGACATAATATACAAATGTTTAAGGCAGTTGTGAACGTGCACACGAATCTTGAGGGATCAAAGATATTTTTCCATTGGTAGTTGCTAAATTGATCCAAGTTTGGTTCTATGGAAGCGTAACAAAGAGTACAAGCTTAGGACAAGATAGGTCATACAGTTGGAATTCTAAGAGAATTCTTACAAATTCTTGGCATAATATTGTCATTGAGTGTGGAGCCATTGTGCCCAATGCTATAATCTTATCCCGTATTCCATTAAGTTTCATGAGTTCCTAATTATGTCATGAATAACTATCAAACTTATTATGTAAGGACTACTTGTTGATGTTGCCATGATGAGATTGGCATAGGATAGAATCTCCTATAAACATCGATATAATTAAGAGGAAGCACGTGTGGCCCTTGATGCATTCTTCACCCAAGGACAAACCAAGCAATGTGGTAAAACTTGATCCAAAGTAGGTGATTGCATAAGTAACTACCTTCATACCAGTTAAGGAGATCAATGGTGATCTAAGGCATCTTAAGGAATCTTTGCAACAATATCCTTACTGGAAAAGGTATCTTTATTATCTCGCTTGGGTCATGATAGATTCTACACATATACTAGATTTGTGAACATGTAGAGGAATATTGAGGGATCAAAGAGATTTTTCCATTAGTAGTAGTCAAATTAAGATAGGTTTGGTTTTATAGAAGCTTGGCCGAGTCTACAAGCTTAGGATAGAATATGTCATGAGATTGGAATTATAAGAGATTTTATGCGAAGGCTTTTCACAAGATTGTCATTGAGTGTATAGAGATTCTACTCATGTTTGTAATCTTTCCACATATTCTGCTAGGTGTTGTGAATTCCTAATGCTTCCATGCAATTCCACTAAGTTTCGTGAGTTCGTAATGATGTTGTGCATAACTATCAAACTATATCCCAAAGTTGTGACACCCTGCCTCGATTTTATGCAACTATGCACACCTTGTGTTGCCCCATTTCTTGCGTGTAATGCTTCAATGTGTTTTGTAATGCTACCAAGCCTGATGCCACAATGCATTTTTGATGCCCCAAAACCTTGTGTTGTCACACGTCCTACAAGGACCACCTGTTGACACCATAATGATGAGATCAGCATCTAACAAAATCTCTTATAAGCATTGATACAATTAGGAGGAAGAACATGTGAGCCTTGTACCGTTTTCTACATCTAAGGATGAACTAAGCAACATGGTAAAGCTTGCTCCAACAAAGGTGATTTCAAATGGAGCTTACTCCTTATGTTATGTTGTGGAGCATGTTTTCATGTGTGGAAGACTATACACTATCCACAGTTTTCTTGCGATTTTTTTACCTTGAAAAATGTGCCCAATATCTCGAGAAACATGCTCTTCTCATATGGGTAGGATTTTTGAACCATAGGTTTATGGGGTGGTTGTGGTACCCACGGTATTGTAAAACTGCTTAAGCAGTTGCCTATTAAGCTACTTTTGATAGGTGAGACATATCATTGTAGGTGTGTGTGAGTTTAAGTGTGAATTTAGGAGAGTTTGTTGAGCACAACTCTAAATATATATGGGTATTATATTGAGAGAGAGGTGGCTTGTAATAAAATCTGAGCAAGTGATTCTTGGTGGACGTAGCCCAAATTGGGTGAACCACGTTAAATACCATCTCTATATCGTGTTCTTTTGTTTTCTGCGTTTTTTATTTCAGATCAATGATATTATTTTGCATATCAGTTTCTACTATTGCGATTCAGTGTGGGATTGTTCCGCATACTTTATCCCTTATTTCTTAACACCTTAATTGTTAAGGAGATCAATATCGATATGGGGCATCTTGAGGAATCTTTACAACAATATCCTTACTTGCAAAGGTATCATTTTTTTCTCCTGGCCAGGCCATGACAAATTCTACATATATAAGGGAGTTGTGAATGTGTAGAGCCATCTTAAGAGATCAAAGATATTTTTCCATTGGCATTTTCCAAATTGAGCCAAGCTTGGTTTTATAAAACCTGAGCAATGTCTATAATCTTAGGATAGGCTAGGTCATAGGATTAGAATTATTAGATAATTCTCATAAAGTCTTGTCATTTAGTGTGGAGATATTGTTCCTACTTCGCTATCTATTGAGGGAAACCTTTCTTGAGATAGGAATTGGAAGAGTCAAATCTCTAACATAAAGAGGAGGTCGCGCCCCCTTATCCGCTACCCGCCTAACTACAATCATTAACAATAGGTACAAAACCTAAATTCTATAATATTTTGTCATATTAATATGATAAGCTTTAATTGTTTCTTGATATCGTTGTTCCAGAGAACTTACTTCGGTAGGATCTAACTTTGAGTTATAAACTGCATCAGGTGGGTGCAAAGTGTGGAGGGGTGTAAATGAGGAGTATCCATGACTGTATGAGGTTGCACAAATCAACTACAAAATGAATACCCAAGTGGTATATTGGTACTATTCAAGATGATAAATTGGATGGAGTCTTATGGACTTCCACTTCATGATTGAGGGCTCATAACATGTCTCACGAGGAGGTGAACTTAGCCCTTATGAGCATAGTTGTAGAATATTTTGAGCCCTCAACGTTTCGTAATCCCAAGTGTCAGTAGGTTAGATATCAAATATATTGACATTTTTCTTTCAAGGTTAATGCAAGAACCAAAGTTAAGCTGTTAGAAGGGAATAAAACAAATATTGACATATATTAGAGGTCCTACGGAACATTGCCTAGAATACAAGAAAAATGATCAATTATTTATTGAATACATGGAGACTCAGATCATGCCGGTTCTATTGATCACAGAAAATCCTAATGGATTTATTTTCTTTTTGGAATCTATTCATATCTCATGGCGAAACAAGAAGCAAAACTTTGTTTTTGAATCTTCCACTTAAGCATAATATTGTACAACAATAGTAATCTGCAAAGCAATATAGCTATGTCACATGCTTGTAAGACTAGGAGTACCACATAAACACCCAACAATCATGTACTATAATAGTTGGGGTGTTCTACATCTAGTTCGAAATCCACTATTCCATGAGCACACAAATCACATTGAGGTTTAGCGTCACTTCAAATGCAAACATATTCAACAACACAACATCCAACTCTAGTTTTTCCCCACTCAAGATCAATGTGTAAATATCTTCACCAAATCACTTACATGTGAAATTTTTGAGGCATTATGTAATTCTCTTTCTTGCACTATTCAGACTATGATGTATTCAGTGGGGCAAGGGGGATGTTGGATATTTACTATTGACTAGTTGCTCCATCATAGAGGTAATAAGGTAAATAGTGTATTTATTAGTTTATTGGGTTGTTATCATATGTAGATCAAAGGTTGTTAGTGGGAATAATTAGATTAGAAAACTATGTTTATGTAATAAACATATACATATTTAATATTATTGTTTAATGATTAATCAAATACCTAATTCTCTTTAGCAAATTTTGAATGAAAGATGAGAAAATCCAATTTGTAATGATTGTGAGAATGTATTTTGCACACAAATTAGATATAATAGATAGGGAGCTTAAGAAACACTTGGGAAAAAGTATTATGTATCTCTTCTGAATAATTTGGGAACATCACTTCTAATTGTCAATTGACGAATCTTTGACATTGGTTCTCATCCTAGCATGGTTAAGAGTATGTCATTGCTTTTATTTCCCTCTCATTCTTTTGTTTTACTATATTCATAGTATTCTAGTTGTAGATAACAATTGTTGTATGGATTTCATAAGCTTGAACTCCATATAATTTATGGATATTCAAGCTACAAATTAGTTTGAATCTTATCCTAGAATACTATGGTACTATGTCATCAGGATGGGTGCAAAGGAATGAGCTAACTTTTATCTTCAAGCTAATCTTGGTCATCACCTAGTTTTCAACATAGATCTTGCATCTATTTCCATCTTGGTTTGACATGCTAGATGCAACATAAGAGCTCTAAGCAACCCAAATGTTTCCCAATAGCAACATGCCAACAAAATTGGATCATCATAGATGTCGCAAACGATACCAAATACCAAATCATAAAAGTTGGTGTAATATCTCACCAAGGGAAGTGGTACACTAGAGTACAAATTAGGAAACATTTTCTGCACTTGCTTTCTCAACTTATTGCATTGGGGTCCATCGCTTCATGCAAAGGGTCAATTAATCCAAAATGATATGGGAATTTAATCATAGTGCACTATTTTGATAATTCACCATACTTTGTGTTGTATACAACATTAGTTTTTTATATAGCCCCAAGAGCGTGTGGTTGAAACTACAAAGCTTGAATCTCAATACATGATACCCTTCGGTGTTGATTGTACTAGCATAACAATGGTTGTATATGCCAAAATACTATTAGAAGAGGACAAATCCTAGAATACCAATCGATAGAATAATTTCCCTTATAAGGCCCATCCTTTTATTTTTCATACACTTGTATAAATACACAACATAGTTATTCATTTGATAGACTTCTAGTCCTACAGTTAGTTTTTAGTTGCCATCTTACATTTGACCTCTCGAGCTTGTACATAACTCACATATTTATGAATTATACAATCTTTAATTTGTAGTTCTAATGTCGCTCTAGTAGTTTCATGATTTAATGTGTTCATTCATTCCCATTGTTATGACTTGGTTACAACGTTAATGATGCATTAGAAACAATTTCCTCTTACAACACATTGATAGCCTAAATTTGTGTATTGTACCCCACATCACCACTAGGATTTAAATCACAATCTTAGCACGTGTAGTGCAACACCGTACCAGTAGAAGAGACAATCATTTGGAACTATATGGTCGAGTGTGTTGTCATGATAAATGTCTAGCGTGCAAAATTTGAATTTTTGGTCATGATAACTAAGCCCCCACTTGAAAAACTTCCTCTCTCAATCATTGTAAACCCTTCTTTCGGTCATCCGATCAATTGTGTCACCCTCATTCTGGCTGAGAAGAACGTGCTAACATGGTTTTCAAGTATGTTTCATTTGCAAAGAAGTATACCTAAATTTACTCATTAAGTTACTGAGATCCAAGGTGGACTTGTATTTCTTAGAAGCCTAAAAAGGGCTATTTTTAGCCATTTTATAGCAAAGGAATACCTTCCAAAGGATGATTGCAAAGGCCCAACCCACCTAGGAGTCGTGCAGAGTAGTTTTGAATGAGTCCAAGGAAGTTTGAGAGGATTTTGTGGAGTCATATAATGTCAGGAGTCATTCAAGAAAAATAGGGCCATTGTAGGTACAGGGAATGATAGTCCCAATAGAGAAAGTGGACTTGTTCTGAAGGTTTTGGGAGTTTTGGTAGGAGTTGGAAGCTAAACAAATAGGAAATAGAAATATATTGAAATTTTCCATATGATAGAAACAAAATTTTTGGTCCAAGTCTTCAAAATATTTCGTGATAACCTAACTCATTGTAGTTGCCCTTTTGAGCCAAAAGAGTGATTAGGCCTAAAATTCAAATTACAAGATGAATTGGCTCTTGGAAGTGGTTGGAATAAACTCGATGGATTCTTTGGAATCAAAATCATACAAGGTTTCACCTCCAAACTCTAATTTTTGCTCCCGGGGCAAAAAATGCAATCTTTGTGTTCTAATTTTGCGTTAGGATGATGATATCAACATAACTTAAAGGCTTGAACACACTTTTTCACCCTCTCTATCCCTTGTCCCTTGTCCCAACTTGCAAGGGGTAGAGAGGACACAAAAAAGCACTCCCCCTATGTATGTGTTTCTTTTGTCACTTAAAACTTGTGACTTGGGCTGTTAGGTAAGCATAACTTGCAATCAGGCCCCCTCCGCATGATGTGAACCCCCTTGGTGCATTTTTCGAGGTTGTTTGCCCCTTGTTCCTTGTCCCACCACCTTAGGGGACAATAACGTGCTCTACCCCTATGTGTTTTCTTGTTTCGTCACTTAAAAGTAACAACTTATGTTGTTAGAAAGCATGCAAACAAGTTTTTCGACCATTCTGGCCCCCTCATAAAGACAGGACCCATGGCACATTTTCAGAAGAAATTTTCATCTCCCACACTTGCTTTTTCAAATCTATGGAGTTATAGCAATTGAAACTTTTCAAAATTAGAGTAGAGCATCCTTGTGACGAACCTAAACTTTTGAGACTGATTTCATTCCATTCTGACACCCAGAGGTCCACTATCTGAAAATAAGTCTTACCAGGTTCCATAGTCTATATATAGTAAGTCTTGGAAACAAGTCATTTCCTAAGTTGCCTTCACTTCTTGCATATCAAGAACACTAAAAAAGTGCTAAATTGAGACACTTACTAAAAATAGACATCCTAAAATTAGTTTACTAAAAATAACAGGTGTTGGGAGTATGGTCAACTTCTCCATACTCAATCATCTCAATTTCATTTCACTAGCCTCCGTCACCATGGAGCTCAAACACTCAGGTTCTAAGCCAATTACCACATTAAACACCGAGTATCCTGAAGCGGGTGACAATGATGTATCAGGGGTGGAACTAGAGAACTTGAAAACGAAAAATGCTATGTGAACACCATGCAAATATAGAGGGGAAGACATCCTCAATGGGTTATTCACAGTTGGTAGTGTCACACTTACAAGATTTGGTAGTTGCATCACAACTCAAATGGGAAAGGAAGTCCTTGCAAATTCCCAAAACTTGGTCTCGAGGTGAACTCCATATAACATGCTCAGGGGGCAACAGATTTCCAAGACTATGTGTTTCAGTTTATCCCAATAGTCATAGAAGGGGATCATCATGATTGAATGATTCAGGCAGTTGTCACATATTCATATAGTGCAAATCATGTGGTGGCACTTGGTCAATGCTTTGGAATGTGTTCGCATCTCACATGAAGAGGAAGTTGCAATCACAATGCCTCAATTCAGTAGAGAGGGCAATGTAAGAGGCTTTATTCTCGGAGCATTTCTTCATGATCCATCAGAAACAGGTTTTTCATCAACGAAAGCTCCCTTTCCTTCAGATTATGACTTCTCTCTCTTCTTCTCTCTCCTCCTTCCCTCTCTACATTATATTTCTTCATTGGGAATGTACTTTTTGACTCTTTCTTCTTATTCACTTAAGCAGCCTTACTTTGCATTGTAAAAGTTCCATTTTAAAAACTAAGAAAAGGACTTAATTTCATTCCTACAGAACGTGAAAGGTCATAAATGTTGGTAAGATGAAAAGTCACATCGGGGGGAGATGAAGAGACATCATTATAAATCTATAAATTGGGATGGATTCTCCATTCCAAGGGGTTGATAGTTATTGTTCTCCTACTACAAACAATAAGCTATTTCTTCTATTTTCTTTTCTATGCTCATCTACTTCCGAATACTTTCAACTTTGCAAGCATTGTAATCTTGAATAATCAAGAAAGGACTTTGTATCTTTGAGGAAAAAATCAATTGAACTTTGTGTCTTTGATTTGTTAATCTTAATATTGCTTACATGGTTGTTGTAGTGTCCCCTCCGGCTCGTAGAAAATCCTCCTTGTTTCGGCCTTAACGGTTTGCATGGGTTTTCGATGTGTGCTCGTGGCGGATTGTCTTTTGCCCGCGTTTCGATAGATTGTTAAATTTTGTTGAATTTTAAATGCTCCACAAAGGAGGAGCCATCCATTTTGCACGTTATCATTTCTATCCTGGAGGATAGCTCGATGGACGTTTGAAGTCTTCATTCATGACCTTAAAATATAACAATAGAATAAATTAAACATTTATGATAATAAAATAATAAGGGCAACCTCAAACTTGTCCTTCCACGGACGAACCGTTTGGAACATTTGGAGTGTCTTCGTGTCTATGTTTTGTATGGTGATATCTTCTTCTTGCGATCCTTTCAACATGAAAAGCATTTTCAAATCTTGAGTTTGAAACATTTATTTTTATATAACATAAAGTTGATTTAACCAAATTGGATTACAAATAACAATAAAAGTAATCCACATAATCTCCTAGTGAAAATAATTTTGTGATACGGTAATGCTGTAGCGGGGGGGCTGATGTGGAAATGGATAAAGCAAATTTAAAATAATAAAATAATATAAATCATTTGAAATTAAACAAAAAGGGGTAAATAACAAAGATAAAATAAAAACAATTAAGTAAATATTCCTAATATTCCTAAATTCTTTCAATTCTTGGGGTGGGGGAAAACCTTTTACCAAGAAAGAATTAATGAAATTCTTCTTGGGTAATGCGAGATTTCATCGTGAGGAGGATTTTGGAGAATTTCTGGTTATCACGTGGATGAATGCATTCCAATTTGGTCAGAGGATGTTGTCTTTGCAAATTCTTGGCTTTGTAGAAATTGTTGGTGTCCTCTGCAACCTTGCCATCTTGCTCCCATCCTGTGCTAAATTAGAGTTCTTAACAGGCCGTGGACATACTCCCACATCATTTGGAAGGAAGGATTCTTGTTTTATTTAATTGTTTTGATTGCAGCATAGAAGTTTTTAGTTGTTTGACCAATGAAATTCTGCCTCTCATGCCTATTTTGATTGTTGTGTGTGGGTGTGCCAAAAAAAAGATTAGTTTAAAAAAAGAGAGAATTGCTTTTTTTTTAAAAACGTTTGAAAAAAAACTTCCAAACTGCATGCAATTGTCAGGTGTGGAGCCAAACACCATGTCAATGTTTCAGGAAAAACATTGACTGCTGGGAGCACACAAAGGAGCTATTGAAAAGGATTTGAAAACTTTCAAGCAAAGAGATCGACGCAAGTAAAACCAAGCATCACATCCTCTGCCAGCGCTGCCCAGCTTGTACCTAATTTGGAGTTTCGAAACAGTTTTTGGACGTCCATCAAGCGCATTATGAGGTGAATTTTTGTCTTCTATTGTAGGATTGAGATTGGCAGTGCGTGGCATTGGTATTGTGGACCGTCCAATTAAAACTGGAAAGATGCAAAGAAGATAACATGCCCCCCTGCGCAGGCATGTGTTTTGTTTGATAAATTGTCTGGGAGGAGTGTAGTCCTTTGGATAACAATATTGTTGTATGCTAAATGGGTTTGTTGAAAGGGTTGTTCAACCGCTTTTGTTGGCTTTGGAAATGTGCTTGATTAAAGTGAAGCGCTTATGTTCGCAATGTGGTTTAGTGTGTTTGTTTGTGGCAATGAAATGTGCCATTAGGAATAGTGGAGCAGGCCTTAGTCAACCCACAAAACATCGTGCAACAGTTCTTTGTTGGTTAATTGCTATTGACTTGGCAAATTGTATACAAATGTGGAGGTCAGCACAACGATCGTAAATTGGTTGACAAAAAACCTCTTCAATTGTGTGATTTTGCATATCATGAGTGTGGACCGCTTGAAGTCCCTTGTGTCGCTTCAATTCTTGTGTAGGCATGGTCATCTTACTCTATCATTTCATGTTTTTAGCGTTCCTAGTTTTCTTAATTGTATTGGAGTTGTAAATTGATCTAAAGAAAAATAATGTTTAGGTGAATTAAATGGGATGTGTTATTATATAACAAAATTTGCCTTTGTTTTGTATGCAACAAGATCATTAACCATGAATGAAAACACTAGTCTCATTTACCTTGTAAAACAGATGGATAAACTACGATACTAGTTTTGGATTTGGAAACCACGTGATTGGCGGGTTAAACGGGAAACTTAGTAAAACTACTTGACGACTTTGTGTAATGTTAATTAAAATTTGATTTTATGGAGGCACAAAACATCCCTTTAAACCCCGAAATGAGAAAATCAAACTTTGGACGTGTACCTTGCTACATGGAGTGTTCAACCGAACCTCGGGTTGTTTCTCGAATGTCCATTTGGCCTTGTTTCGCAACGCGTTTAGGAGCCTGACGAGTTAGTTTGCAACTTTAAACAATTGTTGAAAGTTAAAAAATGCAGTTTGGTTTTGACCCGCCGTTTTGGCCCTGGATGTAGAAATGGATTTTGGACTTTGTATACCTCTAGTATTCTCTGTGACGACCACTACTAACCCTTAGTTTGGAGAAAAACATCCCACAAGCTAGTTTTCCTGATAGGTATTGTAGGCCTCTGATCGTTGGGCGACGAGGTCGCTTGGGTGCATTACGATCGGTAGCTCCAAAAATATGAACACCATTTTAATCATGTTTTCCAACTTGGGGTTCCGTCAGCTCTGAGTGTTTCCCTATATATAAGGAAATAAGTAGGAAACTACCCCCTCGTGTGTTTGAGTCTCGAAGATGGTTTTTGATCGATGATTTTTGAGCAACTTGTCTAAGTTTGATGTTTTTGGAAGCTTGCGACTAATTGGAAAAAACTGTCATATGCCCTTATCGAAGAAAAACAACGATCAGGATACCTTGTAAACATAAAAACATGACTATAGGAAACCAATTTGACACTTGTTTGAAAAAAAATTGAATGTAAGCATAAATGATGTTCTCTCTCTCCTCTCTCTAGCTCCATCTTTAGCTTTGAAAACGAAATGAAATGACAATAGTAATTCTTACTCTCCTTTGAAGTATGTTATATATAGTTTTATTATTGTTGAAAAAAACTTTGAAATCGTATATTGTGCTTGGTTGTAATTTAATTTCATATCTGCAGACGTGCTGACCATGCGGTGGTTGCAAGTACGCAAGAAAAGAAGGGAATGCTTTTGGTGTTTTTGTAATATGGAATATTGTTGAACTATACATGTAATGTTAAGTAGACATATCAACACTATTTTTATGAACATGAATGTTATTTATTGATTATTTTGTGATGAGTAAGAAATGGTGTTCTATTGGTGTATTGGGAAAACAAACATTCTATTTGGGTATGATCTTGATTATGTGTTTGTGTGTTGTTTGATGGTTTAGATGTTTTGAACAAGTTTACATAACGTTAATTATTATTTTCTCCCTTAACACTTATGTTCGATGGTAGAAACTTTATATTGCTAAACTATCAAAAGGAATAGTGCTCTTAACCCTTATTGTGCATTTCTCTCTTAAACGAGTCTTGTATAGTTTTTACGATACCCCTATTATTGTAGAAAAGACTTAAACTTATTTCATGTTGTTTCTTGCCTTTCACCTTTGAATGATCTCATTGTGAGATCTAAGCGTTGTAAGTGAGGTTAGTGCTTGTTCACCTTCGTATCAAATTCTCATGTTTAACTCCATTAACCCCTCTCACATCTAATTGATCTATGGGATGTTGAATTGGTCTAACGTTATCTTGTATCAATTTGTAGATTCCTTTAGCATTGTGATTACTCGTGTGTCATTCATCGTACAAGGTTTCTTATGTTCGTGGAAGTATGCATGTTATTATAGTTAAGGGTGCAATACCCCTTTGTGTCATGATTGATGTATTGTGTATCAACATTTTTAGATGGTCGTCTTTTACGCTAAGTCTCTTGGGAGGGGCTGATTATTATGCGTGTATGGGATCATAAGAACAAATAAGGAAGGGAATGCTTATCCTTATAATGCGATCAAGCAAAATTTGGTAAACCGCAAAGTGCGGTGGCTCACCCATGTTTTTACCTCAAAAGAATCATGACTCAAATTAAATACAGACTAAGTAATCCTTATATATGAGTGTTTTGGAGAGTCTCGGTGACTCAAATAGGAGGTGTTTGTTGAGAGAAATATTAGAACGTTAGTTACATATGAGTTTTTCTTTTAGATTTCGTTGTCCAAGTTCTGTTCTCGCTTGTGATAAATAAAGTTTAAGGCATATGAAATTGTTAACAACCTTTAGAATTTAAATTGCATTCATGAGGTGCAGTTGTTGAAAGAAAGTAAAACTTGGAAGTTTGTGAGATAAAGGTGTTTGAACCACTCCAAAATTGATCTTTAGTTGGACGTAGAGTCCTTGAGTGCAAATAGAAGTAAATTCAAACCTAGGACCTTCTTTTGATGTTGTTGGTGTTCAAAACTTTTAGTCAACTTTGTCTATAAAACAATGTTGACTTTTCAAGAAAACAAAATATAGCATCCATACCCTTTAAACCTATGTTCACCCTCTTCGTGTGATCAAGTGCGCTTGTTATAAGTTAAATCTGAAATGAAATAGATAATATGAATCATTGTGAATGAGAATACATGCTCCCATGATAAATGGATTCGAGACCTATAAGGTTAAATTAGGTAAGTGTAAATGGTAGTGAAGTGGGAACCATCTTAAATTAAATGTTAAATGAAATAAAAGAAATGGAATCTAGAGGAAAAAATATGTTTCATGTCAAGTGCTTTTCGAACCTTAAAGGCTGATAATGGAACATGAATACGACAAAGATTTGACCATGAAAATGTGATATTATGGAAGGTGCTACTTCGTGATGTTCATGTCGTGATTGTGTTGTGGTTTCATACTTACTCCTTTGTATAAGTGTGACGTTGGTTGCATCTCGTGTCATCTTGATATCACGTGTTCTTCATGTTGGTGTAAACATTACATGCAGTGTTGTGCAATCTCTTGTGAGTCTTTATGGTGTCGCACAGTTGTATCTTGCAAGTAAAAATAAATAAAAATTATCCTGCTATATTTGGTCTTGTGTTTGGGTCTCACATGGGTGGGCACGACAATTGTTTTCTTCCTATTATATGTGGACTTACTCTAGTTAATGTCAGTGAAGTTCACAAGTGCCTCTTCACTACCTCAACCCTTTCTCCCTATATTCTTATCTCCCCTTCACCTCTCTCCAAGCAAATTCTTCCTTTGTATTCCATACAAACAATTTTTCACAGGTTTAGTGGAGTATTCCTATGTGATCCTCAGCGTAACAACCACCACAAATTTTATTTTTCCTACATTCAATAAATGGGGAGCCTCCACATTCAATAAATGGGAGCCTCCCCATTCCCAAGAAGAGAAACCTAGTCCCCGGAGCATTGGTGAAAAATCACTAATTTTCCCTTGCGATAAATTATTTTTCCAACAGATTGTTATATCAACTTACTACATGACGACATTTACATATCATATATTAGAAGACACTTGTTCAATAGCTCTTGAATTTCGTAACATGACAATTCTCTAGGCTTCTCCTAGTTATAGACATTAGGCATCTATACATACATTTATTACAAAAATGCACAAGCCAATAAAGGGTTTCCCTATAATGAGTTTCAACCTACTTCATATGGTTGAAGTATTCTCTTGTCATTCACCCTCTACATATGTCAACATATAACTTGATAACATAGCTTTCACACATGTTGGAAATGTGTCATATACTTTGTATGAGTTACACTCTATATGATTTATACTTGTCTAGACTATTGAAATATGAAAAACATTTTTTGATGATCTTCTAGCCAACAATTTTGGGACATTTCATACCCCTCTTCAACATAGGCCTTTCACTATTGATGTGACTACATATACTTACACATTCTTTAAAGATATATAAAACATTTACGTGTGATTGTTATATTGCAAATGGTTGTGTTAATGCAATAAGGAAGAAGGTTAATATGTTGGGTTAATTACCCGAAAGGTTTTCTCGAGTAAAACCCATAGGTATTGAGTATGCAATTTTTCTCTTTTGTTTTAATGTAAAAATTATTTAAGTACTGTTTCTCTTGTATAGTTTATCTATCAATTATCTCTTTAACATACCTACTTTCATGTATCGAGATGTATCAATAGTCCATACACATCTCTTCAAATACATACTTTGTCAAGTAAAATCATTAAATGCACATCCCTTGTCACATGCAAGCTCTTTTGTTACCTTGTGTATTTACTTTCATATTATAAACTACACTATTCTTTAAACCAATCTATAATATTATGCACTCTTTGAGTGCACTACACACACGTGCACACACACACACACACACACACACACACACATTATTTGCTACATAATATTATAATCTATTCATTATCTTTTGTTTTCCTACCAATTTTTTACTACAATTTCAATATGATTGTTTCTCATTTATAAAATGTCTAAGTTTCAACTATTTAGAATGGTGTCCTCTAAATGCCCTTACGATTTAGGTCAAGAATGAAACTAATATATATTAACAAATAAAACTAAAAAATTGAATATAAAATATATTTAATAAAGGACACAAAATTATATCATATAATTATAAGCAATATATGTAACTTAGTATTGACAAAATGGAATGCACTGTCATCGTATGAGACGATAACATCCCTTTAAAAGTTTTCCAAAATATCATGACTAATTTAACCACTTAGATAGTATTAAGCATCCCCACTTTTGGAAAACTTCATTGGCACCACATTTTTGTTCGAGTTGTGTTCACACTAGGTATGTTACGAAATAGTTTTAAGATATTTTCTAGCAACTAGTTAAGTTTGTGTTCACACTAGGTATATTAGGAAGTAGTTTAAGATATTTTCTAGCAACTAGTTAAGTTTGTGTTCACATGTTAGTAAGCTCGTTTATAGGGGGTTACGTAGTTATTTTGATATAACCAAGTTTGTCATTTTAGTCAACAAATTTGGTTTCCCGTATGAATTTCTTTGAACATTAGTTAGGTTGTTAGTCATAACCTCCCTTGTACAAGCCTATTTATAAGGCTTTTCTCTAGCTTGTTGTAATGTTGGGTAGAGATAAATACAATATTCATTTGCTGAAGTTTTGTTAACACTCTTCAGGCAGTTTTCAGATTTGTAAGGCTTGATTCTTGACCAAACTTCTAGATCCTTTTGGTTGCTCCTTCAATTTTTTATTTAGTGCAATAAATATAACTCGAGTAATACTTTATTTTTGGCATGTGTGATGTTGGAAGATGATTAAAGAGGTTTACACGTAAAATTAATCATGGTTCCTTTCCTTGTTCTCCAATAGAATAAACATAACATCATGTGCTGAAATTTTTCCTTGTTATTCTACAATCTTAAATTAAGACACTACAAAAAAAATTGGAATATCATAATTAGCACGTAAGAGAATGGATATTCTCTCTTAAATAGAAGAAACATAACATCATGTGTTGTGATCTTGCTTGCTATTGTAATCTCTTGAATTATGACTAATAGAACCTATCAAACAATGGAATATCATAATTAGTTTGTAAGATAAATTCTTTCATGAATTCAACCACTTTACAAGATCATGAAAATATTATCTTTGTTCTTTGTAAACGATGTAATATTTGCGTTTGAAGATAAGTTTCTTTGGAAATTAACCACTTAAAAGTTGAAATGATAATAAAATACATTGAAAAGGAAATAAATTAGTAAATTAATAAAAAAAATTATAATTTTAATAGAGAGAAAACATTCTGATCTTACAAACATGTATACAATTTCTTAATATATTTTCATTCAAAATATTTTATTGTGTAATTTTTTCAAGCAATTTTTTTTTTATGTTACTGCACAGAGATGATGCACATTATTATATTGCACAAAATTGAACTGAAATGTTTCTTTTCAGGAAAAGCTATACATTAAATTCATTTCAAAATCTTAGATTCTATTTCTTCTAGGGTCAATCCTTTTGTTTCTGGAACTATAAATATGATGAAAAATAAGGCCACGATAGCAATTACTCCAAAGATTAAGAAGAGAAGTGCAGCTCCAAGGAGTGCCTGAAACGATACAAAGATTGTTAACCTAGTTTTATTGAATTTTTTCTTGATATTTTTGCTGATCAGTAAAATTATAAATAAAAAAATCATAAATGATTAAATTTTGTCACAAGATTGCAATTGCTAAATTAATGTGGAGACATTAAATATTTGCAATGGTTAAACAATAATCTCATTTATTTCAGACACATTAAAAACGAAAGACCCCCCTATCCATCATCTAATATATTCAGTTCCACATAGCCTAGACTATAACACATTGCGCCCTTTCGTACCCTAAAAAGATGTATATTACAAAGCAATTACCACTCCATTATTTATCTAAAAACACATTGGATTCTGTGTAGGAGAATCTCTAGTTCCATAATAAAAGTAACACCTTGTAGTCAGAGGACAGATGTTTTGAGGGAAAACATTTTTAGACAAAAATGTTTCTAACAGTTATAAATGATTGCCAACCATTAACAGGGGGAAAAGAAAGAGACTAAAGTAAACTAGCAATTCTAAATGATCAATTTTAGAAGGGATAACCATGCTATTTGAGGTGGAATATTTAAAACACCTTCCCTACATTCATCTTTGAAGGTTATACAACTAGCACTGGATTTCTGACCTAGTAAAAATATAAGTTGTCTTATAAAAATGCATGTAGAAGGGATAAACATGCTATTTGAGGTGGAATATTTACAACACATTCCAACATTCATCTTTGTGGGTGCAAATTAAAAATGAAGGTTATACAACAAGCAATGGATATCTGACCTAATAAAAAGATGAGCTGTCTTATAAAAAATCATATTTAAATTTTGTTCTTTTACTCTCTCCAAACCTTGAAGATCATCCAGTCACGTTTTGGAGTTGGGTTCACTACTGAACTTTGAGACACGATGTTCCTTTGGTATGTGAATGGGAATTCTTGTCACACTCCAAAGGGTGTCATTTGTTATAAAACAATGTTAAGAGGCTCTCTAGAAATGCTCATATAAAGTCTTAGACGATTCCCCAAGTACACCCAAATGAGTAAATGCAAACTTTAATGACATACAAATCTGTAATATGCTCCCACTAAAGAGATGCACGAGCCTTCACCTTCGTGCAAGAAAATGTGAATCTCCTGGCATCTTCGGCGTCTTCATACTCAAAATACTTATCGAGCTCCATAATACAACCGATGAGTTTTGTTGGTTCCAAACTACTAGAATAACATGGGGTATCTAATCTAGGCTTACTCCCCATCCTACCAATTACACATAACATTGTCTTCAAGACCATCTTGTGCTTCCTCCTCTTCTTCATTCACATTTGCATTCACGGCTTACACTTCTTGTTGCAAGGGATCTGCCTCATTAGCACTAACATCCTCCACAACAACACCTCGACATTGTGTGGCTTCCATGGCCTCTATGCGAGTTTGCATTGCCCACATTAACTTCGTCAAATCCTCAACTATGACACCCTAGGTCTTTTGTCCCCCAACATTAACATTCCTTCTATGTGTGATTGTATATTCTCTACAGTGAGATTAACGACCTCCACAATCCTCTACACCTTCTACCCAACATTTTCTCTTGTTCGAAAGATGCCTACAACAACTTTATACCCACATTTTGCAAAGTGGAAAACTACAAATGCTTGTTCTACAATCCTCACACCTTCTACCCATTAGTCACCTATTAGAAGATATCCTCAATGACCTTCTACCCACAATTCACATTGTGGAAAGTTGCTAAAGCTTATTGTGTCACCCTCTCACACCTTCTGCCCAACAATTACCCATCGGAAGATGTCTGCAACAATTTTCTACCCACACTCACGAATGTGGAAAAGTGCAAAGATCCATTGTGCCTTCACTTGCAAGGAAAGTAATCCTTGCTTCGATACCAAATTACACAAATGTGGACAGGGTGCTCAACGGAGAGCCACCTTACACCACACAATCCTCAAAATATGTGTGGAAAAACAAAACAAATAGAATTGAAATTGCTCACAAGCATGAAGATCCAATGAGCACATATTTGTACACTTAAACAAAAACAAGACTTCAATTCATTTACTCAAAGAAATAGCATATTAGACCAATCGCCAACGATTCAGTAACCACCATACACCACACAACCCTCAAAATACGTATGGAAAAACAAACCAAACAGAATTAAAATTGCACACAGACAAGAAGATCAAATGAACACATATTTGAACACTTAAACAAAAACAAGGCTTTGATTCATTTACTCAAACAAATACATAGTAGACCAATCGCTAATGATTCAGTCATATATCACCGACCAATTGGGTATAATATTTTTCATCAATTACTTACTCTATGTTTTGAGCCTTAAGCTCACATCCACAATCTACTCTTAAAGAAACACTTGAGCCAATAATCTCTCTAAGCTTCTCCCCCTTTTCCTAAGGCAATTGGGCTTTGTTTATATAGTCATCCAATGCACACACTAAGACTCCTAAACTAAATCCAAAGTCTTGGAGGACCCATCAACAAAGCCAATATACAACAAGTTAGTATTTTTGAAACTTATGACTTTAAACATTCAATTATCAATGATTCGCAGTTTCAATCAAACTTGTAGTACTCCACAGCTTGGGGAGCTTCAGTATTACTTTGCAACTTCCAAAATAGGTTCATAGTATTTTGTGCCTTGGGACAACCCGTGTATGCTTGAAAACCCAACATAGGCTTGTGCAGCTTGAATAGGTATGCACAAACAAATTGTGCAACAAGTATGCCATTGCCAAGAGGAACCACGCACTAGCTCGTGGTGGCAGTTCGGTTGTGGTCCATCCTCCTATTATTAATGCCAATTGCGCTCCTACAACAATATCTTCCTCTTCACTAATTTCTCTCCCTTCTCATAGCTACCCTTGTCATAACATTGATTTACATTGCCCCTCTCCTTATGAAGTTATGGCGTCTCTATCGAATTCTGCCAATAACAATAACCTAGGTAATATTATTAATATTTTTAGCTTTATTCTTGATGCCCCGTCGATCAAATTATTAAATAGAGGTCTTGGTTTTGCCATTTCCCCTAAGTTCATCCCTACTAAAGTTATTATCGTTAGCATTGAGCAAGCCTTATATGGTTTGCTCGCGTCAGTTGTCAAGGAGGTTGGACATGATTGTACAGTCCTTAGGAGAGGAAAGCCGCCGAAAAGTAATATAACTAATAATGAATTCATTGCATTAAATAACCTTAAAATAATAAAAATCTTGCGATTGTTAATGTTGATAAAGGCAATGTTGTGCTTGTCCTTGACCATGTGGATTACGTATCGAAAATGATTGATCATCTTAACTATGGTAGCTATAGAAAATTATGTAATAATAAAATTTTAAATATTGTTTCCAATGCAATTAAAAATTCCTATTTGGATGCCAAGATTAAGAAAAGTCTCATTCCCTCGAAAGAAATCACCCCTAGAATTTATGGCCAACCAAAAATTCATAAACCCGGTGCTCCTATCCGTCCCATTGTCAATACCATTCACTCTCCCACTTACCATTTTGCCTCCTTTCTAGCCAAAAAGCTTAAACCTTTAGTGGGATGCTCCTCATTGTACATTAAGGACTCTTTTGCATTTGTGGAATTTATTAAAGGGCAGAAGGTCGAAAAGGAGTGCTCTATCATCAGCTTCGATGTTGTCTCGTTGTTTACCAAAATCCGTATTGATGAAGCCATTCGTATAATTATGGTCTGCAGAGGTTGGTTTTTAAGCAATACTTGGAAACCGGTGGTCCCAAACCTCCCTAAATAACTAATTTATTTATACTTTTACTTTGTTGGAAATTATAAATTCTAGATCTAATAGGTTTATCCTTCTAATTCATGTTGATAATTCTTTTAGTGATTCATTTTTTCTGCTAAGAACGTTTGAGACTAATATAACCCTCTACAAACTATTGTTAGTTTTCTAGGTTGATAATTAAGTTAGTGTTAATTAATGATGAATCATATCTCAATTTATTTCCTAGGTCCTTATTGCAATAGTTGGTTTGTTACATAAGGGATAATTTAAAAATCATCAATTGCATTGATAATGTTGATAGGTAATATTATGTTTTAATGATGTTATGGCTGCAATTGTTAGGTGACATGGTTATTTAGCTTGATTAAAATCTAACTATGTTTCATTTGAATTTTATTATTATTACCTCTAAATATATTTCTCATTTTTAGCCGACTATAATTATTTACCCTCCATTTTGATATTTACTAAAAAAACATTTTCAACAATCTTACCATTTTATACTAATTGTCCCTGATGATAGGTCCAGATTTTGCAACCCAAAATGTTGGACTTCTCTAAATTCATACACAATTCTCCAGAGAAAATTAACAGTATGTCAAATTGTGGAAATCTCAGACAATCAACCATGCAACATTTTCAACGGACTTGCGAACTCCAAGAATGCAACACCACACTGCATAGCATGCCAACAACATCTTCTTTGTTTGGCCTCCCAACAAACAAGAAATGCAAAGTACATGTTTCCAACTATTCAACTGTTATTTTTTTGGTTAATATAGGATTGCCTGTGAACCCAGATGCTCCTACATCATACACCTAGGGTAATTTTTAAAACTTGTACTCCTGCTCAAGGAATCTAAATGCCATGTTGCGTAGCATCTACAATACTTAGCCAAGTTGCATCTTCAATATTCTTTCGACTAACTACTCCTTGTACTCCTCTCTACGTGTTTTTTTGGTCATGGTGTCATTTATGCTTTTCGCTTCATCATGCACTCTCTCCGGTATATACCTTTGAAAGAGTGCTCAAAGACCTAACGGAATGGCACGCACATCAACATAGTTGCACTTGAACGATATCACAAATTTCCTCTTAGTACTTAACAAGCAAAACATGAACTCAAGGAAAAGTGAATGCATAAGAGAAATGGTATACTCATGCTCATAGATAAAAAAATGAAGAGTACATAAGGGGAGTGTTGTGTAACTCCCATGCCTGAACATGTCATACTCCCATGATGGAGTGAGGAGTTACATGCTATTTTACAATGCTAGGAATAGCATGTAACTCCCATATGACAATGACACATATGACAAGTATGAAAGATTCTATGAGGGAATTTGTCATATAGCATATAACTCCCTAAAGACCAATGACTCACCTAAGTGAGATGACTCACCATGTGTGAGGTGGAAAATGTCCCGTAGATAATAGGGCAAATAAAATACCTCACATCAACACCCCCCTTCATCAAAGCTTAGGTAGAGGCATAACAAACCAGAAAAAGAAAGAGGACTCCCCTAGACAACTAAGAAAGATGTGTCATATGGGTCCTGACAATTAAAGGCCTGATGAGGTACCCATGTACAAACTGCAATCTTTCTGGAAAAGAGAAAGAGGAAAAGAGGACTAGAAAGCCCGAAGAAGATGGGCGGCTGCAAAAGACCTCACCCCAAGAAGAGAGTGCAAGTGAAGAAACTTGGCTTCAATGAAGGGCTTGGTAAAGATGTCTACAACCTAATCAGAAGTCTCACAATATTGCAAATCAATGATGTCTCCATGAATCAACTCCCGTATGAAGTGCATGTGGATCTCAATATGCTTCGTCCGCTGATGCTGAACCAGATTTCGGCAAATCGAGATGGTGCTCATATTGTTCAATAGATGATAGTAGGCCGCCAAAAGTGAATACCAAACTCTGTCAGAATCCCCTGCAACCAAACAACTTTCGTGGTAGCATTGATTGCTCCCCTGTATTCTGCCTCTGTAGAAGATATCACAATCACATTTGCTTCTTGCTAAACAACTGATAGGACCCGAACCAAGAGACAAAATTGTAGCCTGAGGTAGACTTCTGATGATCAAGATCACCGGCCCAATCAAAATCTGTGAATCCAACTAAATCAATCTTTGTCCCTCCTAAGTAGTGAATGCCATCATTATGAGTGCCACGAACATAGTGAAGGATCCGCTTTACTACTCTCTAATGCAGCTCATGAGGCTCCTGCATAAATCTGGACACAATGCCAATAACATATGAAAGATCCGGCCATGAGTGTGAGTCAGATAGATCAAGCTCCCCACCAACTGGTGATAAAGGGTACCATCGACTAAGGGAGTGGAGCAATCGGCAACTAACTTAACCCCAGAAAGGAAGGGAGTAGGAAGATGGCTTACAATCAGACATGTGAAACCTGACTAGAAAATCAAGGGCATACTTAGGTTGAGCAATCACAATTCCAAGTCAGATTGGGTAATCGTGTATCCCAAGGAAGTAGTGAAGCAAACCCAAGTCGGTCATGGAGAACTTGTTGGCTAAGGCAGTCTTCACATAATCAATGATCGAGGAAGAGCTACCCATAATCAACAAGTCATCAACATACAGAATGAGGATAAGCATGGATTCATTTTTCCGCAGAATGTAAACATAAGGGTCAGAGTGACACCTAGTGAACCCTGATGCAAGAAGAAAGGAGTCCATCTTGGCATACCAAGCCTGAGGGGCTTATTTAAGGCCATAGAGAGACTTCTTTAACTTGCAAATGAGGGAGGAATCATGGACATAACCCGAAGGTTGTTCCATATAGATTTATTCCTCTAGGTCCCCATGAAGGAAGGCACTCTTAACATCCATTTGATGGATTTCCCATCTGTTCGCAACAGTGATGGCGAGGGTCAGTTGAATGGAAGTCATCTTCAAAACGGGAGAAAAGGTCTCTGAATAATCAACCCCATCTACCTGGGAGAAACCCTTAGCTAAAAGTCTTGCTTTAAACTTCTCGACATTCCCATTTGCACCATACTTTGTTCGGTACACCCACTTACACCAAACCATTTTTCTTCCTTTCGGAAGAGGGGTGAGATCCCAAGTATCATTCTTCATGAGTGAGGAATACTCCTCATCCATGGCAGAATCCCACTCAGGAATCCCAAAAGCCTCCCAAAAAGACTGAGGGTTGGAAGCGGAGGCGAAGAAGGTGTGGGGTCTAGCAAACTCTGAAAAAGTCTATCTCTCATCCAAAGGATTCCCTATCCAATCTCCAACACTCTGCAAGGTCTGCCTAGCCCAATGAAGACCAGGAGGAGATTCATGCTCAAAATCTGTAGATTCTTCACTCGAGTGAGAAGGGGCAAAGTCCTCATCATCACTACTGTCAGAATTAGAAGATTCTGAAGCATGAGGAGTGGAAGGAGTAGGAGGGTCGGGAAGAGGCTCAACAAGATCATCATCAAAAGAATCAAAATCAGAATCAGAGAGGGGCACAAGGACCTCAGTGGGTGGAGAAGTGGAAGTAGAAGATGACTCATCAAACTTCACACTTCTCTCAATATAAAGTTGATGAGTAGTAGGGTTTAACAATCTATAGCCCTTCACGCCATCGGGATACCCTACAAAGATACAAGGTTCTGGACTGTGGTTCCAAGGCCTTGCTGTCTCTTTTTGAGAATCCGAGCCATAGTAGTTGATCTGAAGACGCGAAAGTGCTTGACATCAAGTTTGCGTCCATACCAAACCTCAAAGGGTGTCATCCATTTTACTTCCTTGTGTGGAATGCGGTTCTAAATGTAACAAGTACAATTCATGGCTTCGACCCAATACTGTAGAGGAAGGGATTTAGAGTGAACCATACAAGTGGCCATCTCCTTAAGCGTTCAGTTCTTTCTTTCTGCAACTCCATTTTGCGAAGGGTTGTAAGCAACTCTACGCTACAAAGCAATCCCTTCGGAGGTCCAGAAATCATCGAACCTATTGCTCACATACTCGGCTCCATTTGTCAGTTTGAAGAACCTTGATAGACCTTTTAGCTTGTTTCTCAACAAGAGCCTTGAAGTCTTGAAAGTGATTGAAAACTTTAAATTTTTTTGAGAAAATACACCCAAGTGTAACATGAAAATTCATCAATGAAGGTAAGTATATAAAGAGCTCTAGTAAACGAAGGAGATGTGAAGGGGCCAGAAATGTCACTATGAACAAGATCTAAATGATGAGAAGCTCTCCAGGATTTTCCTTTGCCAAAAATTTCTTCAGGGTGCTTTCTGAGGGCACAACCCTCACAAAGACCCTTAGAAAATTTGACTCAAGGTAACCCATTGACCATCTCATGTTGGCTCAACTGTTCAAGGTAACGATAGTTTAGATGACCAAAATGCTCATGCCATAGCTTACTAACCTCATCTGCATGAGTGAGCAAGGCAGTGGGCAAAGAATCAGAAGTAAAGTGGGAGAAGGTGTACAATCATGACTGATGATCCACCTTTCCCTCAACCATCGTAGACTCACTGTGAAGCTCATGAATAATCACCGAGTTAGGATTAAATTCCACTCACATTCCTTTACCAATATGAGTGATTTGGTAAACTGATAGGATATTGGTAGAGAGATCAGGAACACTCAAAACATTGTTAAATGTTCCACCATCTACTTCTACTAATCCACTACCAGCAACTAACACCGAAGTATCATCACCCAAAGTGATTTGGGACATGCCACATGGTTCAATGTTGGAAAACTCAACATGTGAAGAACCCATGTGGTGCGAGGCACCAGAATCAATGATCCACGTCGATGAAGGAGCAACTCTAGCTACAAGGGCCTTTCCTTTCTTCTTCTCAGATTTGGATTCATTTGCTTTGGAAGACTCATAATTTCAGAGCATTTTTCTTGATAGACTCAGGAACACCTATATTATTCTTCTCAAGTAAATGAGTTAGGTGATCTATTTGTTTTCTCATGTTTTGATGCTATTCATGTCCAAACTTCTTGCAATAAGAACATTTACACTTTTCCTTCTTCACTTTAGGCTCAGAAGTAGAAGTGTTCATGTTGGGTTTGGTTTTGGTTTGGTTGGTCTTGGTTTCCTTCTTAGGTTGGTCCTTTTTCTCTTTCTTCTTTCCTGTTTCTTTTCCTTTTCCTTACCAATACTTGCTACAAGGGCATGTGACTTGGACTTGAGTGCTCCCATTTGAATCAACTTATCCTATTCTCGAATGAGTTGGGATGAAAAGTTGTCAAATGAGGGCACCATTTAAGCAGTCCTTAGAGCTTCTTTCATGGTGTGGAAGGTAGAAACGAAGACAGAGTATTTGGGGCCAAGCTTAGAAAGAATCGACAAGATCAACTGGGCATCCTTTTTATCAACTCCACATGCTTTCAACAATAATCTAGTGTGGACAAACTTGAGAGAAGGCCTGTAGGTTATCAAAGTTACTAGGAGTTAATCCTAGCAATTCGTTCTCCAACTCATGGGTTCTCATGTCATCTTGTTTTCCAAACATATCCTCAAGAGTTTTCCAGGGTCCATCGGGTGTTTTAGAAGACTCAATGTGTAAGAGCAATTCGGGAGAGACGGACATACAGGGAAGACCTAAGGCTTCATCACATCGGTTAAACCACCTAGATTTTTTGGGTTCAGTTGGTTCTTTCTCCACTCTCATAGTGATACGGAACAACCCTTTACCCGTAATGTCATAACCATTTTCGATCTCTATTCCAAAGAAGTTAAACAACATGAGCAAAGGAACTAAACTAGCATCCATTGTGAAGAGAGAAAGAAAGAATGCAGAAAGCAAGGAAGCACACACACACCCCAGAACAATATTTTCACCCTTTTGTTTGCGACACTTTATAGTTTAGTGTGTTGATTACAATTAAATGTGATTATGCGTTCATGAAACAATTGGCCACTCACCTTGTAATCGATGTAAAAACACGCAAGTGTGGAGACCACAATACGTTTCAAGCGATCGCAACAAGTTGACGCCGTAGTAAAAGCACAAAATGATGTGAAAACAAGAAGGGAGGGAGAAGAAACAAGTCATGTGTGAGAAAAAAAGTCTTACATCACAAATAAAAAGGGGCTCCCTTGCCACAAGGTTGTGGTAGACGCACTCACTAACCCGTAAGCAAAAGGAGTTAATTACAATGAGCTTCGAAAAAGCTAGCTCCAAAACAAAAAGCAAGGAGCTCCGGACCAAAAAGAGTGTACTCCGGAAGAGATGCACTAGCGAGTGAGCTGGCTCTGGACAAGAAGCGTTGCAGGCGAGCTGGTTCTTGACAAGTAGCATTGGCTGAGCTGGCTCCGGACGAGTTGCAGGCGAGTTGGCTCCCGACGAGCTGTGGGCGAGTTGCAATTGAGCTCCAGACGAGGAGCAAAGGCTGAGCTCCTAACCAAGGGCTCCAGATGAAAGGCAGGTGAGCTCCGGACAAGGAACACGACTAGCTCCAGATGAGGAACATGAGCTGGGGAGCGAGCGAGCTAGCCGAGGTGGAAGTCGAGCTGTGAGTGCTAAGTTGACTGAGGCGATGCATAGAGCTATGTTGATCGAGATGGGAGTGGTCCATGAGTTGGGTGTCGAGCTAGTAGAGTAGGTGAGTTGTTAATAGACTCCACGCGATGGACGATGGTTACACGGAAGCGGACAGAGCTCAGACTGACGAGTCGGCGAAGAATGCAAGCAGGGACTCGGTGAGAAGGCTGGTAATGGATCATCGCAGCAGAGTGCATGGGAGGAAGACGAATAACAGACGGTGAGCTTGGCGAGAGAAACCAGGTTAGGCACAGGGCAGGATCGAGCAAGGCGAGTGAACCCACCAAGAGACTGGGCTGGACACAGCAGGCAGCAAGAGAAACCCAACAAGGAGTGGAAAATATTTGATTAAAACCCTCAAAAGGGTTATTACATCCAATTTTTTGATGATATTGTTGTCATGAGGGAAGCTGGGATCAGAAAGTTCTATCTTAGGGCATGTTTAGAAATCTACTTGCAGGCTTCTGTGAAGGAAATCAATGAAGAAAACCATAATATCTTTTTCCATGATGATGACAGGAGGCTTCAACAAAGGATTTGCAGTATCCAAAGATTTCAGAATGAAGCTTTGCATTGGCATACCCCTATCTTCTAGAAATTACAATAAAGTAGATTGGAATGATTATATTGATAACTTCAGAGATAGGGTCAATAATTGGACCCTCAGACAACTCACCTTTGCCAGTCATATCATCGTAAGTGAATTTGTCTTGCAAACGTTTCCTATCTATTGCTTTGCTGTATTGACCGCTTCTAAAATTGTGCTCAAGGAGATGGACATGATTCAAAGACAGTTTCTTTGGGTTGGCAATGTTGAAACTCACAAGTAACACCTTGTTATCTGGAATCATGTTTGTCTCCCTAAAGCTTGGTGGGAGGGTCCCGGTGCTGACAGATTCAAAGAGGAACAACAAGGCCCTTGCTGGAAAACTTGTCTAGAGGTGGTGTAAGGTTCCAAGGCACCTGTTGGTCTCCATTTTGACCAAGAAATATATGGGCCAGATTGCTGACCAAGACATTTCTACATGCCCGCCATGAATTCTGGCTCCCCATTTGGAACTGTGTCAAATTTGTAAGTGATCTCATCTAGACAGGACTGTAAAATTACCATTTTAATACAAAATGCGAATGCTCTCAAATCTCTTTTTATGGGGACATAAACAACCATATCCTGGCACCAGTCATAAACATCTTCATTTTTTAAAATGTTATAAAGTTGATGCAAATCATTGTGGCTTCCAAATGGTGATTGTGGCAGGGACAATGCAGGCTCCACAAGAGGCCAATTGGCACAAAAACGGTTTCTAACTTTTTTATACAGCAGCATGAAAAGTTTTGAATTCATATCTGCAGTGAAAACCTTCATTTACACTTCTGAAAACAGGATGTCAAATTTACCACAGCTGCTGCTCAAGATAAGATCCCAGGTACTTTTAGAAAGGCTTTTCTGTGCCAAACTCAATTCTCTATATTTTTCAGCATTCTAAGAGGATTGTTGAATTCTTACATACGTCTATTTCTCTGTTAGTGAAAATTTTGAAAATCTTCTTCATAGTATCTGCTAACACATTATAATTACCTAAATAAACTATTGTCCGATAAGACATGTTTCAGGTGAAAATTGAACTTTTGGAAAAGGGTCTTCAATTTGGAAAGAAAGAATGATTAGTTACTGATTAACTAGTAGATGAAAACTGAGAAACATGCTAAATTAGCATTGGATAGGATGCAACAATTTGGATTTTATAGAAACCTCATGAGAACAGATAATTCAGAATTTAACCAGTACAACCAAGTAGCCTATCGTATTTACTGTCTTTAGTTGATGCTACAAAACTATAACAGGACTGCTGAGTGTAAGATAGGGTATGTGATTCCCACAAAAAGTTTTTTTCAGATAGAACATTATAAAAACTATTTACCTTCAATGGAGAGAAGGAAAATGTAACTAAGGCATTTGCAGAAAAGTTGATGAGAACTGCAATACTTAATCCTCGACCTCGGGTACGGAGTGGAAATATTTCCGAGATCATCAGCCAACCGATTGGACCAAAAGATGCCTGCATGACAGTTGAATTTGAAACCATTAAGAAGCTCTTCCGATTGACTCATTAACACAAAGTATATGAAGTTCTTAAATCCAATTACTAATATAATATTTAGATAATATCTACATAAACTTTGTGGACCATTAGATACTTTTCAAGCTTATGATACAATGCCACTCATGGAAAGGATACGTCAATGAGGAATGCCATTCAAGTTCAATTTCTCATTGTTCAAACTCCACAATGTGATTTGAAGCACAATCCAAGAGAAAAAGTATCTAGACTTGCAAAAATAAAATATAAGTTGTTTCCGTAATGATCTGTATGCTTTGCAGGCCATATCAGTATACAAAACCCCTACCAGAACATTATGCATCATGTTAAAGTTTCAGGCATGTCTGAAGAAAGTAGATGGTAAAAGAACATTGTATGATGCTTTTACATTGCAATCTTTAACGAGTCAAAAATATTGTGAAGAACTTTAGTCCACAATGTTTTCTAGGAAATTGGTTGGTCTAGATGACAAGCAACAAAATAAACAGGACGCATTGCAGATAATATTCTATTAGCAAGTATTGCCTAATAGAAATGAAATGGAACTTTCTTCTCTTTTGAGAAAAATATTTCTTACAGCTCTGCTTAAGGGAAGATGAGCTAAGCCTGAGATCACCTTCAACAATGCTTCATCTATTTGGTGTTCCTTCACCAACATGTTTTGAATGGAATTTATCAAATTTTTAAAATTGAATGGATGTCTATCTTGTAGGGATCATCACATCTAGTGTATGGAGATATAAGACAATTATGACCATTCAAAGTGAGGTTAACCACCATGTAGTTAGGTTGCATTAACTATGAAGTCCCTGGACAGTGTGATGTCCAGTCACTTCATGGAAATCATACAGATGAAGAGGGAGCATTGGTTAAGTTTAGAACGGATCTATAAAAAGTACCTATTTGGCATTATGAAAGAGATATATTATGCCTTTCATTTAAAGGATGTTCTTTCTTTATATCTCTTGCTTTATAGGCACTCTCTTATCCTTGAAAGAGATATGCAAGAGAAGGCCACCATCTTTAAAATACTGTTCCACTTGATAACTAAATCCTAATCTCCACTCTAACCTTGAAGCATATCATCATTTGACAGTTTTTCTTCCCCTTGCAGTCCATGGTTGTAATTGGTCATTGTTCATATGCGTGCCCAGAATTACAAGTCTATAAAGCTTGTAAAGATAAATTTACACCAATGATATTTTCTTCAATATTATCCTTTTGTTGTAGATGTTGGGAAATGAGTTTAAAGTTTGTTTATGCGACATTTGTATATATGATGTTCTAAGAAACCAGGAGTATAGTATGGTGTCTGCTTGAATTAAATTGCATGAAACAGTATAGGCAGTTGTCATGTAATTTTAAAACTGCTGTTAAACATTCTATCGGTAGTACTTCAAAGGTAAATTTAAAGGGAATATTTTAGGTCATGGCCAGCCTGCCAACTTGGCATATGAGACACCATTTGTGGGAATAAGAGGACCTTTTCATTTTACCTTATATATATTGTTCAAATTTTGTACCACTTGGGTTTTGATCACATGACCAAGCTTTATTAGGAGTAAACCGAGCCTCGTCAATTCACCTATATTAGGAGTACATGTGAGCATTGGGTGATAGAATGATTCCAATCAAGGTTATAGTATTGGGTACTACAAGACATAATCTTAAATTTACACACATTATTTGTTTTGAAGTAAATATGACAAAGTTGACCCACATAAACTAGACAGATATTTAATTCACTTGCATACAAGATAACATTCCATTAATGATCATGATCACTGAAGATGACACCTCGCACTAGAGACCTCTTGTTTGTACAATGTGTAATCTTCTTGTACATCATTGTCTTCTCCACTTTTTAACTTCTTTCTTTACAAATAACTTGTATCTTCTTCTATCTTTGATTTATAAGATAATTAGCCTTTGTCTTGCTATATATTATTATATGAATGCATTATCCACACTAATAACAGAATTCACATGATCAATCCTTCATAAATTTCGTGTTGGACCCATCTTTTTTACTTTCTTATGGTGCTTGAATTGCTTAAATGAATCTTATTTGATGCCAAATTCGCTAGCTCTTCATCTAAGAAAATATTCTATTTTTTAATCTCTTCTCCTCCTTGAGAAGTGAAGTAATCACTATGCTAAATGTCCGATCAGGCATCTTACCCAATGGAAACACAGTATTAAAACTTGAGGACATGTTGGCTAGATTTTTTGCATAGCTGAAAACCTAGGCAATCATAAGATAAATCTCCCTCATTTACCGGTGAGGCTCCCGTGTAAGATTTGTCAATTAAATATGCTAGTATCTATATGGGAGTATTACTTTAACCATGCAGCTCATGAACCATAGTTGTATAGTTTTGCAACAAGTAAGCAGCTGTTAAAGAAAGGAAATATCTAATGAAGAAGGAAATAATATAAAAACAAGAAAGAAAAAGGGAAGATGTGCAACCCAATCAATAGATTACAGAGTTGATTGCATGCACATAGACAAATCCAATAGATATTCACACACATAATTATAAGCAAAGGCAGCTTTCAGATCTAGATCTAGAATAACACAAAGTTTATAAGTAGATCTAAGACAAAAGTTAGAAACAAAATGCACCGTGACACAAAGTTCTCCGGAAATTTGCTCATTTCTATTCCTTTGCTTCAAATAGCTATCAGGGGTTTCAGCACAAAGTCTGGAACACAAGAATGCTGCTTACAAATTCTCCTCCTTAACCCGAAGGTTCTTTCTCTACTTATAAAATGTAGAAGGGAAATTACAAATGGGAAACTTAACTGAACTAGAACATAAACAAGAAGTAAAGATAACATCTGGCAATCATCTTCCTCTAATTCTTCTCCAAGTGACATGCATCCGGATCTATAGTCAAAATTATACACATCTGTCACTTAACTTATAGAATCGTTCTACATAACTTGAAGTAATGGTTTTAAAACCAACTTTAAAGTTTTACAATTACATCCGGGAATGTGGAAAATAGAAGAAAGATTCGCCAACTGTAACATCTACATCTTCTTTTTGTTTTGATACTGAATATACTTGTCAAACATGTAATTCAGCAATTTTCTATCTGTTTTAGCCACAGCTTCTTTTTCCATCCCGAATTGCAGCAAGTCTTCATTCAAAACCCCAATGCACGCTTCCACATCCTTCAAGCTAGGCCCGAACTTCTCAATATTTGACTGCAGCGTTACCAGCTTACTGATGGAATCCATCGTGAAAGGCCTAACAGCTCCATCAATTCTCTCTTACACCATCAGAAGAGATCCCTCCAGGGAATCAAGCACTTTGCTAGGAATGGTCCTTATGTATGAAGAAACGTTCCCAACCACTTCCTCATTGGTGAAAGCAATGACATTGATTGGTAATGATGATGCCATACTTTCAAGTTTCCGCATCTTTTTTAGCATGATTTTGAAGATCTCCAAGCGGAAAGATGTTGCAAACTCAAGTTGCTTCCTATTTTTAAATTCAATTTTCAATGGGATTATTCACCCTGCACCACAGCTCCAAAAATCCCATGATCCACTTAAGTTGTTTGACTTTCATAATGAAATTTTTTACCCTGCACCACAGCTCCAAAAATCCCATGATCCACTTGGGTGATTTTCTTTTATTTCACAATGGGAATTTTCACCCTGCAAGGCAAGTAAGAAATTCCTGTCTGCCTACTACCTCTAACTTTCTCATCATGACTTTAGTGACTTTGCTTCCATGGGAAAAAGTACCCTGCTAGGCAGGGACAAAATTCCCACCTTCCTGTTACCAAAAATCCCATTGTAGCTTAAAACCTTCTTTTCCCAAAAATGCAACCTGTCCAAAAGAAGCTTTTTTGTGCATGACTTCGTCTTTTTAGAGAGAACCAGACCTCTTGTGGCAAATTCCTTCTGGCATGACGTCCGTTGATGATCTCCAGATATTCCAGACAAGAAAACAGATTAAACTGGCAAAGGAATTGACCTAGGGGAATTTCACAGAAAAAAAAATACGAGAAAAAAAAACAAAAAACACAAATATTGCCAGAAGTCACAGATAAAGCCCAGGATTCATTCCTGGTGGAAACCCTACTGGTATATGGGAATATTGACATGTAAAACCTCAACAGGGTTAAACCGAAGCACAATTTACCTCAAACAGGACTTAAAATAATTAAATAAAAAATTCCCGCAGGCAAACCCCAGCAACAGAATATAACAAGTTTGGACATCTGGGTATTTGGCGAAATTGGCTTATATGACTCTCTGGGAATATCTTGACACAATACAAACATTTTCTGGCAATAAAAACACAAAATGACCCATTATTTTAAAAATACGAAATTTTTTACAAGAGGTCTCGAATTTTAGGGTGAAATCTAGGGACACCAGGACATTATTTAGAAAAATTGTTAACATCCTCGTCTACATTGGCTTTGGGACATACATGTTGTCTTAGAAAAGATTTGAACATATGATAACTGTCGCAGATATTTCTTCTTGAGACATCTTTTAAGCAAGAAATTCCTTTGTATTTGGGATCTAAAGCATTGGACAAAACAAAGAACTAAGCAGATCCAATATTTTCGGAGATTTCAAATTCGTTGCAATGAAAATAAACATTGGACAAACAAATCTGATTATCGTAGTAGCTTTCCTATCTTTAGATTCCCATTTTAATGTAGTATCCCAATCTACAAGTTTTATAATGTCTCCACTAATTGTTCTCCAAGGTTGTCTCTGTTATGCTAGATATATGTAAATCATCTTGTGGATCAATAGTACAAATAACTCAATTTAATGGCACCCACAATTGTCATCAAAATCAAGATGCATAAATTACCTCTTGATATTTTGATCTATTTTTGGATGCCTCTAAGTTGCCTCTAAATTTTATAATGTCACCACTAATTGTTCTCCATGGTTGTCTTTGTTACAATAAATACCTATAAATCATCTTGTGGATCATTCATACGAATTACTCAATTTAATGGCATCTGTAATTGTCATCAAGATTAGGATGCATAAATTGCCTCCTAATATTTTAATCTCTTTTTGGATGTCTCTAACATGGTTGACATCTACTTGAATGAATGATCAACTTCGTGATGCCAATAAAATGTCCCTTCAATTGGATTGGTATAGTTCATCACATAAGAAATTGGTCCCAACAAGATGCATGTTAACCATCCTTGCGGGGTTGGACATTTACGAGGCATCGTTGGAGGACAATCTAAAATTAAAATGTTATCTTAGATGATTATAAGTGTTATGTATGTGATATTGGTTAATGATATGATGGTTTTTGTGCCAAAAGGTGGAGATGAGTTGGTCATAGTCCCAAATTAGTGTTGCCTTATAAACAATGAATATCCAAACCTGCTTGTCTTTGGACGTGATGTGGGGATGGTCTTCCTCCATCTTAGAGCTATTGGGTTTTAATCATATCCAAATCTACTTATCTTTGAACGTGGTTTGGGGATGGTCTTCCTTGTAATGTCTCTTTCGGCCTCAAATTTGAGGAATTTGGATTTTCCCCAAAACCCTAATGGAACATTGCTGGAATTTGACATCCACTTGTAGAAAACCTGATTTTCATGACAACAATATGACTTTATGCAAAAATTAGAGCAGCGATTTGTTTTGGGTCCACAAAACCCTAAGCGACCTAGGTTAAATTCAGGTTTTAGTATCTCCCACACACAAATCTTAAGAAATACATCAACAACATGAAACCCTTGATAAAATCATGCAAATAGAAGCTTCAACAATAAAATATAGACTGTTGAAATTAATTAATTGCTCAAAAAATGGCTGAAACTTCAAAAATCCATATCTTAATAAATACTTGGAGATAAAATGCAAATGATAGTTCAAAATGACCACATAAATGGCAGCTATCAAACAAAATTAAAATCAGATTTTTCTAACCACCAAAACCCACTGAAATGTGAGCCCTAAATATCCAAATGGGTCGCCCAAGCTGAAAATGAGTGTGGCAGCCCCAAAAAGCATTCCTTAGCTGGAATTTGTGCCCTAGCACTAATAGAAACCCTTGTTGTTCTAAAATTAGGAATTTGAAGCTCACTTGTGACTCCAAATGAAGCCACAAATGCAACAAATGAGGATTTTCCTCTCCACGTGTGGTGACTATTGAGGGTTTTCATCCCCAACAAGATCCAATGAGGGTTTTCATCCTCAAAGGCTGAAAATGAGATCTCAATGCTCCGATTTCCAAGAGAGAAGTATCAAAATTCACTAGATGATTCTAAAAATGAGCCCCAACATTTGCCTTTATCAATTCTTCTTTCTTTTTCCTTGTGGAATGCACCATTATGGGACCTTTTATTTCATTTTAACATTTACTTTTTCCCCCTTTTAGTTCTTCTTTTGTCCCCCTTTTAGGTCTTCTTTTGGGTCGCTCCATTTGGGCATTAAATGCAATTTTTCCTCATTTTAATAATTTATTTTTGGACAATAATTAAAATTACTTTAACACTTAAAATTAAATTATTAATTTAGTTCCTTCCTTCCCTTTTCGCCAACTGAAAACAATGAAAATAGGCCAAGGGTCTTCTTTCTGCTTTTGCATTTAAAAATAAATTTTATTTTAATAATAATATCATTAAAATGCCCATAAATAGAGAGTTATATGGGCTCAATTTAAAAATATTATTAAGTATTTTCTAATTTAGAACCCTCCCCAAATTTGCTTGCCCTCAAGCAAATGCAAACTCCCTTCTTCACTACTTGTTCCCTTCTGCAAATACCGAGATCCCAAAGCAACCTCAAAAACTCTTCAAAGTGTGGAAAAACTTCAGCAACCTCTTCCACCTTTGTTGCAACATTGCATATTCTTCATCCTTTGCTTGGGTTGAAAACTACCTCAGTTGCTCCCACTCATGTTTGTCACGTACGATGGTCCATTGTACTCTAAAAGGAACAATAACCAAATTGTTCCAAGCCACAAAGATCTCAGATGTTAATAGAACATCACATTCAATAATCTAAAATAAATTCGACAAAATAAACTTACAAACAGATTTGCAAACAAAGAGCAACAATATCATATATTATATCTATGGAATTCTATGTCATACAATGAGAAGGTGCCTTTCTTATATAGGAAAGGAAGATCAATCTAAGAACTAGTCAAAGCCATAGATCAAGGAAATAACCCGAAGCTCATGTAGAGGCACCTACGGTTGGATCCGTCATCTCAACAGGAATTCCTTCAAAATCAGGAACCTATAAGTTTTTCGAGATTTTCCATACCCATGTTTCCCGAAACGACACTTCGCTCCACTCCCTTCATTTATACTCTAAGCGCGATTGCCATTCCATATACTCCCCCGACCACTCTGAGACAAATCGATCCTAAGAAGATTAGTGCCCACTCCCTAGTAGCCCAAACAAATCCTGTGACTATCAGTATGCTCAGTTGGGCGGAGGCCTTTAGGTCACCTATAGTGAGTTACAAACACACACAGGGCTAAATAGTGTGTTAGGCGTGTGACCCATCACCCACTAGCAATGGGGGAGAGAACATAGCACATTGCAATAAAAGCTTGATCGGGACGGGCTTACACCCTATCTGAACCTGACACTAATTTACAGAAATACATCAATAACATGAAACCCTTAATGAAATCATGCAAAATAAATGCTTCAACAACAAAATACAAATTGTTGGAATTAATTATTGCTCAAAAATAGTTGAAACTTCAAAAATCCATATCTTCATAAATACTTGGAGATAAAATGCAAATGATAGCTCAAAATGACCACAAAAATGGCAACTATCAAACAAAATTAAGATCATATTTTTCCAACCACCAAAACCCACTGAAAAGTGATCCCGAAATCTCCAAATGGGTCACCCAAGCTGGAAATGAATGTGGCATCCCCAAAAGAGCAAAAAGTGTGCCCTAGCACGGATGGAAACCCTTGTCGTTCTTAAATTCTGAATTTTAAGCTCACTTGTGACCCTCGAATGAAGCCATCAATGCAACAAATGAGGGTTTTTGTCCCCGAGTGTTGTGACTATTGAGGGTTTTCATCTCCAATAGAATCCAATGAGGGTTTTCGTCCTGTCAAAGGCTGAAAATGAGAGCTCAATGCTCCAATTTCCAAATAGATAAATATCAAATTCACCAGATGATCCTTACAATGAGCTTTGACATTTACCTTTATAGCATTTTTTCTCTCTTTTCCTTGTGGAGCGCTCCATGTGCGCTTTATTTATTTCTTTTCATTGGATCCAATGAGGGTTTTCGTCCTCAATAGGCTTATTTCCTTTTTAGTATTCTCACCCGACACATTACCTTTAAAATACTTCTTTCACTTAACATTTTTAATAATTTAATTAAAGTGCCAATAGTTAAAATTACTTTAAGCACTTAAAATTAAATTCCCTCTTACTTCCCCCCGATTGAAAATAATGAAAATAGGCTTAGGGCTTCCTTTCTACTTTAGTATTTAAAAATACATTTTATTTTAATAATAATATTATTAAGTTGCCCATAAATAGAGAGTTATCTAGGCTCAAATTAAAAATATTATTAAGTATTTCTAATTTAGAAAAGGGGACATTACAGTCCTCCCTCCCCAAATTTGCTTTCCCTCAAGCAAATGCAAGCTCTCATGCCCAAGTACCATCATGCCAAAGTGAAGAAATATGTTGTAATGCTCCAATAATCTAGATCCTGTGCTTGTCAAATGAAAGAGCTCTTGCCAAAACAAACTCATATATCTGTTGTCCCTCTTCTTATTGATGTATCTTTGGCAGCCCATGAAGTTTAACAACTTCCTTGAAAATTAAATCAGCTGCTACCTCAATTCTGCCCTCTTCACTTTCACCTTCAAAAATAGCATTAACAACTTTTCTCTTTGCATACTCAGCTGTACAAAAAGCCTTCCAATCTGCTGTAATCTTAGTCATAGAGCAAAAAAATTGAGGAATAATCAGCAGTCTTGACAAGCTAAAACACATTCCAATGTGACATCTTCACTTTCCATTTCAACCTTGTCAACTATGGTGGAAGAGCATCCTCTAACCATACACATGAATGCAACTGAAATAATGTGGGGGCTGCTAAAAATGATGACAACAGCATTAATGGTGGCAATTTGATGCATGGTTGTCTTGGAAGCACTTCTTCTAACATTTGGTGAAGTAACACATCATCCACATTCCCTCCATGCATTGTTGGGGATCCCTTGCATAAATATCCATGTGGACTCAACCCTCTTGAGATCTTATGAAGATAACTTTCAATAGGCAGGATGTTCTCAACCATTCTCTTCTTATGGCATTCTTCACTGGAATAAACTCAGAAATGCAAGTGCTTTCCACAACTTCAAAGGCCTCGAATTACCAATTTTCATAATGCTCTTGGCATCAAAAAATTTGTTCCGGGGAATGTTGGCAAAGCAAACTCAGTTGGTTTCCTTCCTTGAAATTTATACCTGTACCTGGGCTTGTGGAAAACACTTACAACTCATTAAATCATTTCCAACCCTGGGTTGAAAACAAGAGTTTCTACCTCTTGTTCATCACTTTCCTTCTATGCCTCATAGAACAAATATTAATTAGATGGCAAAGTTCCCTATCATTGCCTCATGCAACCATCTCTTGCCAATCACCTCCAAATATTCACTCAAGGGATGGGTTTCAAAAATTTCAATCATGTTGCTCCAAACACAGCTGTAACCATGCATTTCCTTCCTCAAAATTGAGATGACAATGGATGGAATCCAACTTATGTCTGCATGCTTCAAAACAATACATCAATGCTCCTACTACCAACAATCATACCATCATTTTCATGCTGAGTTATAATGCTTTGGACAACAAGATAACATCCATCTTGCTCACTTCCAAATGCTAATTTCATGAACTCAACATCTTATTATTGGAAGACCTTTTCTAAGAGCATGTGCATTGATTAGGAGCTGAAAATTCCTATGAAGTGACCTACTGTTTTGAAACTGAAAGTGGGGTTTTTTCTTATCATGGGCTGCCCATATGTCTTGCCTTTTAATGGAAATTCTTTCCATCCTTTTGCTGCTAGCAGCTTGAGGAGCTTTATTTGTCATGCCTTGAAGCACAATCTCTTGGCCATCAAGCTTGAATCTTAACTTCATAGATCAGTAGTTTTGGTTAAATTCATTCAAGGAATGCAACCATTTTATCTCAAGTACCAAATCCGTATCTCCAATACCAACAACATAGAAATCATTACTTACCATGTGCCTTCCCAAGGTGAGCTTGAGTTGTTGGATCCTCTTGGTGCAAGGGATGATGAAGCCATTTTGTAGCATCTCATCCTTCACAATGAGGTTCGAATGTTAAACAAACTTTATATGCATTCTCATAATTTTCCTTCCATTCCAAATGCAAGAGATGACATTTACCTTGATCCTTTGAAGACCATCCCCATGCCAAAAGCAATCTTGGCCTTGAATAGAAGAAGCAACATGTTCATAGTTGCAAGTTGTCTCTTTAGACCTAACATGCTTCTTAAAATATTTTCCATGATGACAAAAATATGGCAGTGACATAGAAGGAAACAACAAATTGAAATATGGTCCATTATTGTCATACCTTGGGCTGCCCACAAGAAGCTCACCCTCCTTTGCCTTCCGCTTCTTGGGAACAAGTGAAGATCTTTTCCACCTTGAGTCCTTCCATATTTTGTTACGGTTATTATGTGAACATCACATGGTTAGTAGCCTAAGTCAAGAACACCATCAATTTGCTTTCTCATTGAAAAGCTAATGGAAGAAACTTCCAGGAAAAAAGGAACATTATCATTTCAACCAAGAGATTTGGCTTCAGCCACCAAATTCTCTAAGACAATTTTGCAATTCAAATGATAGTAGACTAGAAGGGTTCTTCTTTCCTTGGCTCTGTAATGTCCCTTTGGCTCAAATTTGAGGATCATCATTGGACTTTTGAAAACCCTAATGGAACATTACTGAAAATGATGCCAACCACATGTAAAAAACCTGATTTTTTATGACGAACAACCCTCATTTTACGCAACAAGTGAAGACAAAAACCTTATTTTTGGTTGAAAAACCTGAAAACCTAGGTTCAATTCAGATTTAGCCTTTCCATCACACAAATCTTCACAAATACATCAAGAACATAAAACACTTGATGAATTCATGCTAAAATAAATGCTTGAACAATAAATTACAAACTTCTGCAGAATTAATCATTAGGCCTTCTAGGCTGGAAACTTTCAAAATTTGGCATCTTCATTGTTACTTGGAGATAAAATCCAAATGATAGCTCAAACTGACTCACAAAAATAGCAGCTTATCTACATAAAATTAGAATCATTTTTTCAACCACGGAAACCCACTAAAAAGTGATCCCAAAAACTCCAAATGGGTAGATCAAGTTGGAAATGAATGTGGCAGTCCTAAAAAATTGTGCCTTGGCACTGATCGAAACCCTTGCCATTCTGATAATTTTGAATTTTGTAAGTTTCCAATGTGACATCTTTGGATGAAGTGCCAATGCAACAAATGAAGGATTTCATTGTCCCCAAGCTGTTGTGACTATTTGATTGTTTTTGCGTCTCCAATAGGATCCAATGAGGTTTGTTTTTGTCCTCTTTTGGTGAAAATGAGAGCTCGGAATGCTCCAATTTCAACAAATTAGAAAGTATGGTCATTCACTATCATACCTTGGGCTGCCCACAAGGAGCTCACCCTCCTTTGCCTTCGCTTCTTCAACAAGTGAATGATTTGCAAACTTGGACTCCTTCCATATTTTGCTTCTAGACATGTATGAAACATCATCACGGCTTCTCGCTGATTAGTCAAGCCAACACCATCAATTTTCCTCTAAAGTTGATTGCAATGTTCGGAAAATTCCAACAAGCATGATGATTTCTCATCTTCAATTGGAGAGTTGGACTCAAACACCAAATTCTCTCAATTTTACAGCTTGGAAAATTTTCTTCTTTCCTTGGCTCATGCTCTATGATTTCTTCCTCTTCATACATTGGATTCAAGGGAAAATAAGTATCCAACTTTTGGAGCCTTGCCCTATGGAACACTTTGCTGATCCGTCATATGTAGGTAGGGTTATTTTCCCCAACCTTTGATGAATATCTTTCCGGGGCTGATCATTATGAAGTCTTCTTCCACCCTTGTGACCATTCCTTGACTTCAAGGTGCAAAAATCAAGGAAAGAAAGCTCTTGGTGGATGGTTGGCCTCAAAGCTTGGTATTCCACATAGAATCGATCCATCTCATCATCTCCATCTTGCTGCCCTACTTCCACTTGTTCCTCTTCTTCCCTTTGTAGAAATTTAGCTCGGAAGGTTCTTCTGGGATGATTAATGGAAGCTCTTTCATTGCCGGAAGACTGCCCTTACCAAGGGTTATTTTCAATTGCGGAGCACCTTGGATGGCTTGGATCAATTCAATCATTGAAGCCCTCATGGTCCTTTATAAGATTTGCTCCATGTCTCTTTGATTCCTCAAAAACAACTCTTGCATGTAGCTCATTTTATTGGAAGGTGGAGGCCTTTGTTCCTTATCCCCATGTTTTTTGCTGGAGTCCTTTGATAAATTTTAAACCCTTCCTCACCGGTATTCATGCAAATTTGGATTTACACTCACACAGAATGGGAGAAAGGATGCTCTCATACCACTGTAATGTCCCTTCTGAGCTCAAATTTGGATTTTCCCCAAAACCCTAATGGAACATTGTTGAAATTTATGACAACCACACGGAAACCTGAAAGGTTTATAACAACAATCTGCTTTTATGCAAAAATTAGGGCAGCGACCTGTTTTAGGTCCCCATAACCCTAAGCGACCTAGGTAAAATTCAGATTTTAGTATTTCTCACACACAAATCTTCATAAATACATCAACAGCATGAAACCCTTGATGAAATCATGCAAAATAAATGCTTCAAACAACAAAATACAGACTGTTGGAATTAATTATTGCTCAAAAATAACTGAAACTTCAAAAATCCGTATCTTCATAAATACTTAGAGATAAAATGCAAATAATAGCTCAAAATGACCACAAAAATGACAGTTATCAAACAAAATTAAGATCAAAATTTTCCAACCACAAAAACCCCTTGAAAAGTTGATCCCGAAATCTCCAAATGGGTCGCCCAAGCTGGAAATGAGTGTGGTAGCCCCAAAAGAGCATGCCCTAATTGGAATTTGTGCCCTAGCAGGCTAGCACGGATGGAAACCATTTCTGTTCTGAAATTCTAAATTTTAAGCTCACTTGTGACTCCTACATGAAGTCCACCAACAAATGAGGGTTTTCGTCCCCAAGTGTTGTGACTATTGAGGGTTTTTGTCTCCAATAGGATCCAATGAGGGTTTTCGTCCTCAAAGGCTGAAAATGAGAGCTTAATGCTCCAATTTCCAAAAGAGAAGTATCAAATTCACCTGATGATCCTTACAATGAGCCCCAACATTTACCTTTATAGCCTTTTTCTTTCTTTTCCTTGTGGAGCGCTCCATGCGAAACTCTTTATTTCCTTTTTAACTTTTTTGTTCTCCTTTTTCTCACGTTTTAAAAATAATTTAATTAAAGTGCCAATAATTTAAATTACTTTAGCACTTAAAATTAAATTATTAATTTACTTCCTTCCTCCCTTTTAGCCCACTGAAATAATGAAAATAGGCTAAGGGCCTTCTTTCTGCTTTAGTATTTAAAAATACATTTTATTTTAATAATAATATTATTAAGTTGCCCATAAATAGAGAGTTATATGGGCACAACTTAACAATATTATTAAGTATTTCAAATTTAGAAAAGGGGACATTACATCATGATATAATGTAGCCCATTCTTGATTATCTATGTGATAGTGTACAAATCTTTCTCAGAGGTCGGGTAACATTGAACTGTGTCACTGAATGTCTGAGTAGTTTACAATTGGATGTTCATGTTCAGTGAGTACTATGCCAAGTGCATAATCATATCCATTTGTTTCAACCTCAAATTGTCAAGCGATACCTAGCATTTAAAGGACTAACACGACACAAAGGTGTTGTTTGCACTCCTTGAATGCGTGTTATTGTGTGGGCAGCCATTAGAAAGCAACTTTCGCATGCATTATTTGATTTAGGGGCCATGAGATGTGTGAGAACCTAAGGATGAACCTACAATAGAAATTTGAAAGTCCAACATAATTCCCACGCTCTGCGAAATTGCACGGTCTTGGCCAATCTTGGATTACTTTGATCTTTTATGGATCTACATGTATGCATATGGAGCCACCGATAAATCCCATAAAATGGATCTATGCAACATCAAATGTACACTTGCTTAAGTTTTCATGCAATTTGTGTTGGAAAAATGTGTCTAGGACGCACACTACGTGCTCAACATGCTCCTCCCAAGTCTTGTTCAAGATAAGAAAAATAGAGGATGAAAAAGGAGTTGGTGAAGGACCTAAGTATGTTATTCCTCAAGTGCATGAATGTTGTTGGCGCATTGATCAAATTGAAAGAAAAAATCCAAACACTCGTAGAATCCTTCCTTTGCTTGAAATGCTTTATTCCAAACATCTTCAAGATGGACAAGAACCTAATGATAAACGAAATTCAGATCATTCTTGGTGAGGTATTGTGTGCCTTAGAGTTGGTCCAGAACTTATCAACGCACAAGTAGTGAATATCGATTCTTCACCATTATCTTGTTGTTTGCACAATCGTCAAAGATCAATAAAGCATTCATAATTCTAATTCCTAAAGCCTTTGAAGTGCAAGATATCTCATATTCAGACCTATAGCTTTATGTAATGTTTTGTACAAGATTATCACAAAAATTATGGTGGAACGGATGAAACCTCTTCTGCATAAGATCATTTCTTCTAAGCAACGGGGATTTTTTCCAGGAAGACAAATTCAAGATGAAATAATATCAGCCCAAGAAGCTTTACATTCTATGGGCATCTAAAAATCCCCTTCTATGTTTATCACGTTTGATCTATCCAAAGCCTATGACCTAGTTGACTATGTATTTTTATGTAAATTTTTGGCTCAATTTGGTTTCTCCAGTGAATGGATTGAATGGGTTCAAGCTTGTTTGACCTCAATCTCTTTTTCAGTTCTTGTTAATGGTAGCCCAACTCAGATTTTTTCAGCATCTAGAGGTATTCGCCTGGGTGATCCTCTATCTCCTTTCTTATTTATTATTTTGGCTAAGTGCCTTGGTAGAATAGCCACCAAAGCTTGTCATGATAAGATCAGCGACATTAAATTGGTTGAAGGGGTTCATCCTCTCACTCAATTATAATTTTGTTGATGACTCCAAGCTCCTAGGAAAGGCTACTTGCCTAGAAGCTTCCCATATGAAGAAAAATCTTCATCTTTTTTCTAGAGCCACGGGTCAATTGGGTCAATCACGCCAAATCTAGCATAATTTTCTTTCATTGCTCTAAAGGAATAGAGGATCAAATTCTTGATATTTTTCACTTCAGGAAGGGTTCTCTTCCGCTTTAATACTTAGGGATTCCTCTAGAAGCTAAACAATTAAAAATTGGCATTGGTTAATAAACAAAGCTCAGATGAAACTTCAGAAATGGACGAACAGATGGCTCTCTTCAAGAAGAAGAATGATTTTGGTCAAGGTAGTTTTTTAAGCCTTTCCGATATATGTCTCGACTATTTTGAATATTCCTAAGGGAATTATCAAGCAAATGGACTCTCCATATCAAAACTTTATTTAGAGCCGATTATAGGAAAAAAGAAAATGGTCATTAGTTAAGTAACAGACTCTTTGTTAGCCGAAAAAAGATGGTAGCCTAGGATTCCTCTCTACTACAAAGCATAATAGAGTATTAGCAGCCAAACTCTATTGGAGATTGCTAGCTGCTCCACATGATTTGTGGGCTGCTAACTTCCGAGCTAAATGTGCTGAAAGTAATCCTCCTTAGGCTGACTCTTCCTTCTAAAGGATATCCAATTCTTTCAGTACTGAGACTAGGGGAAGAGTTCATAAACAAGCATTGTTTTTGGATTATCAAAAATGGACACACAACTAACTTTTGGACAGATTCTTGGGATGGAAACCCTCCTCTAAAAACCTCAGCATCCTAATTTAAAGATGGCCATGGAAGCTCTTCATGAAAAGGGTTGGATTAAGGTTGCCAAGTACTATAAGCCTATTACTCATCAAATGAAGATTGGTAATTGGAGAACTCCTACTAATGAAGGGCTAGTTCAACTTGAGGAGGAGCATAAAAAGATGGTGGATAATATACTTTTGTCCCAACCTCTTTCAACTTCTACACGACCGGATTCTTTAGCATGGGGTAGAAGTTCCACAGGTATCTATTCAGTTTCTTCTAGATATGCTTCACTATGTCAGGTGGATCCTCATCCTTTGAGTAACATTTTTCACCACCGAAAGTAAGCTTCTTTGTTTGGTTGGTTTTAAGAAGAAGAATCCTAACGAGGGACAAGCTCATGAAAAGAGACTTTAATGGCCCTTTTAGATGTCTAATGTTCTTAGAGAATGATGAAACTATAAATCATCTATTCATAGAGTTCCCCTTTGTAGCCCATCTATGGGATCTTTTTACCAAGATGTTTGAGTTGCCCTGGGTTGGAATTCAGTCTCTTGAAAATCTGTTCAGAGTATGGGAAAAACATTTGAGTCTTGACTAAGGGTCAAAATATTTTACCATCTTTGTGGAGCGATATCACCCTCCTACTATGGAACGCTTGGTAAGAAAGAAATAGAAAAAAACTCCAACAAGAAGATAGAGACATCTCTTATGTGTGGGAGAAGAACAAAAATGAATGTTGTTGAATCTATTAAGCACAAGATCCACATACCTCAAACTCTTTCAAAAGAGTGGGTTCATCTAGTCAAAATGCTTCCATTACAGCCATTGACAACCATCATGGCTGTTTTTAAAACAAGAAAGAAAAGACACCTGAATAGAAAGTGGACTCCTCTTCCTGGATTTGGCAAACTGGATATTGATGGAGCCTCTAGAGGAAATCCAGATCAGGCAAGTATGGGAGGAATAGGTAGATCCTCATATGGTTCAGTGGCATTTTTCTTCTCTAAAAAGTTGAGTTATTCAACGAATAACTTAGCTGAAATTAAGGCACTCTGCAGGGGATTAGAAGAAGCTCTAAAAATTGGGTGGCAAAAACTTCAGGTTGAATTTGATTCTTTTCTGATAGTTAGCTTGCTTTCCAATTCTGAGGGGGTTCAAGGCAAAAATTGGCAAATTGTAAGAGAAGTGGAGAAAATTCAAAGGCTAAAAGATAAGTTCCAAGAGCTCTCCTTCAATCATGTGCCTAGAGAGCTCAATAAAGTGGTGGATGCATTAGCCAATTGGACTCTCGATAACCATAATCTCATTTGTTATGCTCCTCAACCATAATGGTGGTCATCAAAGCTTCAAGGAAATCTTAGAAAGATTCTTGATAAAGATTTGCATTAATGTTTGTTACTAATATGTGTGCTTTTGTTCATACTACCCAAGTCTGGACTAATAGTTTCCATGTGTGACACAGTCGAATATGTACATTTTGATCTCTCTATAATATAAATTTTCTCCGGTTTAAAAAAAATGCACCTGCCTGGGCAGCCATCTTACTTTGGTGTTAGGGCTATTGGGCTGCCACAAGGAAAATAGCTTGGCATAATCTTTCCTCAATTAAGAGATCTTGATGTAGAACCAAATCTTGTTCTGCCAAATAGATATGCAATACAACAGGCAGTTTGGAAGTGGAGATATTGGAACTAAGCCAATATAATGCTTTACTACGTGGTGTGTTGGAACGCCTTTGGGTTCTTCAAAAACGCCGTTGGAACACCTTTAGGTTCTTCAAAAACGCCGTTGGAACACCTTTGGGTTCTTCAAAAACATCATGATACTACTACAATAGATCTTGATGTGGAATCAAATCCTGTTGTTCTCCCACATAGATCTGCAGTACAATGGGCAGTTTGGACATAGAGATACTGGAACTAAGCCAATCTAATGCTTTACTATGTAGTGCGGTTGGAACACCTTTGGGTTCTTCAAAAAAATCATTGAATCACCTTTGGGTTCTTCAAAAACGTCATCATACTGTTGTAATAGATTGCAGGGTTCTTGCTGCCGAGACATTGTGCAAAGAACTTGACACATTGTTGGGGCAATGTGCACATAACTTGACATGTTGCCTATGCATGCTTGCTCTAGTGCTCTAGTGCCTCTATACGGACCATCAGCAACACAAGCTTTCACATGTGAGATTCGATCTTGCAGCACTTCTCAACTAATATCAAGGTGACTTTGGACTTCAAAAGGGGATCCAAGATGTTGTAGATGTAATCGTTGACTTTGAGTGACCAGCGTTGTGGCTATGCTCTTTATGTGGCATCTCATTGCCATACACATATGGATGACTAAGTAGAATGTCGCATACATCCAATAACACTACTTCACAAGTGGCTATATTGCACATGAGATTAAATCCATACTTGAACATGCATTGATGCCGAACTTGAATATTTGTCCCATATTGGAGTCATCTTGATGAATACGAGTGAGGATGTGCTTCAGCAGTAATACCTAGATGCTTGACTGAATATTGTGCAATGATTTTCTTTTGGATCCCATTGCAGATGATGACATGAAGGGGCTGACTCTTGACCAAACACTTGGTATGGAAAAGTCATCCTCGTGTCTCAATGGTAGAGTTGTTAACACTCACATGAGTAGCGTCTAAATCAATGTCCTTTGCTCGCACAAGATCAACTGTGGACTGCATAATTAGTGATTGTTGAGCGCGGCATTCAGAATTGGTATGGGTGTTTGTGCAGTGATTTGCACCACTTTTCCGTTTCCTTCCTCTTGCCTTTATTTAGCCTAGGGCTGTGTCATGTCCCTTTTTCGAGGCAAATTCTTCTTGAAGACCTTAACCTATTCTTCTCCTTGTGGGTCTAAGAAAGGAAGCAAGGGGAAGACGTTGATGATATTTTAATGTTATTCTCGTAGTTGCTTTTACTTTCGCCATGTATTGCTATTCGGAAGCCTAGTGCTCCAATAGCCATTGTTACCAAGAAACACCTAGGCCCCCCCATTTCATTTCCGAAACGTTTCCAAAGCAGAAACTCCTTCAAAATGCCCTAGAGACAAGTAAACATGATAATAATGTATTATTTCAATGAATACAAAATATTTTGAGTGTTTTATCAGTTATAGTTATCTCTTATGGTCTATGGAGTAAAATTTTAAAATGAGTACTATGCATATATATATTGTACAGACATTTCCTGTAACATTTCGTACCCAGGCTTTTTTGAAAATTGGCGTTTCCGCGTTTCGTACTCATACCCGTACCCGTTTCCGTTTCCTGGCAACATAACCAATAGTGAATTTGATTAATTACAAAATAAAGTATTTGAGCATGTAGGCTCCAAATACAAATAAGAGTATTATAATTTTCTTTTCCCTCCAAATTGAGGTCAGTCCCTTCTTTTTGAATGTTAGCACCCCTTATCATCTATAAAAAGAGATCACTTCAGAATTTACGGGATCATGTTGGATTTGATATTATTGGTTGGAGTGGATTACTTGTAAAGCATCTCGCTATCTCTCTCAAGGACGAAAATCCTTCAGGAGAATCTTGTGTGGACGAAACCCCACACTATCTCTTGTGTAATCTCTTTCTTGCTGCATATAATTAAATTCTGCCCTAGGCGACTTGCTTGGGAGAGTGTTTCAGAGGATATTGCTGGCCTTTGTGTGATCTAATTGCATGGTTGAATTGTCCATAATTTCTAAAAGTGAAATCTATCATTTTATCGATTATTTGGGTGCATAAAAGTGTTATTTCAATTCTGGAATTATTATTTAATTGCTGCAGTGGAAGGGTTTCATGGTAAATTCAAATTAGCACTTCTCAGCCTCCAAAAATCAATTTTCTTCCCTCTAATGATTGCTGGTATTTTCTTATAATTTCTGAGCATATTTTCCAAGGGTTCGAGTGAATTTTGTGCATAGAAAAATGTGCTTGAATCTTCCTAAGGAGTCGCTACCCTAGGAGGAAAATTGTTGGCAGCTCTTGAGGGCTTTCACAGTCATTGTCAGTCATCTACAGCCTGCCCTAAATCTGATTTTAGTCCTTCATGCTCAGCATTGGGCTATTTCCGGAGGATCCCCAAAAAGGGATATTACAAACTTTTTGCTGATTCGAAGGCTTCTACTTCGGCACTGAAGAGTTTGGCACACTCTGCACATGCTTGCTCTTCCACACTATGTTGCATGGAGAAGTAAAGCCTTGTTTCATCTTCACTTTGACCTCAATATTGGTGATGCCACATTAGGCTTGCCTTAATGCATTTGAGGTCAATAATTCCATCTCAGGCACTGGTGTACTTCAGCACCCAATGCTACTTTGTATCAGTGTTTCACGAGTGCACGAGGTAGGCATGAAAGTCATTCATGTGGTCTTGTACTGATTGGTCCTTGCTTTGGCACTATTGAAGCCCTATGTACTTGCCCTGATAGTTCTTGAGAGGGTAGTATTATGTACATACAACGCTGACAAACGTATTCGAGTTTTAACAAGTTTAAAGCCTTTCTTGAACTGCGGGTTGTAAGTTTCCCGCCAATGTGGACATCTTCAGTTCAACGAAGGTAATCTTCTTGATGTCTGTGAAGTGGTTGACGAAGAAGTAGACCTCCAGCTATTGAATCCAATCATCTGGTGTTGTCACATCAATTTTTCCCTGAAACATTGGAATGTCTAGACTGACTTGGACCTTGAGAGGGCCATGATGCTGAAACGGTGTTTTTCTATGTGAAATAGAAGAGATTGTCACAGTCAAGGGAACCAACTGTATATGAATTAGCAGAATTGGCCAAAGAGTAGAGTGCATTCCTCCTTGAGAGCATAACAATTGAATTGTTGGACATCTAGGGAGTAGGGAGTGACCAAAAGTTTCCTTCTGAGGATCAATCTTTTTACCCTAACATTGGCATTCATCTGGACTCTGGAGTCAAGATAGTCCATTGCAAAACCAGGTTGAGCTCCTCTTTGTTGTAGTGCATTGGTGTTTACATGAATATGGATATGGCAAGGCGAGATTTTGCGTTGACCACTTATCTACAACATATGGCCCAGGATGGTGGTGTGGAGGACAACAATAATCTAGCTAGTAAACTATTGAGTTATGAATTGAAGATGCAACAAAAAATAACACAGTAAATTATTAAGCATTTCAGAGATAGAGAGAGTAGAGTAATGCTCTTAATTCAACAAAATTGAACATATCTAATATTTGTGCGTACAAATGTCTAGAACGTTGAGAATAAGAATTCCTATGCTTAGAAGGGGAAAACACTTCCTATCTGATTTTCCTAACTTGATACTATTCTTCAGGCTGAATGGATACATTTATACATTTATAAGAAAGGAAATTACAGGAGAGAATGGTAACAAGATAGTTCAACTTCAGTTATAGGTGATTGTCCGCCTTCCTATTGATGAGTTAGCTCCACTTCCAAGTGTGTGCCATGTTAGCATGTTTTTTAACATTTTGTAAGGGTATCATGTAGCTCGCAGGTTTGATGGTGAGCCTAGCTTGTGCGGCATTCTTTAGTGTTAAATGCCAACTCGGGGTGCTCAACTTGAGTAGAGCACCAACAGGGGATGAGCGTGAAAGTCCCAGAGCGTTGGCAGTGAGCTTTTGTGTTGGATTTGACGTTGGCACTATGCGATGTAGCATCGAGATGTGTGGGATAGTCAACACCACCAAATTGAGAGCGTGGACCTTCACAGCTTGGCTCAGATTATTCATAACCTAGAGATGGCAAGGCATTTGATTTTTGAAATTATCTCCATCTACTCTCTTCAAGCATGAGACACGGAAGGTGTTGTGCACTCGATTTTCTCTTTGTAGCTCAAGATGTTGTTTGTCTTGATATCATTATGTATTGTCATCAAAGATAAATAATTACATTTATATTTTAAACGATATTATTGTCAGCTTTAGGTAAGTGAAGTGACAAATCTATTTAGTTAAGTTCGGAGATCGACAGTTGTGTTTGAACCAGTGAATGTTGAATCTTTTATGAGAAAAATACAATATTACATGTTTGGGGAAGGGCACTGTGAGACATGTCCTCCCTGTACCAAACAATTTATAATGTGCATTACCTTATGATATAGAGTTGTTAGTCTCTATGCTCTTCTATGTTATGATGTGGTATGTATTTATAATCTGTAATTGATATTTCTTTAATAGTGTAGTTTTCATAGAAAACATTCCAAGTGTCATTTCCTTCGAGAAGTTGGTGTGTAAGGTTTAACATTGAGTCAAAAGTGAAAATTTGAGACAACCATTGATGATACATCAGTTTATTATCTTTAAAAAGTCATGCCAAACATAACTGTGAAGCACAACAATAAAAGATTTGACAACAGTACAAAAAGAGGTTTCATTAAAAAGAAGACCAACTCCGTATGAGAAATAATCAATGCCATTGACCCCAAACAATGCCGGGAGAAGAAGACAACATTCAGGGAGTGGACCAAGAAATCAAACTGTCTACTCAATTGCTCGAACAAGAAAGAAAACAAAGGTTGTCATAAGTAGCCTATTTTGAAAATTCATCAAGGGAAGTATGAAGAGAAGTGAAATCCAAGGTCAAAGCATAAGTGGAAGTCAAAGCTAGAGTCAGAGCTAAAACCAAGAAAGGGTTATGTTGGGACTGGCGGACCCTATGCCACTCGCAAGTAAGGAGTGGGTAGATATTTTCATGTAATTTCCCCTTCTAGAGGAAAGAAGTTTGAACATTTCTGACTAGGTTGGGTTAGGGGGGTGCTACACAAGAATCATGTGAAGAATCAATAGAATCCAATGAGGGTGTTAATTATAACTTCTTCACAAAAGAGAGCCAATACAAGATGAATATTTGTGGAATTGAAAATTTACTCATTGAAGACTTAGAGCCAAAAACACAAAGGCAATCCAAACAAGTTGGAGTGAGTAGCAAAATAATGTTCAAAGTACTTCTGAAGAAAGGGTCAAGTATGGGACATGTTCGACAGCGTTGAGAGAGAAAAGGAATGTCTAACACAAACCTTCATGAGGATAAGAATCCTATTCAAAGACCCAAGTTAGAATCGCCTAGCACCCACAGTCATCGATCTCTAGAAAAGTAAAATCCACCAACATTAATAGGTGACAAAATTGAAGATCTAGTACGTCATTACAGGGCATCCATCACAATCTATACTTCAAATGGGCATAAAAATGAGCAACACTAGTTGCAACATTTCCCACCCACACTTTGAGGAGTAGTTATTCATCGGTTTACAAATGCATAGACAACTAATAAGTCATTATGGGATAGATTGTGGAAAGCATTCAAGAAAAAATTTCAGCTTCTCAGAGGTAACAATGAGATTGTTGGTGAAATCTATAATGCCTTGGAAGTTAAACATGAGAATGTCCAACCCTTTAACAAAATTTTTAAAGAACTGCAAGAAAAACTTAAAGAACCAACTGACGAGTTGAAAAAGTTATGGTTCACTCAAGGGCTGGCACCCTCATTACAAAGGAAGATGAAGGTCGCTCCACCATCTTATGAAAACAAAACAATAGAGCAATGGATATTGAAAGCAAGAACAACACATTCTCACGCTAAAGGAGCGAAGATGATAACTATACTCTAGTAATAACGAACTTGGATTGCAACAAGCCTTGCAAAGAGACATGCTTAGAACGAAGAGGGAGCTAAAGGGAGACACAGAAGGGGAGCAATTGACACCACCCACCACAGCACCAAAGTTGAACAATTACCGAATTCAAAATAATAGAGGTGGTGGCAGTCAAATTCATTACGAATCCCAAGTATGGTCAATTCTACAATGTCCAAAGTGTAACTGGTGAAGCCATTTCGCAAGAGATTGCCCTACAGATCAACATAACACTAGACTTCTTTGTAGATGGTGAGAGAAGGGCCATAATGATGGAAATTTTCCAAAGCACGCAAATGTCAACATGATTGACATTTATAAGGACGAGGAGGTTATGGAAATCACCAAAACACAAGAAGAGAAAGAGAATTTTCTCGACCCACAAACAAATAAGGAAATACTAGTCAAAACAAAAGCGGAAGTCGAGAGGGAATTGGTTGAAGAACAACGTCAATTGTAAGAATAGACAAGTACAATGACAAGCAAACACAACTCAAACAAAGCTATCGTAAGATAAGTTTTACATACCATTGTACCTACGAAGGTGGTTGATCTTTTGTAAAGAATTCCGAAACTCAAGAATTGTATTACTACCATACAAGATATTGGTCATGACATGTAGCATAAAATGACACACCTAGTATCAAATGGTGTAGAGTTGGGTGATGCGGAGAGCAATTAGCCAAATAATAAACCCATATCTGAGCCTCCATTGTCGAGGGATTAAGTGTTTCACCCTATGCTTCTCATAGCAAACTTATCCTATTAGCCAACAGTCTTGCATATAGGAATCCTTGGGAGGACTTTGACAATTATTATTGTCAATGGCAGTTTTGGCGTGAATGCAATTTTAGAGGAGACTTGGAATAGTCTTGGAAAGGCACACTTATTTGGGCATTGACCTTCTAATTAGTGGGAGTCAATCAATATAGTATATAGGTGCTTGGAAAACTAGAGGCTCAAAAGGCAATTATTGGCACCTAACACTTTATACTAAATTTTGTAGTAATCTCATTGATAAATACCATACCATGGATTATTGGGTCAAGATCGATTGATAGCAGCCAAGGACGACCATAACTAGAAGAAGAATTTGTTCTCCATTGAGAACAAAGGTTAGGAGTATATAATAGACTTGAAGATCATGGCGGTCATTGAGGAAGCAACTTCATCAAACTCATCCGACTCTAAGGAGAACCAAGGTAAAATGAAGCTGAATGATGAAGGGGTGTTAGCATTGCAATCATACTCCAAGGAGAATATGAATTCCCTCACTAGTTTCTTTTATTAGAATATAAGGCTTACCTTTTAATATTAAGGCACTATTAGTTGGGTATTAACTAATGTTCGGTTGTAACCTCCTCAACCATTTTGTAACTATCTCTTGCTTGATAAAATGATGGACACAATCTACGATGTGTGCATTCTTATTCCTCTTTATTAGTTCTTTGTTCCCATATTCTTACATTGGTATCAAATCCATTGGTGATTAGTAGGATTCGCAGTGCAAGGAGAAGGCTATGAAGGAGGAAGTTGTGAGGAGATAATTTGAGAGCAGAAATTGTTCATGAGTTTCAAATTAAAATTTGCAATTTCTAGCTTTTTATAGACTGTCCCAACATTTCCGAAGGGCATTCTTACCTGTTTCAGTCATTGTTAGTCTGAAAAACACCAAAAACATGAGTAATATCGCGAGCAAAGCCATCAAGGCAAAATTGTGAGTCAAAATACAAAAGCAAGGCAGGAATCTAACAGGAATACAATCACTAGCGTAATATAACATTCGCAAACATAAGAAAATAATATTTGAAGGGCGTAAAGTGCAAAATTGTGAGAAAACACAAGATTTAGAGAACAAAAATAAGAAGTCGTGATTTTTGAAGGATTTTCTACGGTTGTTCATGCAGTTAGGGAATACAAATAAGTCATTTTCAGGACAAAACATGACAGGAAGAGTGGCTAAGAAAAATGTGATTTAGGGAACATTTTTTCGAAAAAAAACAGTCCAATATCATGAGGAAAAGGAAAAACACATTTTTTGAAGGTATCTAGGACAAAACAAACAAAATATAATCACGCAGGTCTAGATTCACAATTTTTTCGAAAACCATTCGCTACTAAAACACACACACTTTGGTGATTTTCAGTCTTAGCCAATTATCTAGGGCACATACTATTCAGGGCCAAGGTAAAATTTGACCTAGTATTTGATTTCTTTTGTAAGGCAATAAACTTCCAATAGAATTGTCATTATTTCTCTTGAAGACCATCTTCAGCCTTGTGTTGTTGCACCGTATCCAAGGGTTTTCTGGTTCTTCTATTGACAGGGACAAGTACATTTATCTTGCCTACTACTCCTTTGAAGCTATTGCATCCTCAGATCACAGCGATCGATTTTGCTACTGGTATGCCTGTGTTTCGCGTCTTTTTTATTCCATGGGCATCTAGATGGACCGTCTCCCACCCTTCAGCTATTCTCTGAATGCCCCTACCCATCTCCTACAGAACCAACAGGACCTTCATAGAATAATCAGAGATGATATCTACAGACAGTTCATTCAGCACACCTGGACCAACCCCCCAAGGGGATTACGTCTGAAGATGTCATTCTATGCGGCACACTTTCTTGAGATCCGTGATGGGGCCATTATTAGACCCATGTACATTTCCCGACATTGGTTACAAGTCCTTCGTATTATGTGGAGATTGATCATCACTTAGACCGCTCGGAGCGGACTTGCCTACTTTGCTCTCTCCAGGAGGTTGAAACTAAAGAGCACTTCATTTTCCGATGTCTTGTTTACTATGAGATTCGTGGGAGATTTCATTGCCTGTTCCGTGCAAATATTATGATCAGAGATGTCTTGCTCTCTACCTTCAGGAGGCCCTCAAGCTTCGAGACAAGCTCCTCCACCCTCCTCCCAGACGGATGAATACTAGACTGATCACTTCTTTCTTCCCAGTACTCTCCCCGATGAGGGTACCAAGCGATACTTGGACATGATTCTGGACCTTCAATTCAAATCTGTCGAATCTCGAGACTCCATTTCTTCCACCTAAGGCCCCCTACCCCTGGCACATCTCAGGGCCCCTTCTCATCGATAGCGATCCACCAAGCTTAGAGAGATTTTGGCATTTTGCCTATCCTCCATGGACACCGGCTTCCCAGTGCATTTTATCTTCAATTTGAGCTATCAGGTTATCGTAAAAAATTGTTGGAGTCACTTCCATCCGAGCCTATGAATGCTAGGTGAAGTTGTTCAGGTGTTGCTACTGCAATTGCTCCCCCCCCAAACCCTTCATAGTATTCCTCTGCAAAAATATAAGTATTGGTCTCCCGGCCTTTGATAGCTTCAAGGGATAACTACAAATTCTAATTCTCATAATTGTATCTCGAGAGACCCGTTTGGGTCCTCTTGTTGGCTATTGTTACACCCCTAGGAAAATCTCCTAGGGTTTTGGCAAGGACCTATTTTTGTGGTCATGCATTGCACTACTGTCATATTATTAACAATAATTTTCCAACTTGTTATTTCTATTTGCAGGATTTTTGTCAATTAAATCCATCTGAGGTTAAGAATGCATGTCCATTTTGGGGACATTACAAATACTGCAGACCGTCACTTTCTGAGGTCTTTTGTTGCATTAATTTGTGGGTACTATACACATTAGAAATTGGTCGTGGAAAATCAAATAAAAATTCAAAGGGGAGATTGAATGTCTATCGGAGGCTACAAGAAGTTGATGGGTCAAACTATAATGTTTGGAGTCATATAGATGTTGACTCATTGTTCGAATATGGAAATCTATAATAAATTAATACTTGGCAGGGAAAGAAGGCCAATTATAGTCATTGTTGAAAGATCCATGAAGAATTCATAAGAGTGGTAAAGGAATAAGTATTTAAAGAAGCCCAGACTTTGAAGACATGAAGGGATCTAGTATAGATGAAGGTCAACATGAATGGTTGCCCAAGTTAGTTTGGGAGTTTGTGGATCTTGGGAATTACTACCCTTGCGAGGGTCATGAAACAACTTGATGGAGCATTGTGGTTATAGGTATCTCGATATGGATGATTGTCCAATAATATCAAAAGGTTTGTAATTTCGGAGTTTGGGGAGGTGGAATTTGCGAACTCGGAAATTATGCTCGGGAGCTACACCTTTATGAAGGTTAAGAAGCGACTTGATGAAGTTCTACATGGTCCAAGAACCTTTTTCGAAGAAAGAGAGTCTAAAGAATATTTGGATCTATTTGATTGTAATGATTCTAGTTTTTAGGCAGTGTGGTAGTATGTTTTTCTGTTAGTACAATAAGCCTTAAGAGGGAATATTAGAATAAGGCATACCTTTTATTATTAGGGCACTACTAATTATGTATTAACTAATGATTGGTTGTAACCTCATCAACCATTTTGTGGCGCCAAACCCAATTAGAAAGCTTCTAATTAGGACCGACCTCATAATGGATACTTTTCTTTTCTTTTTTCTTTGGCTTTTCACCTTCTTAACCCAACCGACCTGACTTCATGTAGGAAACTATTAAATAAGAATGCAATGCTCACGAAAATAACTTTAAAACATGAAAATTACTTCCCTTGTTCATTTCCTTCTTGCCTGCAAGAAGTGGAATGGGCTCATAGTCTCCAAAACGAACAAGCTTGCAAAAGGGGACATTACAGTCCTCCCTCGCCAAATTTGATTTCCCTCAAGCAAATGCAAGCTCTCATGCCCAAGTACCATCACGTCAAAGTGAAAAAATATGTTGTAATGCTCCAATAATCTAGATCTTGTACCTGTCAAATGAAAGAGCTATTGCAAAAGAAAGCTCATACACATGTTGTCTTCATTTTCTTCTTCAAAAATAGTTCTAGTAAATTTGTTATTCGCATACTTCTTTGTACTCAAAACCTTCCTAACTGTAGTAGCCTGATAAAAATCAGATTGTTAATGGGATAGGAGTGAGTTACAGTAGCCACAACATAATTGGGTTTCCACCCAACTAAGTACCTTGGTGGCTGTCATAAAAAGAACCTTCTTTCCAACCTTTTTTATCAAGAGTTTTTCCTTAATTTGTACCGACTTACAGCTGTCCTTAGCTATGAACAACTGTATTATACTTGTTATTTTCATGCCCATAAACATGAAAAAGGTACAGCAGATACCAAAGTGGAATTTTCTTGCAAAAAAACAACTTTGGCAATGTAGAGGCTGGGAACAGCCATGCAAGCACTAAAAATCCCATAGTAATCATCACCAATCGAAAAAAACTCGTCCCCATGTTTGAAGGAACTTGTAAACTCCTTTTTATGAGAGCAAAAGGAGTAGTCAAGTGGATGGTGAAGGTGAAGACAGCTATACCAAAAATCATTCTCATTGCTGCCCCAATTGTGTCAAGCAACTCTTTCACATTGGTTGTCGTATCAACTTCTTTCCAGTGTGCTTCTTGGGCTTGTGGAAACATCTCTTCATTTTCTGCTGCAGTGTCATATTCATCATTACTTGCTTGGGCTGAGAACAAACTCAATTGCTCTTCCTTGTTTATACATGTACCTGAACATGGAACAAACTCATTAAAGAAAACAAAAGTTTTTCTCATCATTGCTTCTTCCAATAAAGTTTCTTCAACCTTTGCACCATCCAATGAACAAGGAGTTGGCTTCCTAGACAAAGTGTCCCCAGCCAAAGGGATACATAGTTGCTTGATTGAGTTCAAACAAAGGGATAGATAGTTTTTTTGTACCAAGAAACATACTTGGGGCACGACCTTTATTGCAAGGTACAAACTGGAACAAAGATGCACACGAGGAAGCAAATAAAACATGTGCGAATTTTTGGTACTACAACCTTCCCTTCAATGTGACGAAAAGCCCGTCTTGGGAGTACTTGGTGACAACATTGACAAGTGCAAGGAAAGGGTACAAGGCACCCTCTCCAAAAGACTTAAGTGCGAAATTGCTCAAGGGTGCAATTGCAGTTGCAACGACAATCCTAAAAGATCAAAATAAGCAATGGCAAAAATACGGATGCACCATTCTTTCAGATGGGTAGACAGATGGAAGGAACCACACCTTCATCAATTTTTTAGCGGCTTCAAATGGTGAGATGGTGTTTTTGAAGTCAATTAATCTCTTTAACATAGTTAAAAATGCAAAGAATTTGAGTTTTATGTTGGAGAAGGTTGTATTAGAGGTGGGTATTCAAAATGTTGTGCAAATTGTCACAGACAATGCAGCAACATATGTGGCAGCTGGGAGACTACTACAGGAGAGGCATCCATCACTCTTTTGGACTCTATGTGTAGCTCATCGCCTTGACATTATTTTGGGGGACATAGGCAAAATTGATTGGGTGAGGCCGGTTATAGAAGATGCAAGAAATATAACCAAGTACATATATAATCACGCTTGGGTTCTCAGCTTAATGAGAGAACACACTGAGGGGAAAGAGCTTATGTGAGCCAGTGTCACAAGGTGTGCAACTAACTTCTTGACATTGCAGGGTATTTCTAGTTTGTTGTCATCATTGAAGAAAATGTTTGTGAGTCAAGCATGGCTAGACTCACAATATTCAAAGAAAGTTGATGGAGAGATACGATAAGATAAATATATTAATGTCGAACAAATGGCCATTCACACGAAGAAGCGCAACAAGATGACTCAAAAATGCCTTAATGACTTGGTTTTTGTGCAATACAGTCACTAGATTTGCACAAGAAAGGTGGAGGACACAACATAGGAGCTTATTGATTTGGATGAGCTCGATCCATACAATGACTGGGCTGGGAAACAAGAGGAAATCCCTGCGTTCACAGATAATGAGATTGCTTCTTCCAAAGGGAAGCTATGCAGGGAGAAGCACTAGCAGGAGATATTTGATTAGATAACATCTTTGGAGGTGATGTCGAACATGCAACAAAGGAGCCACTACTATCTACTACCATGGTGGAGCCATAGTCGGAGCCTTCTAAGAGAAGCGAACCACAATCGAGTGTGGGGACTAGTAGAGGCAATAGATCCTCACCCCAATATTTCTCTAGAAGAGGGAAAAGGAAAATGTAAATTATTGTAAATTGTAACTTGCATAGATATGCAATTTATGATGATTATTTTCAATGACAATCATCATAAATTCATAACACTTATCAGTTCGCTGTTGTATTCGCATGATGATGCAATTTTGTGTTGTATTTGTATTCAAATCTAATAGAAAACACTTCTCTGACATTTTACAGACTCATTTGATACATTTTGTAGCTATATTTTGCATATAATTTATGTTTTTTAAAGAAATTTGCGTAGTTTTTAAGTTATCAAATATTCCCTGAGTCTTGCCGAGTTAATTTTTTTTGGGTTTGCCGAATATTTGTCAAATACGAGTATGCAAACTATGGTTATGACCATTTAAAATAAATCAACTAATGAATAATTAGGTAGAGTGACTAGCAAATTTGGATGGTAAAGAGTGTATAGGTGAAGTGAGTGGCTCCAACTTAAAATTATATTTATTGAGGACAGAAATTATTACTATGATTGATATTGAGCTTCTATGTACAAATAAGAAAGTACTTGAGAGTCCTAGAGTGCAAAAAGAGAGAAGTATGGTTCTTATTAACAAGACAAAACACGGCTAATAAGTTTTTTCATATTGATGGAAAAAAAAGTGGAAAATTTACAATTGAGAACAAGGGTCTTGGAACACTGTATGTGCAATCAAGGAACCGTTGTACATCCACTAGGCCTTGCCATACAAACCCTTACAAGTTCCCAAAAATGTGAAGCACATTCTTCCTCTTTGTATGCCCAAGTAGATCCTCTCATGTATGGGCCTTTTGCTTCTGCCATACGCAGCTCATTACCCAAAGCTGTATGCCCCACTTGACTTCCTGCCATACGCCCATATGTTAATTCATGGTTGTAAGGTCTTCTTTAAAGGATTGTGTGTTCAAGTTCAAGATATACTATTATGCTATACCCAACATGGAATTTAGAAAAACATTAGGCACTTATTGCTGGTCATAGTATTGTCCGTTCATCATGTGCTTTTTAATTGTTGATTCTTCTTGATACTTACCAACTACTTATGGTTCTTCCCCATCCAGAATCTCTATCATGAAATTTTGTAGAAGCTTTGATTCTGTGCCTCTTGGAACAGGTTTTCCTTTCTAGTGTAGAAAAAAGCCATATGAGCACAGGCCAGCAAGGGCAGCAAATTCCGAAACTGTAGTTTTTGTTTGTGTATGAAAGTATTTCTCTTTTTTTTATTTACTTAGGCTAAGTGTTGATTCCTAAGCTATGCCCAATTTAGTTATTTGTGTATTTTATAAAATTAATCAAGATACTGTTTTGGATTTGATGGACGAATTAGATCTCTCTATTCCAAACGTGCTTAATCCCAGGTAGCTTTCTTTGTTTTTCCTATTTTCATCTCTTTGTACGCTCCTATACATAATTTTTCTCATACATACACCGCTGTGATCTTCTATTTATACAAAATCGTCCTCTTCATTTATGAATGTTAGAAGAATAGTTTACTTTCAATTTTCTGTGTCACATTTTGTCTTTGTATTCTTGCTAGCTTAATGTGAAATCTCTATGAATGCTGAAGGTGTTTTTTTTGGAAAGGCTATATCTTGGGTCAATCTAACAAGTATCTGATTTCATCATGGTATCACAATGCTGAGCCTTTGCCCCCCTTTCGCCTTTTTTCCTCTTCATTTCCAAAGTGTTACTGGGTTGCATTCACATTAAGGAGTAGATGACATTTGCAGATTTCCGTTTGCAGAGCATTTTGGGTCATATCTTACCCCACCACTGCATCTGGAAGGGTCCAAACCTTGAGATTGAGTCTTGTTTGCCATCTATTAGAGCTATGTCGGGGGGAGAAGGTTGAGCTACATTTCATCAGCTTTTGATGGACTAGTCTTAGATATTAAAGAGGATTTAGAGTTTTCATTACCCTTAGGGTTGATCTTTGTTGCCATGAGAAGTTTGGAATCTGAACTGGTTGCAAATTGACTCCTATCAGTTTCTGAAGATGCCTTTTCTGGTTGAATAGTTTCCTCTAGAGTGATAGAATTCAACACCTAGATACAACCCCTCATGGAATTATTCAATCCATCAATGTACATAACAACCATCTTCCGAGGGGAGATTCTTTGAGCCAAAAAAATTGTGACAGGATTCTTTGGAATAGCATACCACTGTGCCTCATTGCTTCATATTTTTTAGAGCCAGGAAATAATCTTCTCAAGTATAGGCCTTGGAATAACGAAAGAATAACTCACTCCCAAGTGATGATCTCTTGGCAACCACCCTTATTGTCTACCTCCATCTCATGCTCAGCCATTTGCCACCAAGTCCCTTCAGATGCAATTTCAAAAATTGATTTTTGAGACTTGCCCATGGTGTCTAATCAAAAAAATGATCAAACTTCCCAATCCAAGCCCTAGGCTTAAAATTGATATTGACCATATCAAACTTGTGAATGGGGATCTTGTCAAGCAACCTTTGATTTAAGCAATTCTCCCGTTGATCTTGAAGATATCTATCCCCTCACTTATTCCTTGTACAAGGATTCTGCCATTCATCATGGCATCCATCTTTTCTCCATTGCTGTCAAAGTGCACATCAGCCCTCTTCATCATTGTTTTTCCTATCTCTTTCTTCTTTATTGTCCATGGATAGGACTAGAGCATCTAGAGTCCTATTCATGGCAATGATAGCACTGTTAATCGTGTTCATGGTCCCCTTTGATTCGCCTACAGAACAAGTTATGGCTTCCTCCACAAACAATGCCACTGTGTATCTCATGTGTCTCATATTGAAGCCATAATTAATACGTCCATGAGGCCAAGAAAGTGGATCTAACACTACTGTTGCGAACTCAACTGTAGCAGGCTTGTTGTTGTAAATCCTAAGTAAAATCCATAAATCTGAAAATAGACAAATACAAATTCTGACAATCGTACAAATTTTATGTAATAACCCTAGGTCTAAAATTTTAAACATAGAATGGATTGTTAAAATGGAAAAACACTGGAGTTCTGTAAGAATTTTAAAATCTGAAATAGCTACTGCAGACCTTAAATCTAAATCATAATGATTGCAAAATCCCAAACATCTGAAACTGTCAAACCAAAAATATTGAAATGCTGAAAACTTAAACTTGAATTTTACATTCTTTAGATTTGAAAGTTCGGGGATAACAAAATACTGAAATAGAAAATAGATTTTATAATTACAAATAACCTGGAAAAAGATAAAAATATTGTATTGCTGAAAATACATCTAATCAGTGCATGTAAGAAGAAAATTTTCTTCAGAGGGTAGGGATGACAACTTAGGCTGAATCCAAGAGAGTATGACAGCTGCCTTGGCCAAAACACAGCCTTAAACTTGTACGGATATTAATTCTTTCCAAAAAACATAACATCCACTATTAAAACCTTAAGTCTTTATGGTTTTATCATCTGCTACATCAGAAATGCACTCTTGCACCAGTTCTCGATACTAGATGGATTATCACTGATGCAAAAGCCTTGTGGGTACATAGATTTCATAGTGTGTGGACAATAAGGGTTTCATACATGCAGCTGACAGTTTTTGCTTTGTTTTTTATATATAAAGGGCTTCCTACAAAGGTTTTGTTTGTCCGAAAATGTGCACCCTAGGAGCTTAGACAATATTATGGAATTCTTCCAAAGTGTGGGATCTTGGGGCTCCTTGAAGCATTCCTCCAAAGAAAGTTGACTTCTACACCCAACTATTCTAATGCCTACACTAACACTAAGTTGATTCCTAAGCTAAAACTTGCAATGGGAAAAGGGAGAAGGAGAAAAATGAAATGATAGTTGGTGATGCATCAAAGAAATTGGCATCACTCTCCCTCAATTTTTGACAACACGGTGAATCAAAGTCCTGCAAATAAAAAACCACACACACGATATCCACACAGAAACAAAATACAAAATAACAAAACACAACTTTGAAGGGCTGATATGGGCCACAATCAACCTTATATTGATCATTGAAGTTTGCACAATCTGATGCATACATGGGAGAGGCACAGGAACTATTGCAGGAATGAGAAGCAGAGGCTAAACACTTAGAGAATACTTGGCTCTCAAAAAACTAGAGCAACTTTACATTTGAGAGGTAGAGGAACCTTTACAATGAAATTCCTTTACATTTTATAGAGCAAAGGAGAGAAGAGAGAGAGAGAGAAGAGGGGAAATTTCAACTTTAGAATCCCAAAAGCCCACTCATAATGTGGTTGTAGACAATTAACACCCAAATCTGACTCCCGACTGTAAAATCCTCTACCAAAGAATGTCAAATCTCAACTCTCCTAAAATGGGCGGTGCATTGATGGGAAACAAATCTGCATGCTCAAACAAGGTGTTGGGCTCAAGAAATGAACTCCATTGAGCTCTAAATCTGCATCTGACATGCTTTAATGTGAAAATGACCTGCAGGAGCTTTGAATGCAATCTGCTCGAAAAACATAGAGTTTGGGGGCCCAAGATGTGTCTCATACAATAGCATTTCTCAAGATCTTTCAAACAAATCCACTCTAGCTCGATTTGGTGGCCTCAATTAAAAGATATGGCCAAAAATGCAGAGATTTGTCATTTGCCCACTCCATTAAAACTTGGAGGCAAAAATTGATTTTAAAATTATAGTCCTATCTCCATTTTTCTCTTTGGGCCACATGGTTGCTTCTCATAGGCTACAGGCTCCCTAGCGGAAAAGGTATATGACAACCACAGCACTGTCAGATTTACCCTAGCTATCGCCCCTACCACTTGTCTTTTTCTCATTGGTTACAGGATCTTTCTATGGGTGCCACGTGTCAATCCATGGTTGGCTATGGGATCTTGTGTCTTCAGTCGTTTCTCCACTCAATCTCTGCCTTCCCAGGATCCAACTACTCCTAATTGGTCCCACATGGCAAGTCGTGACAGGTCACACATGGCAACCCATGATTGGCACCAAGGGCTATCTCCATAGGCAGTCGTGGGCCATCAATCTTCAAGTTCTTGGGACCCAACTACAGGGGATTGTGCCACGTGGCACAATCCCAACTAGTCGACGCCCTGAGCCCTTTCTATTCTACCTTGGTCGAATTTCCTTTGTGCTCAACTCAACTACTTAGTTGATCTTTGAGCTTTGTCAAAAGGGGGGAGTAAGTGGAGTCTTTGCTTTACTTAGCAATAAAACGCTTTTCAATATAAATTGGTTCATTTATCCAAGAGTGGTCTTACTGATGGTCTATATCTTTATTGCTCTACACAAGAAACTATTAAGCACCTTTTGTGGGATTGTCCTTTTGCGAGATCCTATTGGAAACTCATGCAGTTGAGTCTAACAGCGATTTATCAAGGACCTCTTCATTGGTGAGTGGTTTTGTTGTGTGATTCCAATACTCTTATGTGTAGTCCTTTTAGAAGCATCTGAAATTATGTGTGCATTTCTACCTTGTTCATTATCTAAAAGATTATATGCAATTATGTTTTCAGGGATGAGGTATGCAATTTAGATTATTTTTGACACACTTGAAAAAGTGAAGTTTGAATCCAACTACCTACAAAAGGATTTATGTTTCTCAAGGAAGCAAAAAAGTTTGAAGCTGGATATTATTCAGATTTCATTGTTGTTCTAGTTGCTCTAAAAGACAAATAGTAATATTCATTATAAATACCGTCGTTCAGTTCATTCTTTTGTACAGCCCTTTGTTGTAAATATTTGTTCTGTTAATTTATGAAGCATCTATTCAAAATATTGAAAAAACATGGTCTCTATAATAATGTTCCCCTTTGTGATTATGGGATAACTTTAAAGTTACTTTTATAGTTGCTTTCCCTCTCTAAACCTTATCACTTAATGAACATGGGATAAGTAACTTGGAGATTGAAATATCCCTTTTCTGGATTTATTTTATATTCAAGATTTCCAACCAAATTTTCACAAATAACAATCTAATTTTTATGACAGCAGTATATAGAAAAATATGATAGCAAAGTACAGTTATTGCAGCAAGGTATAAAATCAGAAAATAACCAATAACTTCACTTTTATTGCAATGAAACTAACATGCAAGTAACATGCATCAACATGCAATGACATGCAATAACAAGAAGTTTCCACTGATAAAATAGATGATCTCTCTTACTGAATATGGTTGTCTTCTCTTTCTGGACTTGAAACTAGATCAGCAAGCCTCTGAAACTCTGAATCTGACAACCCAATCTGAATAAACTCCACAATAGCAAACTAGGGCTGGATCTTTCACCACCGAAGAGTGCTCTACTACTAGCTAGGGGTAGATCTTTCACTACGGAAGCTAGGGTTCCTGCGGAATTTCACCTCCACAAGCAAGGAAAGCACGTTGAAAGCTCCAACATAAGATGGCAAAATGATCCCCGATCCTTTTTCCTCCCCAAACACCACCTTTTATAACTTTTTCCATCATAAAAGTGCCCATAAAACCCTAATTCAACCCTCTTTGGAGATATGTCATGTTTTAATCGTCACTTAAAGTGACTTTATTTCTCCTAGGCCAAAAAAACAGGTCCACTTAAGTGACCCCAACGAACAAATAGAACATTACCCCACCTTTTTCACTTAACTCATCATAAAGTACATGCATAACGCCAAAACATAACATATAAGTGAAATGTTGGTGAAAACCATACCCAACAACCATCTATGCCGCTAGCCCCTTGGGTATGACCAAGGCTAAGACGGAAAACAGTCGCTAGACCGTGGAGGTAGGAATAGCGACATTACAATCCGCCCTTCCCGAAATTTGCTTGTCCTCATGCGAACGTAAACTAGGGTGCTGTAAAATCTGCTCTCCCTCCCAAGTGGCGTCCTCTAGTGATATGTCTTTCCACCGCACTAGATATTCTGTGATTACCCTGTTCCGAAGCTTCCTTTGTCTTACCTCAATAATAGATTATGCTTCTAAGACCAACTTCCCCTCGTTATCCAATGGTGGTAAATCTGTGGAAGGCGCAATATGTTGTCCAAGTGCCCTTTTGAGGCACAAAACATGGAAGACATTATGAATCTTACTGTGCTCTGGAAGCTCCAACTCATATATTACTGCCCCAACTCTGCGCACTATCCTGTATGGCCCATAGAATCGCGGTTTTAGCTTCTCTGCACTGCTCTTCTTGAGTGAGGATTGTCTATATGGCTGCAACCGTAAGAAGACCAAATCTCCAACCTTGAATGATCTCTCAACTTTGTGCCTGTCTGCATATACCTTCTGTTGATTCTACACTTTTTGTATGTTCTCCTTGAGAGCCTTTAGAATGTCTTGGTTCTCCTGTACCCAATCACAAGCTTTGGGAGCTCGGCTATCTGATAATACTAGGTCTACAAATGAGGATGGCTCATAACCATATAATGCTTTAAAAGAAGTCATACCAATACTCATCTGGTAGGTGGTATTGTAACAATATTCACCCATATGTAGCCATTTGACCCATGCACGTTGATGTCTTGCAACATAGCTATGCAAGTAGCCCTCTATCCACTTGTTCACTATCTCAATCTGCCCATCAGTCTGTGGATGATAGCTGGTACTAGGTGTCAACTCCGTACCTGCAAGCCTGAAGATCTCCTGCCAGAATGTACTCATGAAAATCTTATCCCTATCGCTGACAATACTCTTAGGAAACCCATGATGCCTAAAAATACTTGTGAAGAAAGTCTGAGCCACCTGCGTTGCCTTATGCCCTGAAGGCATAGAAAGGAAATGGGCATATTTAGTCAACCAATCAACCATCACATATATACAATCATGCCCATACACTAAGGGAGGACCTGTGATAAAATCCATGGATATACTCTCCCACTTTTGTTCCGGAATAGGCAAAGGTTGTAGAATTCCTACTAGGAAAGAGCGCTCTGCCTTGGTTTGCTGACAAACCAAACACTCCCTGACATGGTTAAGGACATCGTCCTTTAACCCCTTCCATGTGAATCTCTCTCTGATGTACCTGTATGTCTTAAAATATCTTGGATGTCCAACCAAGGGTGTATCATGTACTGCTCCAAGGATCTTCTCCTTCATTTTGGACTTTAGTACAAGGAAAATTCTATCCTTGTAGTAGATGATGTTGTCCACAACTTTGTATCGATCATCCTAAATAATGTCATCCATAATATCACATGCAAACTAATTTTTGGAGTATTCAACAAGTATACGATCCTTCCAATCAGCTGAAATATCTGACATAAAGTAAATCATAGAATCAAATCAAGGTCTCCTAGAGAGTGCATCAAACACCACATTATTCTTACCTTTCTTGTATTATATGTTGAAATCAATGGTCTGTATCTTATTTACCCATCTCTGTTGGCGTTCATTAAGATCCTTTTGCTCCAAAAAGAACCTCAAGCTATTGTGGTCTGTATGATCCAAAAATTTACTACCCATTAAATATTGTTTGAATTTAACCAATACATGCATAATGGCCACACATCTCCTTGTCATAAATTGAGATCCTCTCTCTACTTGACTCAATTTCTGACTCTCATAGGCAATGGGATGCCTATACTATATGAGAACTGCTCCAACACCCACTCCTGATGCATCACACTCAAGTACAAATGGCCGAGTCAAATATGTCAATGTAAGAACTAGACAAGAACTCATCACCCCCTTAAGGTGATCAAAAATTTTCTATGCTGAATTTGACCATATTCAAGTTTGTCAAGGGTGCAGTCAAGTGAGAGAATTTCTTCACAAACCTCCTATAATATGTGTATATTCCCAATAATCCTCTCAAGTGTGTCAAAGTCCTAGGTGGTGACCAATCCAAAATCACCTGAATATTCTCCCTATCCACCTTGACTCTACCTCCTCTGATCACATAGCCCAAATATACCAGCTCTGTCATACCAAACTCACACTTAGAATATTTTTCATAAAGTGAATTAGCTTCCAAAATTCCCAACACCTCATCAAGATGTTGAATGTGATCCTCCCACGTCCTATTGTAGACCAAAATGTCATCAAATAAGACCAATACAAAATTCTACAAATGGTGATTGAACACATGGTTCATGCAGGACTGAAATGTGGTCGGTGCATTAGACAATCTGAATGGCATCACCAATAATTCAAAGTGTCCATAGTGGCACTTGAAAGATTTCTTATGCACATCCTCCTCTCTAACCTTGATCTAGTGATATCCAGATCAAAAGTCTATTTTGGAAAAATAAACTACTCCATGTAGCTCATCTAGTAGTTCATTAATGTGTGGCAAAGGATACTTATTTTTTATTGTCTTCTTATTCACTGCACGGTAATCTATGTACATTTGCATGGTTCCATACTTCTTCTTCACCAACACCACTAAAGAAGAAAAAGGACTCGAACTAGGTCTAATATGACCCATGTCCATAAGCTCATGTATATTCCTCACAATCTCATCCTTAAATCGTTTGGGGTGATGATAAGGAGTAGTAACCACTGGCTTGTTGTCCCCAAGCTCAATCACATGCTCAAACCCCCTGTTTGGTGGTACACCTAGAGGTATGTCCTAAAAAACTACATTGTGTTTATCCAATAGGCCTTGTACATCCACATGATACTTTGGATAGTCACTCCCTCTATTCTTGGTTGAAACAAAGCAATGAACAACCTAATCCACCTCATCGTGCCAAAATATCCTCTCCATCCTCTTAGATGTGACTACCCTAGGTACTCCTGTAAATAAACCCCTCAAGGTCACATTCCTACCCTTAGAATTTAATTTCAGCTCCATCATCTAAAAGTTAGTATGAAATTCTCCAAGGGAGTGAAGCCACTAAACTCCTAACACTACGTTGGTCTCTCCAATGCCAACAATATAGAAGTCATCAATAGCGGTGTATTTCCCTATGGTGATGCTCAACTGTGGAACTTTACAAGTGCATCTCATAGAGTAATCATTGGCTAAAACAAAATTGAATCCCTCAAATTCCTCTATTTGTATGCCACATCTCTCAACCAAGGATGCATCAATAAAGTTGTGGCTAGCCCCACTATCAATAAGTACCACAACATACCACCCCTACATAACTCCCCTAACTATGAATGCCTTGTACCTCAGGGTACTAGACAAAGTGGATATAGTCTCTTGAGGGAAAACCTCCTCCTCCTGCTCATCAGTACCATCCAAAGCATCTTCATCTATGTCATGCATCTTTTGGGTCTCTAGTTGCTTATCTCCATCACACACACACACTCTCTCTCCTCCTCAAAGACATCAATGAATTGGGCCTTGCCCTTTCTTGTGCAATCATGTCCTGGGGCCCACAGTGAACAGAAATCGAAACAAAGTTTCTTTTTCCTCAACTCATCCCTAAGCTCTTGTGAAATAAACTTCTTTCTATCTGTCTCTTTTCTTTTTAGTGTCCCCTTTGGATGGAATCCATCATGTATAGATGGGAGTCCTCTTTCATGAACTCAAGGTGGAAACCTTGGCTTTAAAGTGGCTAACTCTGAATCTTGGGCTCTCCTGATGGCATCATGTAGTGAAGAAGGATCGAATTCCTTCACAAAATCTGCTAGTGAATTTGTTAGCCCTGCTATAAAAAGTGAAGTCAACCTCACCTCAGAAACATCAGTAACCATCACTAACAACCACTGAAAATATGTAATGTACCCATCCAAGGATCATGTCTATCTCAAACGAGTCAACTCTATGAAGAATCTATTAGGATCCCACCTGTAAAACCTGCCCACCAGTCTCTCTACAAAAATTGCATAAGTTGTAATATGTGTGTGTCCATGTGTGACAAGGCCATAATGCCAACAATCATGTGCATCTGCCTCAAGATGTAGGATTGCAAACTTTATTACATCCTCTTCGTGCATGGGATTTAAGTCAAAGTAAATTTTTTAACTTTTGAATCCATGATTGTGTGGTACACTTCTTGGATCCATCGAAGTGTGGAACATGAATTTGCCCCAATCACCTTTTTATCTCAGGAACATGAGGCTAGTGATCTTGCTTGGGCCGGCTACTTATCTTCATTCTGTAATACTCCAGGAAAGGCATATTAGCTTTGAACCCTTCACTCAAGGATTTTTACTTCTCCCAACAATTTTCCTAATCAACAATATCCCATTTTTGCCCTACTAGTGTCACTTTTGGATCTTTTAGGAAAATTGGTTCATGCATTCTCAACTATGTGTTTTGGGATTAAGGAGTGTGCTTCCCTGATCTATCGTTTTCATCTCTATGAGTTTGTATCCTAGAATTAGTGTTTTCACCTCTTTCCATATGGTTCCCAAGGCCACCCTATGATAAGATCTTTATGAGTTGCCTCAATTAGAGGTTTGTAGTCTCTTGTTGTTTCACCATATTTATAAACATTTTCTTCATAAACTCCTCATTCAGTTGTTCCTTTGATATTCCCTCTTTATCTCCTAGAATAAACCTTCATACACTACCCAACGGGTTGCATAAAAAATCTTGCTCTAATACCACTAAAATATCCCTTTTCCGGGATTTATTTTATATTCAATATTTCCATCCAAATTTTCACAAATAACAATCTGATTTTTATGACAACAGTATATAGAAAAATATGACAGAAAAGTACAGTTATGGCAGCAAGGTATAAAATCAGAAAATAATCAATATCTTAACTTTTATTGCAATTAAACTAACATGAAACAACATGTAAGTAACATGCATCAACATGTAATGACATGCAATGACATGCATCAACATGCAATAATAAGAAGTTTCCACTAATAAAATAGATGATATCTCTTACTGAATATGGTTTTCTTCTCTTTCTAGAATTGAAACTGGATCAGCAAGCCTCTGAAACTCTGATCTGACAACTCGGTCTGAATAAAATCCACAATAGAAAAATAGGGTTGGATCTTTCACCACCAAATATTTCTCTACTAGTTAGCAGTAGATCTTTCACTACCGAAGCTAGGGTTCCTGCAGAATTTCACCTCCACAAGCAAGGAAAGCAAACTGAAAGCTCCAACATAAGATGGAAAATAACCCCTAGATCCTTTTTCCTCCCAAAACACTTCCTTTTATAACTTTTTCCATCATAAAAGTTCCCATAAAACCCTAATTTGACCCCCCTTGGAGATATGTCATGTTTGAATCGTCACGTAAAGTGACTTTATTTCTCCTAAGCCAAAAAAGGTCCACTTAAGTGACCCCAACAAAGAAATAGAACATTACCCCACCTTTTTCAATTAAGTCGTCATAAAGTACATGCATAATTCCAAAACATAACATATAAGTGAAATGTAGGTGAAAACGATACCCAACAACCATCTATGCAGCTAGCCCCTTGGGTATGACCAAGGCTAAGACAAAAATCCAGTCGCTAGACCATGGAGGTAGGAATGGGGACATTACAGAGATACTTTTGTTTATCTAACAAACAAAAAGTACATTTAATTTAATATACACGACCAACAAACAAAAATAAAAGAGTAAAAACTTTTAAATAATTTTGAACACTAAGGTACCTCAAATTTTTAATCGTAACATTTTTTAGTTAAAAAGGCTTTTGAAAGTTTTTTTGGATTAGCATTTGAAACTTTGATGGTATTGAAAATTGAAATGTTCGAGTCCTTTGACCTGTATAACAACATTTTTGTCATAAGTTTTATAGTTGTCGTATTTAATACATATTATATATGTTTATTGTTATGTCTACACTCTACACTATATTTACATAAAATAAACATAGTTGCATAGGGACATGTCCCCACCATTTCTTAACCATCCCAGACATTTGGAAAATGTTGGGAATGGATGTGAAACATCCCCTTCACACACCCAAACTGCATAGAAGAAGAGGTATATCTTAAATACAAGTACAAATATATTAAATATATCTATTTGAAAAACACCAATATGTATCAATCTTGAGGCACTTATCTTGGATTTGTCGCATGGTTTTGCCCATAGAAGGGTTCCTCATTGATTAACGACTCCATCACCTTCTCTGCAAAATTGCCATTGTCAGGTAATGGATGGCCTCAATCTAGCTAAACCATTGTATTGGGGTCAAAAAGATCTTTTCGGAAAAAAAAAGGGCTCCAGACGCCACTGTATGCCCAAGATATCATGAGTTATAGTTCGGCTTTTCCAAGCAAGAAGGAAAATTTATGACTGCCCCAATGGTCAAATGGAAATCAAATTTAAGGTTGACCATTTTTATTGACGTCTCACACTATGACACTCACTCCTCCCACCCCCTGGCTGCCATTGTAGCTTACACCTATCAAAGTAATTAATTTTATGTTTAATATATCATTAATTTTTAATTTTTCTATCAATACATTATTAAATATTTTAATTGCCACCCCTCCCCCATCCCCAAAATCCAATAAATTTTTTGTCATCCCCCAAACCTTATCCCCATCCCCAAGACTTAGGTAACTATGGAAATGACAGTACTAATTTTTTTGCTCATTTTATGAAAATTATATTTTTTTGATATATTGTGTTTTGTCACGTTTTTTCCCATTTCAAACCTTGTAAATGGATAACACTTTACACTCTCACCACGTAGTGTCATGCAATGCTACTATGGTTTTGATGATAAAATTTGCACGATTTGTGTAGGTGCTAACATAGCCAATGTTCTAGTTTTATATTTTGTTCTTATGTGCATGTATCTAGGTGGGGTGATCCATAACAAATTTCGAATTCAAATGTACAACTTCCCTAAACAACAAACACTGCTTTGAGCATGGCCTTTGAGCTAAACTAGTTTAGTATAATGTATTAAAAAAACTATCCCTAATTGTGAATCAAATGTGCATTAGTGGTGGATGCAGTTAAACGGCTACCTTAAAGCAAGGCAACACATTCTACTATAAAGTTATTTTATCATTTATTCTCCCTCTACAAATTTTGAATGAACATACAAACTATGGATGCAAATTGTACAAGGTGATCATAGGACAAAATAATTACTTGATAACATCCAACATACAACAATAATGCAATTACTGCCACAATAGGTGTACTCCCAAGATAGGCATAGTATGCTGCAAGTAAGAATAAAGAGACGACCTGCACCACAACATTGAAATAATTATTATGATAAGATATAACCTGGAAACATGAATAAAGGGAGAACATATTAATTGAAAATTTTCTTTAACAAGAAAGTGAAGTACATATACAAAAAAAACTTAACATGAATCTCTAAATATGGAGGAAATCTTATATAGAAATTTTTATTTTTCCTAAAATGATTATGGAAAACCATCTTGAGTTTTCGTATTCAAATCATTATAACAAACTACGCTATGAGAGGGATTTTAAAGCTCGACTTGATTAAAAAATGCTATTTTAACATTCACTAATAAGTGAACAAATATCGTACCATGCCAGTTACACCTACGAGCAATAGTGGTCTCCTACCAAGCTTGTCAACTGACAGAATAGCAATACCTGTCATCAATAACTGCAAAGGACACAATAGACATTTCCTGCAATAATTACTATTAAGGGTGCACAAAGCATGGGAAGATATTATGTAATCCAATTAGAATTTGAACCAAAAGCTCTTCTTTTGAAGTGAAATTATAAAAGCACTGATACCTAAAACAGCTAATTGCAATTTACACATGTATATAAATACAATTAGATGTTGTGCCTGCATGTATAGACACGAACTATACAAAAAAAAAAACCCTATTTATGCTAAAACTAAAATATCGGTTTGTTCCTCAGCCATATACTATATACCCGATATTTCTTTACCTACTATCTGTAACAATGTAACTCAAATTATTTATTTTTTAATTCAATTTATATTTATATTGAGAGTAAAACATAGATTTTCTTAGCTTATAAAATATGTTTCCCCTAAACAAATAACCAAATAGAAGCATTCAATACAATTTTAATGAAAATTGTTCCAAATACGAAAATTTAGCATGAAGCTCAGTATCCTACTAGGCTATGGATAAAATTGAAATATGATAATTAGGTGGCCTTGTAGATATCGCTAGAAATGCTAATTATAAGGATATCAAGTATGTTTTTCATTGCATCATCCCTTACATCTTGATAGGGGAAACTTGGTCAACATCATATCACCCCACTATTTCACATTCCCAATTCGGCACGCCAAGGTCAAATTCAAGATCCCACACTTTGATAAGGTGCAAGTCTAGGAGTATCTAAGCGTACAGACTTTATGCTTCCCCCTCTCTTGCTAGATGCAAGCTCTATTAGTCATGTCATAGTTTAAGACCGTTGTGGGCCTTCCGAATCTGCATGGAGGACATTAGAAAAATCAAAATCGAGAAAGAAACAAAAGTCAAAAGCCAAATATCTCAAAAGGCAAAAGCTCAAAAGCCAACCACAACCCAAAAAAGGCAATATCAAATTCAATGGCATGCCCCCTACTCTGACTGAAATCTCAAAATTCACAACTGGCTTCATAATAGATTCAAAGGTCCATTGGAGTGTGGTATGGTAGTAGACTAGGGTCAAAGGCCTCTTTATCATTCATGTTGCCTACCTTTTCATGGAAGTACCTGATCCTAATAGTGGTTGGTGACTCTAACATGTCTTACGGAATGAAGAAAAAGTCATGGGAAGGTATGCACCTTTACTTTTTCATGCATCTTATATCCCTCATGGGATAAGCTACTTGCTTCACTAGTTAGCCAAAACCGCAGCCCTAAAAAGCAATGTTCCTAAACCTTTCAATGTCAAAACTTTTATTCTTGACGGATCAAATAGTGTCCGGCTTCAAACAAAAAAAAACTTTGTCATGGTGGTGCCCTCATTTCCCTCCATCTAACCTTGGTGAAAAGTACTGTTTCCAAGTCTCCCCCACTTCTTTACATCATTTTCTCCACCTCTGGCATCTTGACAACATTAGGGTTGATGGGTTTAATATTGTAACACCCGGGGAGTCAATCGGGATTTCCCTATGAGCCATGCCCATATTTAATTTTCAAGATGCTCTCTTGACCATTGTTTTATCCTTTAAAGATCCCCCATGGTTATGTTTGGGATCCTTCACTTTTTTCATATCACATCTTTGGGTTTTCCAATCCTAACCTAGCCTTCCCCTTGCAGCTATCTAGACCCATCCTAGCACCTACCTTATTATTTTCGTTCTTCTAAGCTTAATCTATCCTTCACCTTGCAACTATCAAAAGTAACTTCACCATCATACTATTTCCCTCTAGGCCCTCCAATCTAAATTAGTTTTTTTTTTGTAGCTATTTGGACTCGTCCTAGTTCCATCTTCTTTGAGAGTTATTTTATTCCTCATACTTACATTTAGACTCATAAGCATACACTAGCATTGCATTAGTCTAGGTAGTCTTGCACCATAAGTGTTAACATAAGCAACTTTTGATGACGAACTAAGCTTTAGTTGCACCTGCCATGATCGGGATTGATATAGATGGATGCACCCATTTAACGGAAAGGTAAGTCAAGATACATATATTTCATTTAAAACTTTTCAATTATTTAAATACAATCATTGCTATAATTTTTAGTACAACATTTTTCACTAAGCACCATCACACGCGACTCTATTATGACAAGGACTAAACTTTAGGAGGTGTATGTATACACTTTATTTTCACTTTACTAACACCTTTCTTGTCCAAGGCTTCTCAATGAATTCATTTTCTTGGGTGTATGCTTCCATAAACACCGAAATTTGGGTGGGCCCGTTTCTAGAACTTCGTGAGAGATGTATGTTGGGATACTCCTCTCTACCACCTTAATATCACCATCACATCAATAGATTTATTCTCCTTAGCTCCCTAATCCTTCCACTAACCCTTATTTTTAGATTCCCTACTCATAGGCGACATCATTGGCCCAGCCAATGACATCCCTTAGCACCCTTATTTTGGACAACGACATTGGCCAAGCCAATGAAGTCGGCTGAAACCGAGTTTCCAATTTTAGGGATTTTATCCATATTTATAGGTTTCCCTCCGTCATTTTGCAATAAGCAACATCAATTCACTCATCTCGGTCTCGAGTTAATCCGTCTTAGGAAGAAGAGGATTTAGGGTTAAAGGAGCTTATAGTCAAGGAAAATAAGTTGGTAATAAAAGGCCTTGAACATTTCAAGAATAGGAGTTGTGCTGAAAAAGGGAGACCAAGTCTTTGGAGTCCCCAAAGTTGGTCTACTAAAGATTTCTTTTATTAATATTGACTTCATTTAAAACCATCTTTCACAAAGCACTAAAAGCCACAAGGGAGAATGATGTATCAAGTCCACTAAAATAAGTATCCCTAATCGTAATCTCTTTCTTTTGTACTTTGGTTGATCTGTGAATGTTGTATGTTTCATGTATTTGATATTAGATTACATGTTTGTTATCATTTATTTGATTGCCATCGTTTGCACTATTGTTCTAGCTCTTTGCTTTGTCATTTGCCGACACCCATAACTCTTGCTTCACCTCCTTGTGGCATGATATATATAGCTCTTGCATAACCATTAAATGACTCCCTAGATCTAGTAAGGTCCTCAACCGTCTTTCTCTATAGAGATCGCAAGTATAGGTTTCCCGAATAGACCATTGCAAACAACCCTTACCTACATCTTTTTGGCTCCCAAACCTGTTCTAGGGCCCATATGAGTGCAAAAGAGTGAAATAGGTCGTCGTAGTTGGAATACTTCTTCACCTAGCAAGGCAGATTTAAGGTCAACAAATGAGAGGGTTGTTAACCTCCTATTCTTCAGGCTCTGTGAGACCTAGGGGAGAGACCCTACAGTAACCTAGACTATGTCAAATGAGGGGGTTAATACAAATACAGCATAGAGGACCCAACCGAGAAGCCTAACCACTATGAATTCCCACCCAATAGGTTGTCACTAGCAAGAAAATCACAAGGCTACCTTGTTGGGGAAAAGGTTGCACTCAAACAAATGATAAGGAGAAAGATCTCCATAATTGTTGGCTAGATTTTCTGCATAGCACAAAACCTAGGCAGTCATAAGATAAATCTCCCTCATTTAACCAGTGAGGCTCCCGTGTCGAATTTGTCAATTCAAAAATGTGTTATTATCTATCAGGGGTTTGACTTTAACCACTTAGTTCATGAACCATAACTTAGAATTTTTGCAGCAAGTAAGCAGCTGTTCAAGAAATGAAGTATTTTATAGAAGAAGAAAGTAAAAGAAATACAGACAAGAAATGGGGAAGATGTGCATCCCAATTAGTAGATAGCAGAGCTAATTGCATGCACATAGAAGAATCCAATAGATATAAACACAAAATTCTAAAACAAAGGCAGCTCTAGATCCAGATCTAAAATAACACAGTTTATTAAGAGATCTAAGATTAAAAGTAAGAAACACAGTACACCGTGACACAAAGTTCTCCGGAAACCTGCTCCTTTGTATTCCTTTGCTTCAAGTGGCTCTCAGGGGTTCAGCACAAAGTTTAGAACACAAGATTGCTGCTTACAAATTCTGATTGATTAACCCATAGGTTCTTCCTCTACTTATAGAATGTAAAGGGGCAATTACAAGTTGAAAGCTTTAGTTGAACTGGCACATGTGGAAGTCGGAGGAAAGAAACAACTGGCAATCTCCCTCCTGGAATTCCTCTTTGCATGACATGTATGATTTGCAACTTGAAAATAGAATCTTCTATTTTGCACGTCTGTCACCTATCTCCAAGTAGTTGACTTCTTCAAGTAATGGCTTTTAAACCAATCACTTTAAGTTCTATAATTTAATTGATCGCTCAATTACTTTGTCGGAGGAAAGAAGAAGGAAGAGGAAATCTGCAGTCTTGTCCTTTTTCATGTCTGCAGGTAGTTGATTCTTTTGCCGTTGATTCTAACCAAGCTAGACCTGGGAGCAGCTGGATCTGGAAGCAAGCTGGATCTGGAAACAACAAACTGGATCTGGAAGCGTCTAGAAACAGCTGGAAGTAAGCAGCTGGAAGCAAGTGACCATGATTTGATAGCAGGTATTGCCTTTGACATGTCTTCGTTCTTATCCTTGAAGCTTTTGTAGTTCTTCTCCAGTACATGCATCAATGCAATGTTTTCCGTAGATAACTCATCATCCTTATTTTTAATTGCATATGAGCAATTAAAAATTCTAGAAAGCACTCAAGATGAATGAAAATTCAATGAAGGATTCAACTGGAAGATGGGAGCATTTGCACAAGATCTTGGAAGGAATTTTCCACGCACTGACTTGTTCATGGGCTGCATTCGAAATAAGAGGATGAAGCCTTTGCACCGGAAGCTTTTGCAACTATGAGATCTAGATCTGGATCTGCACATGGATTTGCATATGCATCTGCATCTGGATATGGATCTGCAAATTTAGAAGTGATGCATGACTCCGTTGTGCTTTCTTTTTGGTCCCTTTTTGCCATGGCTTTGTCTATCTTTGTTTGAACAATTCATTTTCTTCTTATTTGGCCGGATTTTGTCAAAATTGGTGCAGATCTGGATAATTCTTCATATTCAGAGGATATATTCAATGTATTGGACATTGATTAAAGCTCTTTTTCTTTTGTAAAACACCTGTGATAGATTCCTGCAGTTAATTCAGACAAAGATGGAAACCAGAACATGAACAGTGAATTTTAATCGTAAAAATCTGCACTATTCAAGCCCTGCTGCCCCCAAAAATTGATGTTTTATTTGCATGCAAAGTGAGCACGAATTTTTCCAACTTCACTTGAGCGCTTGTATCACTTATGCAAACAATTATCCAGACACAAATCAACTTCCTTCAATGCATGCGCCAAAATCGGAAGCTTTTAGCCTTTGATTTCACCTTCTTTTGAGCAAAAAATCCTCTTCAAATGGGGCGCACTTTTCCTCTGGGCTGCACGTCTTTACCTGTGAATTAATTAATTCATCCTTATGGCAGCCCATGCTTATATAACCCTCATAATTCTATAATTAATAATTGCCCTTCCTATTCCTGGCAATTAATTAATTAAAAATCATGTTTTTTTCTTTAATTGGTGTGCTAAAATTGCATGTTTAAGGACAACCATCCAATAAATTAAATTTAATCCACCCTTCACTCCACTTAAGCTTTACAGTGTGCTTTAACTTTAGCCATTTAAAATAGGAATTAATTTAATCATTTAATACTTTAAAAAATATTATGTTTCTGCCAAAAGGGGCGCACTTTTTGACATGAAGGGGCTGCCATTAAATAAATAAATTTATTTTAATTTTAGAGCAATCTATTTTCAACCACCTTTTGTTCTTTGCCTTTGTTGACTTTTCCACAAGCCTGGGTGCCTATTTTGGGTGAATAATTAATTAAATTAATCAATTTAAAGGCTGACTTTACTTCTCCAAAGGGGGCGCACTTTTTGACATGTAGAATTCTATTTTTAAGAATCACATGACAATGGGATTATTTACCCTGCAAGGCAGCCCTGAAAATCTTATGATTCACTTAAGTCATTTGATTTTCATAATGGGATTATTTACCCTGCAAGGCAGGCAATAAAATCCCATGATTCACTTAAGTGATATTTCTTTTATTCCACAATGGGAATTTTTACCCTGCAAGGCAGGTAATAAATTTCCACTTGCCTTCTGCCTCTAATTTTCCCACTGCAACTTAAGTGACTTTTTTATCATGTGAAAAAGTACCCTGCAAGGTAGGCAATAAATTCCCGCCTGCCTGCTGCCTCTAATTTTTCCCATTATACACTCTGATTCTTTGTTTTCCAAAAATGCGGCCAGCCCAGAAGAGGCTTTTTGGTGCGCGACTTCGTCTTTTCCCAGTGAACCGGACCTCCGATGGCGACTTCCTTCTTGCATAACGTGCGTATATGATCCCCAGTTACTCCACATAAAGCTTGAATATTGAATATTATGCTGCTTAGAATTTGACAAAGTGCAATTAGGGAAAGATAGAGGAACCAAAATATGCGGGCAAAAGGTGTGACATAGTGCTAAGATGATGTACATAGGTCATTAGATTGTCATTAAGCTGCTTGAAATTTTTGATTTGGAAATCATCTCTTGACGTGTTCATGAGAGGCTCGGATCGTTTCGGTGGATATCCTGTCGTGGAGGGCTAATAACTTGTCCTCTATGGCTTTTCCCATGTTCTGACTTATTTGTACTTGTTCGCCTATTTTTGTAGGTTTGCTTTCTAGATTTGGAATCTTGTGATGAATGCGACGAAATCATATTTGACTTCTCCTTAGTTGGAAAACATAGCTTTGTGCCTTTGACTTGAAAAAGGGGTAGTCCATTTGAGCTGGACTAACCTCAACACACCCTTGTGATGGCTTTGCATTGCCTACATAGCACTAGTCCGAAGAGGCCTCAGACTCATGTGGTCTTCTCAAGCCTATGATGAGATGCAATGTAAAATGTAATAGAGAAATGAATGAGCCCTTGATTCAGTCCTAACACTTGGCAACATGCACTTTGGACCTTGTACTTTAGAATTAAGCTCAGTATGTGTGATCGTCCTAGATGGTTCCTTGCTCCATAGATGTTCCATATTCCATGAAACTACGTCCATTTCACACGTGTATCATTAATTATCCTCTTACGGGTTTTATAACCATAGTTGCTTCTTTGATTCCTAGTATAACATGTGATGACCCCTATATGGGCAAATAGAAAAATTGCAACAACTTCAACCCAAATTGAACCAAGAAGGATTAAATCCTTTAAATCCAACCTCAAATAACCCAATGTCGGCTAATTACAACCCAAAATGGGGTTGAAAGTAGCCAAAGTGGTGGGTTAGATAAGAGAATTAATTGGAATTCCAATCTTAACTAGTTCAGATTTTTATAGCAGTAGTTATTAAATAAAAATGAGCTTACTAGACAGTTGAAACTTTAATAATTCATAGCTCACTCAATACTCCAACTTTCTACATGAAATAAAGTGCATAGTAAACTATATATCTGAGAGCTTTCTAATGCACTAACACTCAAATTTTTCTGAGCATGCAAACCCACCCAAAACAGACCCGGAAACTCCCATATCAAGTCGCTAGGGTTAGCAGAAATTATTAAATTAATAACCAATACTTCCATCAATAGTTTTTCCAAAAACTTGTTTTGATCCACAACACTGCCAAGAATCAATCTCCCCTGAAATCACAATTTTTAAGCATCAAAATGTCCCAAACAATTAATAATCCAACCCCATATTTCTGCAACTTCTAAGCTTATTTGCCGCTTAACCAACCAAGCAAATGCCTTCAAACTTTGGATATTGGGTCACAAAAATATAAGAATAATATGCCAAAATTAGCTAATGCACAACATAACATGAAACCCTAATTTTTTCCTAAAAAGTAGGTCAACCCAAACATCTTCATCAAGATCATCTCCAAAAATTATGAAAATAATTGCAAAATACATGATTTGAAATTCACTTGTCTAAACCATCACAACATAAATGCAAACTCAGATTTCTTTCTACAATTAAGTCGCCAAAGTTAAAAACAATGATCACATTACAATTCGCACACAGAGATAGATCTCCAAACCACACTTTAATAGATCCTTAGTAAAATGAGATTTACTTCAATTCCAAATCGGGAGTATCAGACAGCACAATGAAGAGGGCATACATCCCTTTTTTCCAAGCATGGAGTAAAATCAAATGATCAAATCAACATGTCGTGAAATGACCCTCTCACATCCCTTAAATAGACTTCCCAAAGGGATTGATCCACTTGGATGGAAAACATAAAACTTAATTAAAATACTTAAAAGACTCACTTAATGTGCACTTTATTATTTTCTAATTAAATAATAAAGAGTAACTAACCTATGTGCACATTTTTGAACTAACTAGAGACTCCCACTTGTAGCGCTAGGCATGCCAAGGGGTTACAATGCAAATAAAAGAGATGAACAAATATATTAGTAATGCCCCGGAAAAGGGGACATTACAGTCCTCCCCTCTCGGAGATTGCTTGCCCTCAAGCAATAACAAGCTCATAGATCCATGTATCATGCACCCAAGTGAAGAGATAAAGTGATGCACCCAAAGTCTTGCTCCGGTGCCAGTCAAGTGATGAAGCACTTGGAAGAACATGTGGGCTTCCTTCGTGGCAATCCAAACATGTGTGTGATCATCTTCGTAGTAGGAACTCCAAGTGGTAGTGCCTTCATCATAGGGAGATGAATAAAAATCCGCATGAGCTTTGATAAGCCCCCAAGATGCCCACTCAATAATGCCCTCATGAAGTGAATAGGACAACAGTCTTTCTTCACATGTCTTCAATCCTGCACATGAAGCAAACACATTAGAAAAATCATAAGTGTTGAAAAACACTTTTTAGCTTCTTCTCCATGTCTCCAAGGCATGAATGACTCACAACTCATCCTCATACATGGGTTGTTCCCAAACTCTGTCATGCTGCCCCATACATGCTGTAGCTATGCATTTTCCCCTCCATACAAGCATGAAACTCAGTTCTCATCCTCCATTGAAAATTCAGAACACAACATGCCAAATTTCCTTTCATGCTCTTATAATTTTCAGTCCTCATGTGCACATGGGAAATCAACAAATAGGAGCACCATGAAGTAGGAACACAAAGAATAATACCCTGCTGTTGGAGAACATTTCCTTGCCCCAAAGTGTGTGCTTGGAATTCCAAAAAGAGTGTGCCGGGCTGCATACTTACCGCTGTCCCATGATCAAATATGCAATCCCAATTTCCTCTTGAAGTGTTAGCAAGGAAACCGAATGCAAGGATGACTGAAATTGATTTGCAAAACTGAAAATAGTCACCTTCAAGGGTTGTCCCTATGCTTATGACAGCGAGAATATGAATGCCAAAATTAATCATCTTTCCCACTTTGGGGGCTGCCAAGGGTCCTCTAAAGTGAGCCACCTTACACATGGAGTGTACTCTATCAAAATCAACAAAATGTGAACTAGAGGAGAACTGAAAATAATTTATCTTTCCATTCTTACTCGCAGCTGAAAGTGAAATGCCTTGCTTACCATGTGAAGAACTTATACCACCCTTCATCTCCTTTAAACCTTTCGAAGAAGCCCCAAAATTTGTGGTCATGCAAGCAACAACAACAAGACTTACCAACACATATCCTTCACCGAATTCACCTTTGAAAGCACAAGAATCAAACATCCAAGTGGCAGCCCAACATGTAGAAATTCTATAACAGCAAGATGAAGTGCAAGAAATGGCTCTGAATGGGCCTCAAAATTGTGAAAAATGACTTCATACCTTTGAGTGGTGATACCACCTAGGTAAAAACCCTTACTATGATTGAAATTTAGGCCATGTTCAATCCAAACGAGTTGAATTTCACCAAGATATAACTGCTGTACCAAAACTGAAAATGAATTTCTTACCATGCAAGGTGTAGTCCATGCAATTTTCTCTTTTTGGAAAGCCTTCTCCATGATTACAACTTGTGCCTTGAGCTCCTCAAAGCAAAAAATTGAATTTTGTCTTGCCCACTGGTGTGAAGAGACAAAAGAACCAACAAGATTGGCTTCTATGTTAGACACATCTTTCTTCAAAACATTACCGGAATTCCCATTCATTATGCATGCGTCTAACTGAATCTCTATCCATGGATTGACATACCTCATGTTGCAAACCATGTCCATCTCTCTATCATAACAATACTCATCAAGGCTCAACATGAAAGTAGAAATTAAATGTGAAGCAACATACCTTGGGCTGCTCCCAACTTCTTCAAAACTCAGAATTTTTGAGTTTGGAACAACACTCTGTTCCTCATCATTTCCCTCATCCGAAACCCCTTTTTCCTCCTTACAAGCGTTCATACTTGGTGGGCAATGACTTGGATCATTCATGAGACTCATGCTTGGGCGACAAATCTTATCCATTTGCCCATTAGGGCTGCTGTTTGGGAATTTACAGCGAACTGAAAATTACCACAAGCATCCCATGGTGTCCTTTCTTCATGAGCATGCCTTTTCATAAGCCCATCTTCATAGTCCTCTTGAAAACCTGATTTTTTTGCACTCATGTTCAACTTGATGCAATTAGTAGGCACTAACAATTTATCAAACATCAAAAGATTATTGCCATGCAATGAATGCTCCAAGATTTCTTCTTTTTGCCACATAGAAGTAGACACAAATGATGCATTAGAAGAAATGATGCAAGAATTTGTATACCCTTCTATAGTGGTGTCATTGTTCGTGCTTTCTTCCTTATGAGCTTGTTCATCAACCTTAACCCCACTTGCAATATGATTAGTATCATCAAAATCAAGCTCAAAATTAGAATCTATTACCTCAAAACACAAACCCTTCTTCTTCACTTCATCCCTTGTATCATGGATGGCTTTCTTGCTGGCTTGCCTTTTATGAGGTGGAACATAGGGCTGAGTTGCCCCTTTTTGTGGCTCATTGGGTGATGCCCTTGGCTGCCCACTTTGTGCTTTCGACTGTTCATGAATTTCAGACCTTGGCTGCTCCACATTTCCTTCTTTGGATAGCAAGTGGGTGGCGTCAACCATCAAACTTTCTTCCCCCTTTTGGAACTCCATCTTTTCCTCTTCCTTCATTTCATCTTTCCTTTCCTCCCATGGAGGAACCACAACAATATCAACTTGCCCTTCTATCAAATCTGATTTTTCTTTGCAATCACCAAGTTCCATGCAAGCATTAGATATCAAAAATTTATCATCAAATACCAAAGGACTCATACCTTGGAGAGTTGATCCTTCTTGCTTCATAGGAGACCTTGCTAACACATAAGCCTTCACCTTGCTTGAACATTGATCCAAAACACCTTTGGCTAAAGTATGAGCAATACATGACTCCTCTTGTCTCAAACCTTCTTCAAGTATAGACAACAAATGTTGAGGAGGGGCCTCATGTTCATTCAAAACCAAAGACATGATAGTTTGCATTGCATCCATTACATTTTCTGAATGACTATCATCTATGACAGCGAAGAATACATCGAACATGTGTAGAATGAGATCATCACAATCAAGATCTAACATTGGTATACAAGTTCTTACCTTTGCCATGTTCTCCAAGATCTTAACCCTCTTATCAAAGTAAGGGTTTGTGGTGTCCCAAAGCTTTTGAAAGCTTCCTATCATGAGCTCAAAGACCTCTTCCATGGTGGTGTCATTGTATGGCAAATTTGGGTTGTTATCCTTGTCACCTTCGCTAATGCAAGTGATAACCATGAGCCTCACATCCACCTCATCATGCCTCAATAGTTCGGATCTAGCCAAATGAGTCACTAATGAATCCATCACTGAAAACATGGAGCCATAATCTGATTGTTCTATCCTAGCCAAACAACTTGCAGCTTCCCCCAAAATGCTAAGCAACACATCTCTCGAAAGGTGTGGAGGATCAAGCCATCTCCCCAATCTGTAAAACTGCATTTTCATTTCTCCTTCACTTGTTAACCCCATGATTCATACACTATGTATCTAGATCTGCAAACACAAACCCCACAAGAGTAGAAGAAAGTTGCTCTGATACCACTGTGATGTCCCCTTTTTGGGCAATTAGAAATTTGCAACAACTTCAACACAAATCGAACCAAGAAGGATTAGATCCTTTCAATCCAACCTCAAATAACCCAATGTCAGTGTAATTACAACCCAAAATGGGGTTGAAAGTAGCCAAAGTGGTGGGTTAGATGGGAAAATCAATTGGAATTCCAATCTTATCCAGTTCAGATTTTTATAGCAGCAATTATTAAATAAAAATGACTTCCAGACAGCTGAAACTTCGAAAATTCATAACTCACTCAATACTCCATCTTTTTGCATGAAATAAAGTGCATAGTAAACTAGATTTTTGAGAGCTTTTCCAATGCACTAACAAACAAATTTTTCTGAGCATGTAAACCCACTCAAAACAGACCCAAAAATCTCAGATCAAGTCCCTAGGGTTAGAGAAAAATAATTAAAATACTAACCAGCACTTCTCTAGCTTCCAAACACACCCCAAATAGATTTCCCTTGCTTGAAATAAATGATAACATAAACCAGATTTCAGATCTAGCTTATTTACCCATCAAAACATGTCCCAAAATGAGCTCCCATTCAAGTCGCCATAGCTAGAATAATGCAGCAGTGAACCAGTATAGCAAAAGCCCAAACCCTTCAAAAATCACTTCAAAAATGAGCAATAATATTCCAAAAAAAGTTTTCCCATACCAAACATGAAATGAGCAATAAACATGTAGATTTCTCCTACAAATAAATGTCGCCACACTTTATATCAAAGTTGCCAAAGCTTATGAGGATTTAATCATGTAGACAAATATACCATCAACAATAACACAAGAAGACTTCACAATTAATTTGCACAAGTACATTTCTTCAATTGGATCAATGAAACCAACAACAATGAATTTGCAAATAAGAACTTCAACAATGAAAGAGAGAGCACAATTAACAACATAGGGCATACATCCCTTTTCTCCAAGCATGGAGTAAATTCAAATGATCAATCAACATGAGGTGAAATGACCCCCTCACATCCCTTAAATAGACTTCCCAAAGGGATCGACCCACTTGGAGGGAAAACATAAAACTTAATTAAAATACTTAAAAGACTCCCTTAATGTGCACTTTATTATTTTCTAATTAAATAATAAAGAGTAACTAACCTATGTGCACATTTTTGAACTAACTAGAGACTCCCACTTGTAGCGCTAGGCATGCCAAGGGGTTACAATGCAAATAAAAGAGATGAACAAATATATTAGTAATGCCCCAGAAAAGAGGACATTACAATTTTTTTTGTAGAAGTGGAGAGAAAACGTACTCGGAATATTCTCTGAAAAAAATCAAAGGTTGAAGAGGAGTCATTGTCAACACTAGGAGAGAACAAATCATTCACCAATGAATGGAGAGATTGAAGCATATTTGGATGGTTAGAAGTTCATTTTCAGATTTTGAGCAACAGTTATGTCTTCCATTTGGGTTCTTCATTGACATGCTTTCAAGGGTAAAATCAACCAAGGATAGGTATTGGGAATGTTTGGTTGATGTTGCTTATATAACCACCATCTTTTGGGCTTCTATGAGAAGTATGAAAAGTTTGAATGAACATGGTATAAACTCTTCTCAAGACACTTCATTTTCAATTGTGTTTATGGATAATCTTCAGCTTGTTATGGTTGAGGATGAAATTTCAGTTACATGGGAGCTATTTTTGTTCACTAGCTTGATGATCATTCATATTGAGAAAAAAATTATGAATAATGTTAGTTGTTGTCCTCTCATTTTTATGGATAATATCATTAAGATCAGCTCCACTATCGCTTCCAAAATTCAGAGTTTTTACATACATTTGGTGACATGGTTGTTGATGCTTGATTTTGGCTCATGGGTGACTATTTGGAGGTGGAAACCAACCACTCTAATTCTGATTTTTGAAGATTACAGCAATATTTCGGGTCACATAACAGAGTTTGGGGGCAGCCCATACATGGAGGAGAATTACACACCATGGAGACACCTTGGAAAAGCGTTCTTCAACACTTATTTTTCTAACTTTTTTGCTTCATGTGCAAGTTTGAAAAATAAATTGCAACAGGAGACACTCCTAACTTTTAGGAGAAAGAAGCATCACAAGATTTTACAAGTGCTTCACCACTTGAGTGGCATGGGAGCCCGGTTCCTGGAGTACTACATATTTGGACCCGGACACATGAGCTTGCTATTGCTTAAGGTCAAGCAAACTTGGGAAGGGAGGACTGTAATGTCTCCTTTTTTAAAACCTTTGACCTATCTTTCCCCGTAGACTTTTGGGATGTTGCCAAGAGAAATTATGCTAAGTAATTGAATGATATTGCCTGGAGAATGATTTTAATCATTTGTTATTATAAAACAATATTCATTTATTTATTTAATTATGGATGCTGAGTGGTTTTTCCACCACCTTGTAGTATTGCTCACAAAAAGAATATTTATTGAGCAATTAATATAATTTATTATTTAATTTAATTCCCAAAAAAGCAAAATAAAAAGGGAATTAATTAAATAATAATAGAGTGGCTTTTAATGTCAAAAAAACCCTTAAAAAGGGGACGCCACACATAGGAATATTAAAATACTTTTAATTTGTGTTTTCCCTCCAAAAGGGAATTTGAATTTTGTACCCCTTGTCTATAAAAGGAGATTATGGGATCATTGTAAAAACTTATGCTATGTTATGATAAATTCAATTTGACCCCATGCTTGGAGTAGGGATGTATGCCCACCTTTGATGTTATTTTCTCTCTATCTCATGTGTTGGAGATCTTTGTAGCTGGTTTTAGATATCAATTTTGGAGAATTTATTGGTGCTTTTACAAATCGATTTTCCGTGCGGTGAAGTCTTTCATGCCCAGCAACTTTATTTATACTTATGTGTTGACTGTAGTGACTGGTTTGAGTGCAAGATTTTATGTTATAAACTTCTCTAAACTCCGGCGATTGCATGTTGGTTTTGATAACTGGTTTGTGGCATTTTTAGAGTAGATCAACCAACTTGTGCATGATTTTACAGTCCCTCTAGCTCTAGCGACTCCTCTTGATGTTTTATGAATTGTTTTGGGTCATTATTGGATGTGGATCGACCAAGTTTGATGCATAATATTGTGCCCTTTCTACAACGACTTCATTGGGTAGTTCCTTGAGTATTTTAATGCATGTTTAGTGCTCTAAATGTTCAGCGAACTTGATGATGTTAATTTACTAAGCTACAGCGATATGTTTTAAGGCAATAATCTGTTAAAAACCTCCTCTAAACCCTAGCAAATACAAGCATTGTTTAGTGACTGGTTGAGGATAGATTTGTGTGCAAAAATAATTATATTTGACAGCGATTTCTAGCTCAAATAAGTATATGTTTTGTGACTGATATTGGTGACTTTACTAGAGACACAAATCTCTGGGAAAATATATTTATATTGCAGTGATGTATACCTCCTTGTTGGTTGCTACATTCTGAGTATGGCGACTTGGGTGAATGCATGATTTAATGGTGTTTTAGAGCCTTGTTTAGCAGCTGTGTTTGGTCTTCCTATTTGTTGGAAATATGGTGATCATTTTCTATATTTAACAAACTGGTTTTAGAGCATGGTTGGTATGGTTTGGGGTATTCAATAGATTCCAAGTGCAACGATCAGTGTGTGAGTTTATTGCAGCAGTCTATATTCAGTTTATCACAGCATATTTAGCGTAATTTGATTAAGGCCATTAAACCCCTCTCTTTGGGTTTATTGAGTCTTTGATGTATTGAATTTATTATGCAATGCCTGATTAGATCCAAACCTCAGTTGAGTTCAAGGCACCTTGCCTAATCCAATTGTAAGTTGGAGCTACTTCAAGGACATGCACTCTATTGTAATCCATTGAAAGATATTTTTTTGAAGATCTGTTGAAGTATAGTTGCTGCCCTAATAGTGCATAACAGTTGGGATTCCCTAGAAGATCCAAGTCTTCCCTAAAAATATAATTGTGGGATATTACAATTACATTGCTTTATCAACAATTAACTGTTTATACTAATAAAACTTTATCAAAAGTTGCATTTTGTATAATAATAAAACATAAGTGTCTTTGATAAAGTTACTTTTCGACATTTAGGTTATATTATTAATTTATTATATTTTATTTTAAAGGGGGACATGACAATCCTCCCCTCCCAAAATTACTTCCCTTAAGCGATTGCAAGTTCACTCTTCAACTACTTTAGAATGAAACTTTCTACAAATACCAGGATCCCAAATCAATCTCAGGAACTCCTCACCATACTTTTGCTACACCACTCCGATACAACTGAAAGTTGAAAAGCCTCTGTGAATTGTAGATTTGGAACTTCCATAACTTGGATTCCATGTCATACTTGGAAATTGGTGTGACCAACTACCCCAAATTTCAAACTGATATGTTTCTTAGATTAGAACACTCCTCTCATAATCTAAATTGACATCGTAGGAATGGTCCAAGTGCTTACCTCCTTTGGCTGAAGTAAAATCTTTTGATGGATTTTCCTTAACACCACCAATCTTGTCAAGTGCCTTTCCATAGCTTTCCTGTAAGTCCATCTCAGATGGTAATGACTCGACCTTGGGAGGCATGATAGGTACTTCTTGCGTTGATACCAAATCAACCTTGGCCACTTGGCATTTAACATCTAATGCATGTTCTTCCTTTGCCTCTCTAATACCAACATTTTGCTCATCAGAAGTCATACCTTTTTTTATTGAAGATTCTTCTCCTTCAAATTGCATGATGGAATCCTCTATGGGCTCCTTCCTCTCAAGTTTTTGCAGCTCTGATTTTTCTTCTTTCTCATGCTCCACTAACACAATTTCTTCCTTACCTTCGGAAGTTTTGTTGTATCTAACACTTTTTTTGGTTCTTCCTCTGACAACACTTTTCCATGTTCTTTGCCAAGTCAACTATGGTATGGCTCCCACGGTTCTTTGTTATACTCTTTCTGAGAGTTCTTGTTCAATTCATTATCAGTTTTGGTGTCAAGTATGGCTTCAACTTTTCTTCACATTGATCAACCACACTTTTCGTTAGTGCACTCGTTGTCAGCTAAACTTACCGCTTCTTTTTCAAATTGGCCAATAAAATTGTTAGAAATGACTAGTAAATATCATCACTCTCATTCATAGTCAATGACATAATTGTTTGCATTGTTGAAATAATATTTTCTGCATGATTCTTAAGAACAATAGCAAAGAAATGTTCAAACATTTGGAGAATAAGATCATCACATTCTAGATCTAACATTAGAACACAAGATCTGATTTTTGCCATAGTTTCTAGAATTGTGACCATCCTGAAAAAAGATGGATTTTTTATGTCTAGACCTTGAAGACTTTCATTAATTAACTAAAATACCTCCCTCATGGTGTCGTTGTTGTATGGCTTTTCAAGAGTTGTTATTCTTGTAATTTCACTAATACAAGTGATAACTACAAGTCTTACATCTAGATCTGGGTGTCTTAAAAGCTTGGGCTTAGCCAAATGAATCGCCGATGGATTTATTGCCCAAAAACTAGACTCAAAATATGATTGTCTTACCATGGACAAACAGTTTGCCACTTCTTCCAAAATACTAAGTAGAAAAATTTTCGAATGAGGGGGTTGCTCAAGTTTCTTCCCTACTTTGCAAAGCTTTATTCCCAAATCATCTTTACTCGTTAACTCCATGATTATCAAAGGTTATGCATCAAATAATATCTACAAAAAATTTAATTCTTCCCACAGTTGGCGAGATCATCAACTTTGATACCATTGTAATGTCCCTTTCATGGACAAATAAAGATAGTTTGGGTTTTCTGAAATTACCTTATACCCAATTTGCAACAAACTCACTTTTATGCAAACCCTTATCAATAAAAAGTACAACACTTTGATTTCTTCCTTTTTTAAATGTAAAATCAATAAAATAGCAATAGCCACAAGGGCCAAAGCATTTAGAAAACCTTTTGGCTCATGAATATGATGGAAAAGAATTTTTACAACCAAGAACTGAATTTATTTTTATTATATTTCAGACTACAAAACATGAAAAATACCCACATGATTATAGCATATTTTCTGATAAATAATAACCCAGATAGCATGAAGAGGCCAAATGGCACGTATGCAACCCGAGATCAAATAAATATGTCCATGGATGATGCCATAAATGCAGGTTTGAAACCCCAAAGGGTGTACATAGCCCTAGAAATCACTGCAATTCCAAATTCGATTCCAGTTGATAGGGACTGCTCCACTGTAGAAAACACTAAAAATTTAATCTGCATATGATGCCCTAGCTACCAATTTTTGAAACCACCCTGAAACTATGTCCCAGCTCTAAAAATATGATCTTTAGCTCAAATGTGATCTATGGGTGAGATCACCAAGGAGAGATTGAGGGCTTTCATCCCCAAAATCTGAATGCCAATAAGGGTTTTCGTCCTCAATAGTGGGATACACAAGAGGGTTTATGTCCTCTAATGCAAAGGTTGGAGCAGCAACTCAAACTCTTCATGAAAATTATGATAATGACCAAAGATGTTCTCAAATGACCGACACACTCTTCTTTTTTAACTTTTCATGTAACGTTCCACGATGAAAGAGTCCCAAAAGAAACTTCCCTTTTTTGTTTCCTCATTGATATTCCTTTATCAAAAAGTAACTTTTTGTAATAATAAAACTTTATCAAAAGTTTTATAATAATAATAAAACATAAATGTCTTTTATAAAGTTACTTTTCAACACTTAAGTTATATTATTAATTTATTATACTTATTTAAAAAGGGGACATAACAGTCCTCCCCTCCCAAAATTGTTTGCCCTCGAACAATTGCAAATTCACTCTCCAACTCCTTTAGATTGAACCTTTTTGCAAATACCAAGATCCCAAATCAATATCAGGAACTCCTCACCATGTTTTTGTCGCACCACTCCGATACAACTGGAAGTGGAAAAGCCTCCATGAGTTGCAGATTTGGAACTTCCATAACTTGGATCCCATATCATCCTTGGAAATTGGTGTGACCAACTGTCCCAATTTTCAAACTGATATGTTTCTTAGATCAGAACATTTCTCTCATAATATAAAGCATAGTTAGAAGACTCGGCAAATACTCACCAAAGAAAACTACAAACGCGTATTCCCTGGAAAAACTCACCAAAAAGGACTCACCGAGTTTTGGCGAGTAAATTCATATCAATTCGTAGTGATATTTTACAAGTAATAAAATTGCCCCTATTACAATACAATTGGTGAGATCCATTGAGTTATGTTGAAATTTCATGTATGCAATAGTAAAAGCAAGTCTGTTGGAGTCATCAAAATCATTCATACAAAAAACAAAAGCTCGTAATTTAGAAACTATCTCCGTGATACTATATGGTGTCCCCGAGATTTCACCCTGAAATTTGGGACTACTCCTTTTAAAAAAATTCGTTCTTTTCAAAGTAACGGATGGTTTTGTGTTTGTTTTGCTTGCAGTTGTTTGCATTGCTCTAAGATATCCCCAGAGAGTCATAAAAGCCAAATTCGCCAAATACCCACATACTAAAACTCACTCTATCCCTTTGCCAGGTTTTGTCTAAGAGAATTTTATTTATTTATTTATTAAATAAATAAAGTTCTTTTAAAAATAGATTGAGCTAAAATTGGAGGATTTAGGTTTATACAGCACTTCACCCCATCATTATTACCATAGAACATTCATCTGGGGGGAAGAATTTTTGCAGATCAGCTAATTGAAGAAATTTTTCAAACAATTGCCCGCCGCTGTTTTTATTTTGTTTTATTTATTTTTTGTCTGTGTTTTGGTTTGTTTTCTCCAGCAATTCACGTAGCCTATTCATCCTTCTTGCCAGATCTTTCCCCAGGCCTAGGGTTTTGAAAATCTATCCAGTATTTTTAATTACTAATATGTCTACAGGCGATCAGAGTTCAAGATTCCTTCAGAAGATTGCAAGAAGTCGTTTGTTCCAAAAAGGTGCAAAAACGGATTTTATGAAAATAAGAAAAATATTGCCATCAATGCGTAAAGCTTGAGAAAATATGCACTTTTAGAAAAAACGACACCTAAAACAGAGCCACGGAATGAAAGTTATGGCACATGCAAGTATTGCTACTATATCTTCCCAGACCCTTTCCAAAAATGGCATATTTTATTCTCTACTTGTGTTCTTTTCACCAAAAATCAAAAAAAGGAAAGAAATGTTGTCTTCATGCCAGTTGCAATTTTCAAGGCTGCCTTCCGCGTTCAATTTCCGCGCTGCCTTCAGTGACGAATTTTCACGCAATTTTGAATGCATAAGTCACAATGCAAGTCGCACTTTTGAAAAAGAGTTATCTTTCATGCAAGTCGCAAGTTTTGTAAAGAAGAGTTTAAGCTGCCAGTGGGAATTTTGGCAATGGCAGGCAAGCGGGAATTTCTTGCCTGCATAGCAGGTTACTTTTTCCCATCAAGTCAGAGTCACTTAAGCTGCAATGGGAATTTCAGAGGTGGCAGGCAAGCGGGAATTTTTTACCTACAATGCAGGATGAAAATTCCCATTATAAAATAAAATCACTTAAAGCACCGGCGGGAATTTCTTTCCTGCATAGCAGGTTACTTTTTCCCATCAAGTTAAAGTCACTTAAGTTGCTAATGGGAAATTCCGTAGTAGCAGGAAGATGGGAATTTCTTACTTGCAACACAGGGTGATAATTCTCATGATGAAGGACAAGTCACTTAAGTGGAAGAGGGGATTTTTAGAGCTGCAGTGCAGGATGGAAATTCCCATCAAGTTGACTTCTTATTTTTAGCACTCACCCTTGCCAAAAAGTGTGACCCAATCTGACATAGCTAAGAGCCTAAAAGCTGACTTTTTTTTATTAATTGTCGGAAAGCATCCAGTTTTGGCGCCTAGGATTGAAGAAGCTTTCTTTTAATTATTCAGAGCATCTGCATGTTGATGTGAGTGCACAAGTGAATAACATAATATTTTTAGCTTGCTTGGTATGCAAGCAAAGTCTAAAAATAGAGGGCAGCAGGCTTTATAAGCAGATTTTGGTGATGAAAATTGAGTATTCATGCCATGGACTCCATATTTGTCTGAATCAACTACAAGTATTCATCACAGGTGCTCATGTTGGTGAAGAAAGCAGAAGTCAATGTCAGATACATTGAATATATCTTCTGAATCAGAAGAAATTGTCAGATCTGCACAAATCGATACAATTACAAAGGATTCTGGCAGAATTAAAAGGAAAAGAGCTCAAACAAAGATTATTCCAGACATAATGAAAGAGAAGGGTCAGCAGAATTGTGCATTGTTTCCAGATATGTTGAAATCAATGATACAAACATAGGCCCTGAACCTATCACCGATTTAATTGACAGATCCAGAGCTGGAAGGACATCTCTTATGTGGGCAATTAAAAGTAGCAGGATCATTCAAGCCTCAGCATTTCCAGTCACAGCTCAATTTGCTTGAATTTGTTATGGAATGTGCCAGGTCTTATCATCCGCTTTCCAAAACAATTCGAGATGCTACATGGAAGACAATAATCAGGTTGGATGCACAATTTATTAATTATGGTTTTAAGCTTCTGGCACGACCAGTTGTGATTGCAATTAGCATGCAAGATGTCAGCAACAGATGGGAAAACACTGAGTCACATGTTCAACAAGTATATTCAATTTCAGAACAAAGAAAAAGCGTAGAGTATGACGGTCGACATATTTTCTTTCTTCTTCCCTTCCCTCCCTTATTCTTATTTCTCGAAAAAAATTGTAAAACTAAAGTCATTGGTTAAAAGCCATTTCTTCTAGTTATCTGAAGAGGTCCTCAATTGAGAATAGGTGGCAGACATGCAAAAATTTGATTTAGTCTTCTGATGCATGTCACGAGGAGAGAAATTTCAGGGAAAGATTGCCGGTTGTTTTCTTTATAGCTTCTGTATGTGTCAGTTTAGTTATTGCTTTCTTATTTGTAATTGCCCTCTATACACTATAAATAGAGAAAGAACCTACAGGTTAAATCATCAGAATTTGTAATCAGCATTCTTGTATTCCAGACTTTGAGTTGAATCCCTTGATATCTTTCTGAAAGCTAAGGAATAGAGAGGAGACAAATTTCCAGAGAACTTTGTGTGAACGATGCATTTGTTTCTTATTTCTTTTTAGATCTTTGCATAAACTTTGTGTTATCTTAAATCTGGATCTGAAACTTTCCTTTGCTTTGAATTCTGCATTTCTAGATCTGTTTGTTTCGTCTATGTGCATGTGACCAACTCTATCAACTATTGGTTAGGCTGCACATCTTCTTTCTTTTTTGCTTGCATTCAATTATTTCCCTCTTCTGCATATATTCATTTCTTACAGCCGCTTACTTGCTGCAAAATTGCCTAGCTATGGTCCATGAGCTACGCAGTTAAAAAAACAACAGATAGATATTAGAAAATATAATTAACAAAATCTTACATGGGAGCCTCACCAGTAAATGAGGGAGATTTATCTCATGACTACCTAGGTTTTCAGATGTGCAGAAAATCTAGCCAACAACATTCCAGAGTTGGGATCAAGGAAGGAAGAATTTTATTTGCATAATTATGGTAATGAAGAGCTTGCTGCAATTTTCAAAACAGGAGTCAACAAAGGGCCATTTATTGGTGTACATGACTCCGGCAAGCACCATGAAGGTGTTCCATGTAAGTATCAACAAAATAGTGTTGAAGACAAAGCGGAAAGAGCTTCATTTTTTGAATTTGAGGTGAAAAAGAAAGTTGATTCCAACTCAGAAATTCTGAGTCACAAGTTTGGAAGTATAGAGGATGTTTCGATCACTCCTCATCCGACATGGGAAGGTCAATATGTGGTGGACAACCCAAGGTATGATGGAAATCACATTTGTTTTTCTTTTATATTGTTGCCGTACTTATGTCATCATGGGAAAATTGTTGTTAAAGATCACATGCTAAGTTTTGGTGATGTGAGGAGCTTGTGGGTTGACGCATGTCATTTAGATATTTCCTTGCAAGGATACATGGTTCCTGTTGACTTCTTGCATGGTAGAAAGGGAGTCTTTGATATACTTACCCCATGCACATGGTTAGAGGAAATTTTGATGAAGGATGATTTTGAAATCATTATGTATGCAAACAAGGTTATGAATGATTCTACCCTCCAAGAACATGGGTTTGATTAATGGTGGAATCACTCACGATTCCATTAGTGAGAGCTTGGAATGGATTGGATACACGGTGGAGATGATGGAGGGTTTCTCTATGCCATGCTCAAAGGAGTATTTCCAACTCCATGATACATTAGAAAATTATGACGTATGTGCTGATTTCCATTTCATTAACATAGCTGATATGAATAACATATTTGGAGTACAATGGTTGCATCTATTGGGAAAGCTCATTGTCAAATGTCAAAGCACAGAGATAAGTTTCATAGACCAAGAAAAAAAGATGACTTTGCAATGTATGCTTCCGGAAACACTCCAAATTAATTATTTGGTGGGAGAAGACATTTCATGTGAATCATATTTCTGTTCTTTATCCAAAATTGCGGCGGATTGGAAATCATTACTTTCAGCTAAGTATGCAAAATATAAGTTTGCTAATGATGCCTTTGAAGGAAAAATAAGTGATGATAGTAAAAGGTGGTGGATGGGCTTATCCTGTACAAAAACCGGGTCTACTAGGTGCCTAAATCCAAGGCAAAGAGTAAAGTTTGGAGGGTTGTTCGTGATACTCTGTGGGCTGATAATCTGGACCACTTCATGGGACATAACGTGAGTGAAGGTAAAAATTTCAGTTTTTCCCCTTGCTTATGGAATTTGATGAAAGAGGATGCTAATATGACATGTTTAAGGAAGCATAAGTTTGAAGGGAATTCTGAATTTTTCCTCTATGGATTCTTAACCCATGGTTCTATGAGAGAACCAATGGAAGTAAGGGCAAAAGGAAACAATTATGATAAACTTGCAGCTGTTCACATAGTCAGCAAAGAGGAGAATGTTGGTTTTATCTTTCAATTTCATGATCCCATGATGAGGTATGGATTTTTCTTAGACTACCTTGTTTTCATTTCGGCTGAGTCACACACTGTTTGGAGGTATCTAGAGGTCCAAAATTTAGAGGAGCTTGCCCTCAAAATTCACATGGAGTATGAGCTCCACTTGAAAAATGATAAAATCAGAATTTATGGGTATGATAGGGAGGATGATTTTCTCAAATTCAAGGCCAAGATTACTGTTGATTTTATTTGTAGGCCTGTTGTTCCTAAGTTTTCAGCGTATGTAAATCAAATTTTAGTCCTTTCCTTATTTATGGATTTGCCTTGTGAAAATTCAGTTTGGTGGTTATTATACCATAATTATAGGATTGAGTTTGCAAGAATCAAATTTGGGGCTAACAGTCATGAACAACAGTGTATTTTCATTTTCTGAGTGCATTCCCTCATGGCATAATGAGGAAGGAAGATTTCAGTTGAATGGACGAATAAAATCAGATCATGGTATGATATTTTCAGATTTGAACATTCTGATTTTTGAAAGAACAATGCATGATTACAACTCTTAAGGGGGCAGCACTATTGAAATTGAGGGAAAACCTAGTGTGGTTGTGGATGCTTTATCAAGAATGCCACCTCCTACTTCATTAGAGGATGTGGAACTTCATAGTGATGGGGATGAAGAGTTCATATCAGCAAATACATTGGGGTTGCAATTGCTTGGGGACAAACGATTTTGGGAAGGGAGGACTGTAATGTTCATTTTTCCCACTTGAGAGCTATTATTTGGTCTTCTTGCCATTCCTTCTCTGTGACAAAGAAGAGAAAAAGATGGAAGAGAACACTGAGCTTCCATTTGATATGTTTTTACTAAATTTTAATATGTTCTTTTAGTGTTTTCTTTCTTATAACAAGTCGGTTGCGTTCTAATTAATTAATGGAAGCTAATGAAGGAAAAGAACATCTTTAAGAGGTCGGTCTTGCTATTCCAAGCCTTGGCGCCAAAGGGAGAATATAAAAGAAGATTAAAGACATCATTTGCATCTAGACTTGGCGCATTTTATTCTACTTGGGCATTGTGAGCTAGTTGCTCCATGTTCTTGCACTTGGGGACAAAAACCCTCATGTGTATTTGCCTAGAAGGACAAAAACCCTTCTAGAGGTTAAGGGAAGAACGGAAACCCTTCTCCTTGGCTTGGGATTGGTGTTTGAGGCTGATTTAGAGAGATATCTTTCATTTCCAGCTTGTTATTAATTTATTAAGGGTGAAGCCACCTACCTTGGGTAGGGTTTTGAGCTTTTGGTGAACTATTTGGATAATCTAATTTGTAATATTTTATAAGGCTAGAATCTGAAGTTTGGTGATTTTTGGGGTTTCTATGCTCTAGATATCTAATTTTCTTGTGGCTGCAATATTCAGTTCATAACTAATTTCCAGCAGTGAGTTCTTCAGTATTTTTTGTGTTTTTGGCTCTTAATATTTCATAAAATACATATAAAATTGTGGCAAGTGGATTCAAGATGTTTCATGGTGTTTTTTGGCATATTTCATGCAGACATAGTTGCTGATTTTGCATTAACAGTCTATTGCAATATTAAGTTCAGATCTGCATTTTGTGTGTTTGGTTGAAACAACTTAAAAGGGTCATTACGTAGTAGTGTATGAATTACGATATGCAATGAATGTAGGCATATGTGTGAGAGCATGTACACAATTGCATATGGATATACAAAGTAGATGGCAGCTATAGAGTTGTAGTAACCTCAATTTTCAACCTTCAAATGTTGTTTCAATAGCATAGATCTTGGTCATCACATAAGGAAAAGATATATCCATGTTGGTGAATCGCTCATTGGAATATCCAGGCCGATTACGGATCAATGATTGTGATATCCTTGAATTTAGAATTTTAACAAGCACAAAGCTTAGATAAAATTCAGAATTTGATAAAATGAGAATATGATATCCCTCTTCAAGTCTACCTCTCCCTTATAGAGGGAAAAATGACCCAAACGGACCTCCAAAACTACCAATCACAATCAGTGATTATTTCTAAACATAAGTCCCACTTTTCTTACCTAGGCTAGTCGCGACTTACCTAGAGAATGATACAAACATAATACTAGACCCTTATTGCACTTTTCTAGATATCACAACTTAATTTATAAGTGCATACTTATATTAAGCCAAATAAATAATTATAAGTGCTTTAATATTTTTCTTTTATTTTCTTTTAGGCACCTATAAAAATTTATTGCGACTTAAATCACCCTTATATTTTTCCTTTGGCCGTCGAGTTGACGAAATGGGCCAAAGGTCTTCGATTGGGAAGGGGATATTACAGGCAAGTGAAGGATGCACGATTCGTTGCGAACATCCTAATAGAGTCTATTGAGGTGGCGGGGCCTCAAAACGTTGTCCAAGTTATAACTGACAATGCCAAAAAAAAGTGAAGCTATAGGCGTGTTGGTTGAGGCAAACTATGGGCATAAATTTTTAACAAATTATACCATTCATTCCCTCAACCTTATGTTGCAAAAATTGGACACCAAAATTGATTTGGATCTTTTATATTTTTTAAATCGTTTATGAATTATATAATTTTAATTTAATTTTGTAAGTTTGTAATTTGCAGAAATGTTTTTAGCTTGTAAGTTGTTGAGACTCAGGTTACATCACACACTCATCTTGAGACGACTTGTCAAGGTGCATGAGGCATTTAGCAACATGGTTATCAACCACCTTTGGAGTGTATGGAGGCAGTCAAACACTCAAAAGGCCACAAAGGAGAAAGGGTTGGTCTTGGATGATAGGTGGTGTGGAATAGCTTCTTAGATTTACCAAGCCCATAGAGATCTCAAGGGCCCTATATCTAGATAGCCCCTTACCCCCCCCCCCCCCATCGGGAAACCTATCTAGAGTGTGCTAATATTTTTGATGTGGATAATCCATGTCTGGGTGAGGTATATGATGTAGAATATGTGGAGAGCGAAAGAATAAAGAAAAATTATAATGTACAAAGAACGAATGAAGATAAGTTGGAATGCACATGTTATTCATTGTGTCTTTCATTTTATCATGCGAGAGATGGTTACAAAATGGTTTAAGTGGTCACAACCATTTGTTAGTTAACACTTAACTAATTAGTTTAACGCTAATTTATAAGCCTTATATTCTAATACCACCTCTTAAGGCTTATACTATAGAACATATTGATCGAAGATTAAAATAATAGAGTTGATTGGAGTCATGCATTCTTCATAAGCTTCCCCTTTGAACACAATGCTTTGACTAGGTAGAACTCTATCAAGCTACCTCCTTGACCCTCGTAAAGGTGTAATCCCTAAGCTGAATTCCCGAGTTCTCGGATTCCACCTCCCCAAACTCTCAAATTACAAAATCTCCTAAATTATTTGACAACTATCCATACTAAGCTACTCCCACAGTGCTCCATCAAGTTGTCTCATGACCCTCATAAGGATAAATTCCCGAGATCTACATACTCCTGAACTATCTGTACAACCATCCATGTTGAGTTTTACCTACATTGGATTCCTTCTTGTCTTCAAAGTGTTGTGCTTCTTTAAAATACGTAATTTTCGTCAACGAATGTTTTACCCATTTGGTTTGTTTTTGAACTTTCCCTTGTTATATGTAGAAGGCAGACTGATTATAAAATAGTTTTGGCATCTTCGTCGTCTGTTGTAGCATTGACTTTTGTTGGCCATCTGATGAGAGACATCATGTGGCTAGGTATAGTGACTTCATCATCCATTTTTCACACCAATTTTAACCTCTGAACAACAAATTAATACAGCAAAATGAAAGTGATAGTCTATACAATTGCTGACTTCATGCATGGAAATAAATTCAACAAAGAGAAATACAATTTTGTAATCTAATTTTGACTTGGAAATTAATGCGAAAATTTTCAATGTCTGGTATTTGAATTTGTTCAGTAAAGGAATGTTATTTCCTCTGTAAAAAGATTTTGCAAGATAAGTACCACTAAAATCGTGCCCTTCTTTTGGCAACTAAAATATGCAAAATATATTTACCTTTGATTGGGGCATGCCCTAAAGGCTAAAAGCAAGACTGCATTTTCATGAATGGACGAGCGACTTGTATATATGATTTCTAATGGCATTTAACGGTAAAAATTTCCATGCCCTAACCGATATGTTTTTTTGCCCTCTTTCGACTGTATATATGCTATGTAGTCGGTTCAGGTGCGATACGAATAAGAAGTACCCAGTGTGTGGGTACGGCGATTTTTTTGCCTTGGATACGTCTTGGGTACGTTTGTACAAAATATATATTAAAAAAATAGAAATTATAGCCTAATAAATCAGAAATTAGAGGCATTTATCATTAAGCATATAGTTTTTTGTGGTCTTTTATCTTTCTTTTTTGTGTTTAATTTACTTTTTAGGGTTAGAATTAGTTTTTGATTATATTTGTGTTTTTATGTTGACTTTTGAGTGGAAAAGAAAAAAAAAATAGAACAATGTTTTTTGACTGTGGGTATCCTTTGGTTACATCCTGGGTGTTCAGGTATCTCTGTAGATGTACCCGGTCATACTCAAACGCCTAGGACATACCTAAGACATACCCAAGGGGTACCATACTCATACCACATCCCAAGTATGTATCTAGGTTGGCTACAAAGTTGGGGGGATGAACCAACTACTTAGGATATATGACCTTTCGAACCTTGAGACTAGTAAATGGTTCACATTTTTACTTTTTAGAAAAACCTCCAACTAGTTGAAACCTCGAATTTCTATACTTGATGTAATGTCCACTTCTCGGGACATTTTTAAAATGGAAGAACTAAAGACCCTCAACCCATTTTCTCTCTTCATGGGTTCGCGAAGGGAGCTTGAAGATGGTCCTAAGGTGTCTGTTGTCTACATTACAACCCCTTGGCATGCCTAGCGCTACAAGTGGGAGTCTCTAGTTAGTTTTAAAATGTGCACATAGGCTAGTTACTTCTTTATTATTTAATTAGAAAATAATAAAGTGCACATAGTCTTAGCATATTAAATGTTTTAATTATGTAATGGGAGGGAAAGGAGCCACTTAGCTATCTAACTTGTAATTGCAAATTTAAAAAGTGTATTTTCCCTTTAAGTGGGTCGATCCCTTTGGGAAGTCTATTTAAGGGATGTGAGGGGGTCATTTCACCTTTTGTTGATTTGATCATTTATGTCTCTCCATGCTTGGAGAAATGGGATGTATGCCCAAGGAATGTATGCCCTAGCTCTCATTGTGCTCTCTCTCTCTCATTCGACTTGGAATTGAAGTAAATTGATTTTAATAAGGATCCATTTGTGTGTGTGTTGCATCTATTGTGTGGCGAATTGCTTGGGAAAGAATTCCTAACCCTAGCGAATTGATTATTGAAGGAAATCTGAATTTGTTTGCATGTTGTGATGGTTTAAACAAGGTGAATTTCATATTTTCTATGCTTTACAATTAATTTCATTAATTTTTGGAGATGATTTGATGCCCTGAATGTGCTCAGCGACCTTTTTTTTTAGGGTAAAATTAGGGGTTTTGTGTTTTGCTATGTGAAAAATAATTTTGGAATATTATTCTTCATAATTTTGTGGCCTAAGATCCAACGTTTCAACTCATTTGAACTTCTCTAGCAAAAGATACTAATTTTTGAAGTTATGTTGCAGACAAAGTTTTTCTTAATTAATTTCCAGAATTATTTGGCATGTTCTGCAAATAAGATTTGTTTATCTTTTTATTTCTGAGCAAGGGAAGTACTTTGTGGTGTGGTTTGGAGGCTAGGGAAAGTGTTGGAAATATTTTATTAATTTCTTCTATCCCTAGCGCCCAGATCTGGAATTTTAAGTGTTATTTTGAAGGGGTTTAGTGCTTAAAAAAAATCTGATCTATAGTTCATTGGAAAGGGAAAAATCCCAAGTTTATTGTGCACTTTGTTTCATGTAAAATGACTAAGTATTAAGAGAGTTATGAAATTTTATAAGTTTTTTCAGTTGTCTGAAAGCTATTTTAAATTAATAGTGCTACTATAAAAAATCAGATATGGAAAAGGTGTGAATTCCAATTGATTCTCCCATCTCACCCATCACCTTGGCTACTTCCAACCTCATTTTTGGGTTTGTAACTAGCCGACATTGAGTTATTTGAGGTTAAATCAAAAGGATCCAATCCTTCTTGTGGAAGTTTGTTAAAATTCCCATTTGACCAAAAAAGGGACATCACACTTGACCTAGCGTCAATGGCGGCAGATTTGGTGCCCTAACTTTTGTGTTTCTAAAAATAACAACTTCACTTAGCAAATGTTTATCCTTCCATGCCAACATGCATATACAAGCCTAAACCTTGCGATTTTCTTCACAGTCTTCTCCTTGACATCTTATGAAACTTGAAACTTATGTCATTTGCTCTAGGTGCATTCAAAAATACAATGAATGCTTCTTCCTACTCTTTCTCCTCAGTTTGTAGATCCCTTCAACCACCAAGGGCTCTGATACCAATGTTAGAATATGCAAAGAGAGAAAGAATAGAGAGATTAGATTTTACAAAGAATGAATGAAGAGAAACCGGAATGCACACATTATTCATTATGTGTCCGTCATTTTATTATGTGAGAGATGGACAACCCATTTATTAGTTAACACTTAACTAATATTAACTTAACGCTAATTTATAAGCCTTACATTCTAATATATGATGGAATCGACTCAATGATTGAAAATATTAAATTCATCATACATGCCAAAGAGAAAGATCCTCGTACTCAAGGAAGTGCACTCGATACTCGTTGATAGGTGGAACAAAATGACCACCCCATTGCATCTTTTTGCTTTTGCCTTGACCCATAAATACTATAGCACATAGATCCTTTCTTTTTCTAAGAGGGGTGCTAAAATATAGGGATAATGTGACTAGTGACGGGTATAAGGTAGCATTCTCTAGACTCTTTCCCAATCTACAAGTAGAAGACCTAATTATGGGAGAGTTTGGGGTTTTTATGACCTCCACAAGTCACTCCCTTGGCATTTTTCATGACAAGTACAAGAAGCACGCTCATATGTGGCGGTGCCTCCATGGGAAAGTAACTCCAAACCTCCAACCACTTGCAATAAAAATTCTACAAGTAACATTTTTATTTTTTTTACTCTACCTTTCTTTTCAAGGTTTTGTTTGAACTTTTTTACTTAAATAAATTTTAATTGACTTTGTGGCTTGCCAAAAGAGGGTGTAAACTCTTATTCAGCTGAGTGGAATTGGGGGTACATACACCTTTATTCACTCAAATAACTGCAACAAGCAGGCAGTGAAGAAGGTAGAGGATTTGATCTACATGCATTCCATTTTTTGCCTTCTAACACACAAGTGGGATGAGTACAAGCAAGGGCCAAGAAAGTGTTGGGATATCAGACAAAGAGACTCCAAACTCGGATGCTTCCATTGCCCAACTTTCATTGCTAGACCCATGGACCTAGCATAGTACTTTCACGTGACTTGCAAAGTGGGGCTAGCGGGAGCAGTCATTGCTAATGCCTCTAGTTGGTAATGTACTCATATGATGCTTGTGGTTCTAAGACAGACCACGTGATGGTGGTGATGCTCTCGTTGAAGACATTGGAGAAGAGGCAGAGCCATTTGATATATGATTATAATTAGACTATTAGAAGGTTGATGTATCATCATTTTTGTGTTTACACTATGTAACATTTGAACTAATGTACTACTTACTAAGTTCAAACAATGAATATCCTGACAAAATGGCATTGAATTATCAATACGTTTTAACTTTTGTGGCTAATTTCACTTATTTTTAAATAATTTGTTTACTCTATGCATGTGTAAGGCTGGTTAATTATTGCTTATTTGGCTATATTTTTAAAAATATTTTAAATATTTTATATGTATATTGTACGGCCGTACCCAAGTGTCGTATCCTGGGCCCCCCAGAAAAATTGACGGATCATCGTACCTCAAACCTATACCCTGTACCGGCTACCGTGTACCGGAACTTACCTATGCCTAAAACTCGTATAAATGCTCTTAAATTGCAACTCGGATAAAGTTCCAGCAACCTCTCATGGAAGCTCTCGATTTCACACTGATTCGAGCAATACCAAGGATTTCACCAGAATCATTCATATACGACATGTAATATCCACTTCTGGCATCAATGGTATTGATGACAAGTAATCTTTTGCAAGAGGATCATCCGATCAACATGCAAATAGTCAAATCCAGTCAGACCAATATTTGAAAGAATCAACTAGATGACCTAACCAACCCATAGAAATAAGCGTGCATTGGCCATACTATCATGTTGCTCAAAGCAATGGAACCCACATCTGAACTGGGTTGATCACTGTCAAACTGAAGATTGATAATGAGCATTTTCAAATATTTTCAATAGAGCAGCAACTGTAAAGATTCAGTCGGAATCACTCTCAAAAACCTGGGTCATACAACTCCGATGTTATGACACGATCATTCAAGCGGACCATATACCAAGATTTAGTGGCTGAAAAAAATGTGGTGGCATATGCATTCTACTATCTCATATGATAGATTTCTATCCTACAATACCATGCATTAGCTTAAATCCATCAAACTACAATGGGACCCAAAATCATCATGAAAGGTTCTGCTTGAAGAGACTTTGATTCACTATCTGGTTACATGAAGGACTGATAGTATCGCTGTAAGTGTAGACCTTTATCCAACTGATGAATACCAGATGGTTAAGAGGAAAACGTGCAGTCCCCTGATAGGTCACTTGGGATTGCTATCAAGGTATTTAATCTTTTTATCGAGGAATGTTCATACCTAGGTCGCTGATTTTAATTTTAGGGGTCCAAACATATGAAAATTTCAGCTCGAATACAGTCGCCATTTCGAGCAGAATAAAGTAGCCACGACAGTTTGCAAGTCCCAAGGACTGCTACAGATACTTGCATCAAACATTCAAAATACTCCCAAGTGGACCATGTAGTTAAGCAAGTCTCCATGGAGCTTACATCACGCGATAGCGTAAATTAAATCACCATACATCAAATATTATCGCTGTAGCTTAGCAAACCAATACTAACAAGGTCGCTGGGCATTTAGCCCACCAAACATGCATTCCAATATATTTAAAATAAGTCGCTTGTGTCCAGGACGGGATAGCAGATTTGCATGAATGAAAATCAAGCAATAATCATGTGAAGTAATTACCAATCCTACTCTACACAAGTCGCTGCAAAAATATCACACTAATAGCAAGTACGTAGTCGATCCACCTTGAGACACCACAACCATGTACCAATTTAGCAGGCAGCACAACCAGCCAATCGATTTATACTGAAAATGTATTTAACTCAGCCCATAGACATCCTCAGGCAAGTCGCCAAAGCTGGAATGAAATTCATACATCAAATCGATTTGCAAGCACATAAGATTACTTCAATTGATATCCAAAAGAAACCAGCTACAAGATCTTTTCAAATGGATGAGAGAACAAAGCATCAATGGGCATGCATCCCAGCTCCAAGCATGGAGTATCAAATTAATTTCATCATAGCATAAGTCTCACAATGATCCCAAACTCTCCTTTTATAAACAAGGAGCACAAAATTCGAAGTCCCTAGGAGAGGGAAATCGTTAAATAAAAATGGTTTATCCTCCCTAGCGTGTAGCGTCCCCTTTCTAAGGGTGATTTTAACATTAAAAGCCACCCAAATATTATTTCATTAACTCCCTTTTTAATTTTGCATTTTGGGAATTAAATTAAATAAACTACATAATTAAATAACTATTGTTTTATAATGTCAAATGATAAAAATCACTCTCCAGGCAATATTATTTAATTATTTAATATAATTTTCTCCTTGCAACATCCCAAAGCCCATGGGGAAAGATAGGCTAAGGGTCTTCAAAAATGGGGACATTACATGACAATAATGTATTATTTGCATTGAACTTTGTGTAATGGTCAATTGATGGACTGCATAAAGTTTATTTCTTCAAAAGCTTTCATAAACAATATTTCTCTTTGAAATTCTTAATCTGAAATGATTCTATGAGCATTAAATGGACAGTACAAAAAGATTTTTTAAAATATCAATAAGAGAGATAGACTAGATGGTACCTTGAAGAAACCAAGAATTACTGAAACTTGAGTAGCATCAGATGCTGCTGAAAACCCTGCACTCTGTAAATTTTAGAGTCAAAATGGATCCATGAATCCCCGCCTAATTCTCCCAGAATCATCAGAACTTCACAAAAGGACACTGAACATTAGTCCTCATTGCATTAGGACAGGGTTTTACCTGAAGGATTGTAGCTGCATAGTAGAGCACACTTGGTTGTCCTGTAATCTACAAATATATGAAAAGCCAAGAATTGAGAATCGCTATCCAATAATGGAAAATGGAATTTGAAGGGAATATGCTTCAGAATAATAAATTAATTAAAAAATTCAGTCCAATTTTCTTATAGCCTGGCGTTTACTTCAAATACAATGCAATAAATGTTTTGACCTGAAAAGCCAATATGGTCTCTTTGAGTTCTCACAACAAGTAGAATGCTAAAATACCTGCTGAAAGAAAACCAAACCTCCACCAATAATGAGGGCCTTCAAACTGCCTCCCTGAAAAACTTCACAAATACTAGCTTCTTGCTCATGATGTTTATATGCATCTTGTAAAGATATCAAGTTTTCCTCTATTTGTTCATCAGAAGCCATGTCACCCATTGGCCGACCTCTTAATCTACTCAATGCAGAAGCTGCCTTTCTTTTAAGTTCTTCTATATTCCCTTTACCCTGAAAAGAACGAAGCAGAATCCAGCGTGGGGATGGTGGCAGCCACCACATGCCAAAGCCCATCATTACAGCAAGTGGGGTACTGGCTCCATACATGTAACGCCATCCTCCAACCACGTCAACAGCTAGACTACTAACCAGGTAACCCAACTGTATCAAATATTACTGTGTGATCAGCATTTGTCCTTTACTAACTTGAGACTCAAAGCAATCGGAATTGAATTAAGCATATGAGCAAGACTTACCAGCATTCCAAGGACTATGAAAAACTCTTTCAGAGATACTAGCCTTCCCCGAATCTGAGACGGAGAAGTCTCTGCAATGTATAATGGAGCTGCATGCATGGCCTGTTCCATACAATTAACAGAAATAACAAATTCAAGCCTTTCTGAAGTAGCACAAGCTTTCTAAAGTCAGAAATCAAATGAAACAGCTATATGATTTGGTACTTCACGAATTTAGAAGTATGGAAGACACAAATAATGCCCTAAAATGCTTCAGGTGGCCAGATATGCTCTTACTCTCAGTAATATAATGTCCATTCCTAACTTTATCTTAATAGGGCTGTTGACAATAATTTTTATTCACCTTATTGTAAAGGAGTATTTTCTTTTATCCTTGAGCTTTGATGTTTTGCATTTGTATATTCAGAAGTTATGAATCCTTGAAATCTATCATTTGTGCCCACCACGCACATGTTATTTGATTGAAAATTAACATTACTGATCCTTCTGAAACCCCTTACCCCCTTCCTCCTCCCCCATAACAGAACTGGTATGACTTCAATCCTGATACCAAGCCAGAATCTCCTAGGAAACATTCTGGATCCTTCAGACAGAACACCGTTGATTTCTGGAGCAATTCCAAGACATTTCCGAATGATTCCAGGCAGATTCTGCTAGAACCTTCAAAAAGCAAAATACAAAACTATGTACATAACTCTTATTCTGTACAGATTTGAGTTATAAATGATATAGTGTTTTGTTAATTCTTTTTCATTACATTTTAATGCCAACCATGCACATGACATTGAGATTATGGTTGATTTTCTTTATATTTTTTTATATTTTATCTACAGATGTTTTCAAGATGAACTAGACCCAAGGACCCAAAAAAACTGAGAGATTCTTGTACGCATTTCCAGGTAACTTACATTAAAATGATAATTGCATGTTTATTTTCTCTAGGCGATAACAAAATATGCCTATTTCATGGGAAGCCTCTACAATTACATTTGTATACTTTCCTTAGGATGAGTGGTTTCTAATCTGTATGCCCCTAGATAATATAAAAAATGGTGATTAAGTCACCATAAAACATTTCAAATTTGAGACCAAAGGGGGGAAATCTAAAAATGTTAGAACTTAAGGAAACTAACATTAGCCTTGAATTAAGTAATTCCTAAACCCATATCAAAGAAAAAGAGTGCTTTAAACCATAGTTCGCACACTCGTATTCAACAAATATTCGGAAAACCCAAAAAAAATTGACTCGGCAAGACTCGGCGAATATTCGAGAACTTAAAAAATACGCAATTTTCTTTAAAAAACATAAATTTTATGCAAAATATAGCTACAAAATGTATCAAATGAGTCTGTAAAATGTTGGAGAAGTGTTTTCTATTAGATTTGAATACAAATTATCAGATACAATATAAAATCGCATCATCATGCGAATACAACAGCCAACTGATAAGTGTTATGAATTTATGATGATTTTCATTGAAAATTATCATCATAAATTTCATATTTGTGCAAGTTACAATTTACAATAATTTACATTTTCCTCTTCCCCGTTCTAGAGAAATATTGGGGAGAGGGTCTATTGCCTCGACTAGTCCCCACACTTGGTTGCATCTACTCGCTCTTCCTAGAACGCTGCGACTGCGGCTCCAACCTGGTAGTAGATGGCGGTGGCTCCTCTGCTGAATGTTCGACATCACCTTCAAAGATGTCATCCAATCCCGTTAGTGATTCTCTATCCATAGATTCCCTCTCGAAAGAAGCAATCTCATCCTTTGTGAACGCAGGGATTTCCTCTTCTTGCTTAGTCCACTTGTTGTATGGATCTATCTCATCCAAATCAATAAGCTCCTGCGATGTGGCCTCCACTTTTCTTGTGCGAAGCCGGAGATTGTATTGCACAAAAACCAAGTCGTTGAGGCATTTTTGAGTCAACTCGTTGTGCTTCTTCATGTGAATGACCTCAAACAAACTACAGTTACGTTCACATCCTAAAGCACTACAAGGTTGAGATCAAATTATGAGGGCTAGCTTTTAAAGATGTGGGGTATTTCCTCCCCAATCCTCCCACCAAGAACCTATAAACAAGTTAATCAAAGATTTATAAATAATTAATAAAAATAAATTTGTAACTTGTAACATATAAGTAACTTAGTAAACATTCTAATTTTTATTAGCTCGTGACTACGTGGTTCTCCCTCGGATAGCTAACACCGAAGAAAAGAGCCTCCCCTTAACATGCTTGTAATTCTGCAACTCTAAAAGAATGAGGTCTCTTGTCTCAACATCTGGTATCATCCTCTCAATGCATGTTGAAAGGCCCTCTATAACCTCCTCGTTCACGTCTGTGAAGCCATCAGAGAAGAAAAACTTGGGGTTGAGGTAGTACCCCGCTGCATGAATAGGTTGGTGGAGTTGATTGTTCCACCTTCGATCAATTATCTCCCAGAAGGGACCAAATCCGGCGATATCCTCACTATAATAGTTTTGGATAGCCTCTTTGGCCCTATCCATGGCCTCATAAATGTACCCCATAGGGTTTTGCTCCCCATCAACCAAGCGCAAAACCCTCACCAACGGCTCTAACACCTACACATAAATTAAAATTTAAGGTTACAAACTTACAAATAAAGTAAATAAGTAAATAACAATATATTTATTATTTACCAAATTAAAATAAAGGGATTGACTTGAAATTTAAATTGAAGTTTTTTGAAATTACCTTGAAGATCTCTATAGTTCTCTTTGCAAAGACATCATCAAAAACTATCTTTGCAGTCCTCTATAGCTCACTAAGCACCCTTATGAGACCAACCCTGCTTCTTCCCTTCAGCATACCAGGGAAATATTGCCTATTCACCATTGGTTCATGTTACCCCAGAGGAATATGGCACAGGTGTAGTATTATGCCCAGACAGCGGCATAATAGGCAAAATCTCTCTTTAGTTGGTCGACATTTTATCCTCAACTTCTTCTAATCGGCCTCGAATGTTAGGAAAGTTGGATCTACCATCCCTTGATGGGCTTTCCTCTTTTCTTCTCCTTGGTCGTCTTTCCCCCTTTCTTCCTCTTGGTCGTCTTTCCCCCTTTCTTCCTCTCAATTATATTTCCACCCCCATTTTGTGTGTATGTGATTTCTTCTTCCAATTGGCCGGCTCTTCTAGCTTTTGTTTTCATCTTTCTCGGGAACTCTTTAGTTTTCCCACTTTATATTGGTGCTCGTTGTTTTTTGCACTCCCTTTGACCTATTTTTGCGGTCATTTGTTGGACATTAATATATTTATCTCATCTTATCTTATCTCTCCATCAACTTTCTTTGAATATTGTGAGTCTAGCCATACTTGACTCAAAAACATTTGCTTCAATGATGACAACAAACTAGAAATACTTTGCAATGTCAAGAAGTTAGTTGCAAACTTTATGACGCCGGCTCGCACGAGCTCTTTTCCCTTCGTGTGTTCTCTCATCAAGCTGAGAACTCAAGGGTGATTATATATGTACGTGGTTATATTTCTTGCATCTTCTATAGCCGGCCTCACCCAATCAATTTTTCTTATGTCCCCTAAAATAAGGTCAAGGCAATAAGCTACACATAGAGTCCAAAAGAGTGATGGATGCCTCTCCTGTAGTAGTCTCCCAACCGCCACATATGTTGTTGCATTGTCTATGACAACTTGCACAACATTCTAGATACCCACCTCTAATACAACCTTCTCTAACATAAGACTCAAATTCTTTGCATTTTTAACTGTGTTAGAGGCATCAATTGACTTCAAAAACACCATCTCACCATTTGAAGCTACTAAAAAATTGATGAGGGTGTGGTTCCTTCCATATGTCCACCCATCTAAAAGAATGGTGCATCTGTATTTCTGTTAATGCTTCTTTTGATATTCTAAGATTGTCATTGCATCTGCAACTGCACGCTTGAGCAATTTCCCACTCAAGTCTTTTGGAGAGGGTGTCTTGTACCCTTTCCCTGCAACTATCAACGTTGTCACCAAGTACTCCCAGTACAGGCTCTTCGCCACTTGAAGAGAAGGTTGTTATAGAGAGACATTTTCATAGCCGGGAGTTGTATTCTCTACACACTGGTATGTACTATTTTGTGCAAGTAAAGGTGGAATTTTAGTCCCGCTCATTCTGATTTTGAAAGAGAAGAGAAAGATTGCATTGGTATTTAGGACAGCATGAGAGAAATGGTGGGCCGCCAATGCTTGGATGACAATTGCACAAAGGAGCAACGGAGACTTATTTGGGATCCGAACAATTACAATTGTTTGAGGACAAACAATATTGGGAAGGGAGGACTTTAATGTCCACTTTTTCAGCTTGAGAGTCTAATTATGGACTTCTTGCCATTCTCTTTTCCCATGGCAACAAAGTAGAATGAGTCGGGGAAGGAATTGAATTCTCATTGCATTTTTCTTTTCTATTTTTTCATGTTTTCTTCAGTGTTTTATTCATTTTAGTAGGTTGGCTGGCTTGGTGGATTTTAAAGCCCAAATAAAAGATTAAATAAGCCGAAAGGAGGTTGGTCATGCATGTTTGGTCTTTGACGCCAAGATTGGTGTATTTAAGGAATGTTATGACTTCATTTGCACATCATCTATTTTGGCGAATTTATTCTATATTGATCTTTGGGCTGATTGCTCTTAGTTCTTTCCACTTTTGGGCGAAAATCCAATTGTGTGGCTCTTTCTAAGAAGGACGAAAAACCCTTCTTATGGCTGATTGGTGAACGGAAACCCTCCATCCTTGGTTGAAGTGAAATTGTATTTTCAGATTTGGGCATTGAAGGATAAAAGAAGTCATCTACAAACATTTGCATGCATTTATATATTTCTCCTAGTTGGAGCAACTTGTGTTAGAGTGTGATTGGATACCTTCTAGGGAACATAACTCACATTTTCTTTCATATTCAGATTTTCCATAATTTTAAGGCTGGAATCTATTATATTTTGTGGGGTTTGGGGTTCGGAAACCCTCATTTCATAATTTTCTCTCATAATTTTCTTTCAATTAATTTTCCAGTTGTGTTTTCCACCAGATTTCATATTGGAAAGTGGCATAAATATTTCCTAAAATATATATCTACATTTTGCTTGAGTTATTTGAAGAGTTTCAAGTGTTTTTCATTCATTTCCAGATTGTTATAAAAATCAGACTGCTGATTTTCAGCTGTCATAAATTTCAGTTTGTTGGTCCTAAAATCATAATTAATATTATTGGGATTTGTGTGATTTCCTCCTTCAATTGAAGTCCCAAAAAGGGACATTACATAAATATCAATAGAATTATTCTTAGTTTTTGTCAACATCTAATATTTGTACTTTTAAAAGTTAGTAATGTTTTTTATGCTTGACCATAGATATGGTGAGATATCAAAGATAATTATCAATGTAATTACTCTTATCTTTTGTCAACATCTAATATCTTCACTTTAAAAAGTTAGTAATGTGTTTATTAGGTTGTATATTACTATTTTCACTAAAATTTACTTATATATTTAAATATATTTTAAAATTATTAATATTTTTTTGTTGTCTCCAAGTACTTGTCTCCTATTTTTCCAAAAAAGTTGTACCCGTCCCCATTTCCTTGTACCAACACCCGTCTCCTAGTAACTATGGTTGTAGGAACTAGACTCCACTCGATTTTTAATGAATGGTTACACAATGGGTTCTGAAATGTTATGTTTATTGAAGAAACCAAAAACTACTAGAAAGCTTCAAATTATCATATTTTTGGCATTTGGTGTCCAAATGAGCAGTATGACCTCTTGTTTTTCATGGAAATGAAATTTTGGATGTTGTTGTGGTGTTTGTTTGTTGTGTTTGAAATTATGGCATCATATTTTGATTGTTATCACTTTGTAACCTATTATACGCATATTGAGAATTTGATCATGTGTCATATTTTTTTTTAAAGAAAAACCAGAGTTATATTATTAGAAATAAATTATACAAATTACAATGCCAAGCCATGATACTTATACTCCAAGATATATCCTTGGAATTCCAACCACATATTAAAGAAGAAAGAGAACATATCTGCAAATTATCCATCAGATTATTGCAAGTGAAGGATCTACTCAATCTGTTTCCGCTTCTCTGGAGACCACATCAGAGGTAAAGGACCAAAGTTGATGAGATTATTATGATCCAATGCCCAATTAGCTAAAGCATCTGCCACCTTGAACTGATCTCTAGGAACATGTTGATATATGATGGTCTGAAATTGTTGAGCAATAACTTTAATATTATCTTGTATCCTGGCGATTAACCAATTATTGGATCTATGTTGCTCTTGAGCTGACAGAAGGTTGATGATAACCTTGGAATCTGATTCAACTATAATTCTAAGACATCCAAGTTTAGTTTCCTCGAGAAGAGCTTTCTGAATTTCCAAGATTACAACGACATTATTAGTAAAGTGCCCCAATTGATGACCAAAAAAGAAACGGGGAGTTCCCAAAGAATCATGAGCTACCCCTCCAATACTAGTTGGACTTGGATTTCCTCTTGTTGCTCCATCAGTATTTATTTTAACAAAGTCAAACGGAGGAGGTTGCCATTTTCTCTTAACAAAGGGGACCAATAGTCTAGTACATGACTTAGTCTTTACTTTGCTTTCCTCCAAATTGAGTTTTTGTAGTAAAACTTTCCATTTTCCAAGTAAGGGGGAAGGGATTTTCATATTATGTTCAATAGTTTCCACTATATTACTGTGTGTTAATTCCTTGACATACCAAATGTCTCTATTTTCTGATTTGAAGATACGTCTATTTCGCTCTTTCCATACATTCCACAACATAAGAGAAATGGTAATCCAGATTCCTTTGCTAAGGTCCTGAGTATCTGAGGCTGAGCGTTTCCAAGATCTAACAATTTCCACGAGATTCATCAAAGAGTCCCAAATGACAGATAACCAATCCACCAGAATATTCCATAGAGATATTACAAAAGGGCATTGACGAAAAAGGTGGATCAGAGTTTCATCTGCTTCTTCACACTAAGGGCACCAAAAGGGTCCCACCATACCTCTTTTCATCAAATTGTCTCCAGTAAGTACCCTCTTGTATAATAAGAGCCAGATAAAGAATCTAACTTTCGGCCACAATACAGGTTGTCAGAGATCAACAAAAATATCTTTCCAAGGATGTGGCTAAGTGCCCATCAAAGTACTATACCCTTCAGCTACAAAATAATTCCCTTTCGAAGATTTTCCCCAGACAAGGGTATCGGTATCGGAGGAAGTTGGAAGGATTCTATTTTGAAGGAGATTTTGAAAAAATTGAATTTGGCCCATAGACAAGGTGGTCTGCCACAAAGACAGAGAGATCCACTCAGTCCCCTTAGACAATGATTGAATATAATGGATCACCTTTTCCTTTCCCTTACCGTGAAGAGTATTCATAAGACTTCTAAGGTCCGGATACTGCTCAATCAAAGGAGGATGCCCATCCCACGAGTCAGTCCAAAAGTTAGCCTGATCACCTTTCCCAATTTTCCAAAAAAAATGTTTTTTAATAATTTCTTCCCCCATTTTGAGAACTAAAAGAATCGGAGATCCCCGAGACGGTAAAGAATGTCGAATCAACTCTTGCGGCATCATTCCTTCTGCATATTTTCCTCTAATATTGATGGCCCATAGATGATATGGATTTTGCAGCAGTCTCCAATATAACTTGGCAGCTAAAGCCTTATTATTCAGCACACTGGATCTAAAACCCAATCCCCCATCTTTCTTTGGCAAACATAATGTTTTCCATTTCACAAGATGCCATTTCCTTACCTGTTGAGTTCCTGTCCAGAAGAATTTCTAGCTGATGGAATCAAACTGTTGTAAAAATTTCACATGAATATTCAAAAGGGAAGAAAAGTAGATAGGGATAGCCTGTAAAACAACTTTAATCAAAATAGTACGTCCTCCAGAAGTTAGCCATCTATGAGTCCATTTACTAAATTTCTGAAGAATCTTTGTGGGTAACCAAGTTTAGTCAGTTAATCTTTTTGAATCCAAAGGGATACCCAAGTATTTTAGAGGCAATGTTCCTTGCTGAAATCCTAACTTTACCAAAATATCCTGCTGCAACCTAGGTGAGCAATGGAAGAAAATGATTTTTTTTTTCCTGTTTATATCTTGTCCTATGGCCTTTGAAAAGAGCTCCAAGTTGTTGTGGATCTGGTTAGATTCTTTTAAAGATGCTTCTCCCATAATGGAGGAATCATCTACAAACTGGAGAAGAGATAAAGGATCCACTTGTCTAGCCAATTTGATACCCTTCAACTTCTTCTAAATTCTTGTCCTAGAAAACAATATTCAAAAATATTCAACTACTATTATGAAAAGAAAAGGCGATAAGGGGTCCCCTGCCTTATGCCTCAAGAAGCAGAGAATCTAGCCGTAGGAGAGCCATTAACCAAAATAGAATAAGAGACTGAAGAAATACAAGCTTGTATCCACTGAACCCAAAGGGGGGAAAACCAAACTTCTACAGGATTTCAATCAGGAACAACCAATTCACCCTATCATATGCTTTTGACAAATCCAATCTCAAAAACATAGCTGGTTTCTTTTGAATTTCCATGGAATGGAGAACTTCCTCAACCAAAACAATATCATCATAGATTTGTCTATGAGGTACAAATCCCCCTTGTTCCGGAGATATTACTTGATGAATGATGATCTTCACCCTTTCCACTATGACTTTTGTAATTATTTTATAAAGCACGTTGCATAAAGCAATGGATCGATATTCTGCAAGGGTAGAAGCCTCTTCTTTCTTGGGAATCAAAGCAATATAAGTTTGATTGATGACTTTGAGAACAGTCTTCGCTTGTCTACATTCTTCCACCACTTCCAAAAGATCATTTTTGATAATGTCCCATAATTCCTGATAGAATTCTATCAGGAAACCATCCGGTCCTGGTGTTTTTCCTTTTTTCATGGTCCACACAACTGTTTGGAGTTCTTTCTCTAACACAGTTGCAAAAGAAAAGTATTGTCCTCTGTAATCAAAGTTGGAATAATATTAAGCAATTGTTGTTGACCAATTCCATCTAGATTAGTAGCAACAAAGATCCTAGAAAAGTATTGAATTGTTAATTGCCAAATATCTTCCTGCGTAGTGGCGTGAGTTCCATCCCCTTTTTCTAAACAAGCAATGTGATTGTGAGAACGATGAGCTAAGAGAGACTTATGGAAAAAAGAAGTGTTTTTATCTCCCTCTTTTAACCATTTAATTATGGATTTCTATTTCCAGAAAATTTCTTCTCTTAATTCCCATTCTGTCAACTCCTTTTTAAGGGAAATTTCCTTTGTTTGCAGTTCTCTAGAGTACCCTTGCAGTCTCACTTGATGGCTCACTGCCTGTAGAGCTTCTAAAACTTCCCATTTGCGCACATGAACATTCCCAAAATCAATTTTATTCCACTGCCTCAATTGATTAGTCATGTGTTGCATCCTTCTAGTGAAACAAAACATTTTGGTACCATACTTGGGTTGGTCCTCCCACCATTTCTTAATTAAAGAGGGAAATTGTTCATCTCTTAACCACATCAATTGGAATCTAAAAGGAGCTTTGAAAGGCTTTGATTTTCCCATTTCCAATAAAACCGGCCAATGGTCTGACCTTGAATTTTCCAAAACATTAGCAACCAGGATAATGCTTCTTTCTAGCCATTCCTCTGATTTTAAAAATCTATCCAATCTTTCCAGGATACAATTCTCTCCCACTCATTTTTTGGAACATGTCATTAGTCCATTTTGGGTTTGAATATCAATCAAATTCATTTTTTGAATCAAATCCATCATGTTAGCAGAAGAGGCCTCGAGAACAGCATTTGCCCCCTGTTTTTCATGAGAGAATAAGACAGTATAAAAAATTCCCCCTATAATGACAGGTATTCCAGAGTGGGTTGCAACAATATTATAAATAACCTTCCACTGGGCCTTTTTTGCTTCAACTTGCACCAGGGCATATATGTTCAATAATAAGAAAATTTGCTTATCAGGTCCATATCTAACCACCATATAGAGAACTCCATGATGTCCTCCACTATCTATACACTAACTTTGTTGAGGATTGCAAATGCATGTCATCCCTCCAGAATCTCCTTATGAGCTTAAAGACATCACTTGAAGTTTTTTCTAAATATTAGGAGCCATTGGTGTCATAAAATCTATTGAATTTTTAGTTTCCTGAAGAAATATCATTTGAGGATGATGTTCATTCAATATACATTTAATTTCATTAACCATAGAAGGGCTACCTCTTAGCCCTCAAACATTCCATGTCATCAACTTCGTTGGGGGTTTTGTTCAAAGATTGTAGCCAAATCCCCTACTTTATTAGTCACAGTTAATTGTTGCTCAACTTTTTGCAAACGAAGTTGGTTGGACTTTCTTCTTACTTTCAAAGTAGAGTCCACTCGCAGTTTTTTCAATTTTTCTTGTTGAACTCCTGTGGGATCTCTCTCTGGAAAGGGCTCCACACGAGGTTGTATCTCTGCAAATGAGGGCAATAAAGGTAGACTATGATTCCGACCATTTCCCATTTCTTCCTTCTTGTGCTCCTCTGTTAGTTTGTGTTTCCTTTGGTAGGTAACTTTTCAATTCTCCCAAGTGTTTCAAGTGAACCACCAAAGCGTTCGATACTGATTGAGGAAGATGATTCTCTTGACCCTATTGTGGGGGAATAACATCTTGAGTTTCCGTAATTTCGGTTTCTTGCTCCTCCATATTTGTCTCAGTTTCTTCTACTTGATGAGCTGCAAATTTATTTGTGTTGTGTTGTTGGGGTTTTCCTATGTTTTTTCTTTAAATGTCTTTATTTTTAGTGGGACAATAAAATCATCCGGGCTATGTTGTTCCTGATTTTTCTCCTTCATCCACTGCGGACAATCTTTGACAAGATGGCCATATTCATGACAGAATCTACATCTAAATGGAATGTTCTCATAATGAATTTGTTGTTCCCAATTTATCTTCTCCAACTTCTAGCATTATTTTTGCAGGAAAAGGTTGATTCATGTCCATGTAAACACACATACGAGCATAAACCATTTGCTCCATTTTATTGCAGAATCAGCTACTCTGATATATTTGCCTATGGAATTTCCAATATCCTGGAAAATGATTGGATTCCAAAATTCTACGGGTAATCCAAAAAGGCAGATCCAGATAGAGACAACAGAAGGAAGTCCCTCTTCATCTTTGAAAAGAGGTTATGGTTTCATAGACAAGCTCACTCACCCAAAAAACCATGGTGCCCCTTGGAAGATATATTCCTTTTCAGCGTAATTAGCAAAAACAACCAGGAAATAACTGTTGGGATAGTCAGAGACAGTATACTCACCTGGAATATTCCACATTTTCTGGGCTCATAAAGCAGGCAAAGATGGTTTGAAACCCAGAAAACAAAGGATAAGTGCATGATTCTCTAGCTCCCGAATATTGGCTCAAACGTCTGATGTTGCAATTTTTATCACCAATGTACCATCCACAGCTTTCATACAACATGTAGGAGTTTTCCTGGGATCTCCTTTAACTAATCAAACTGGTGGTCTTGCAGCAAGGTTGGATGAAAGAAATTGGTCACGAGGATCTCATTCGGAGGAGCCCTATATTGTTCATAGTTGGCTGCAATATTGTGCCCTACTAAATGCCATGTATCCACCTCCGTAATAACTCCTTCCCTTGGGAGGAAGGTAGGCTGAAAAGCCCTGCTGTAAGATCCATCACAGACTTCAGTGGTTGAAGATTGTTGTTGGGCCTATTATGGATCAGTCGTGCCATTAAATCAACCAACCTCTCTTGCCCTTGAGCAAACCTCTCAAACCTAGCATCATCAAAATTTATGTTCGCCCTTTTATCTTCTCCTTCTGAATGAATACCCTCCAGGTTGGGAAGATTGATGCTCTGATACCCACTATAATGTCCCTTTCCAAGATCTAATTGAAAAACAAGGGAGATAACACAAACCCTAATTGATAGTACAATGAATTTTACGATAGCAAATTGAAAATTATAACAGCAGTCTGATTTTTATAACAGCAACAAGGAAAAAGAAATAACACTTAAAAAATTGTACCATTCACACCATCCAAAACATGTAGGGACACTTAGAAATATTTTAGACCCAATATTAACCAAGAAATCAGCCTTCAAACCCCAACTAGGAATTAAAAAAATGACAGCAGAGAACACCATTACAAAGTGGCTGGAAATGAATTATTCCAAGCCCAAAAATGAAGTCCAAATATAGATTCTGACTACTAAAAATATGAAGAATGCAATGATGGCTGAGTTGGGAGTCTCCATGCCCTAGAAACCACCTAACTCTTCCCCAAGGTGGGCCACTCCCCTAGGAGAGGTGCTGGAAATCACTGTAGACTGAAACCCTAGCTGAAAATTTGCAACATCAATCTTCTTGAAGCTCTTTGGAAACCCCGGGATGGAGAATCCTCAATAAATTGAAGAGTTTTCGTTCTTTAATCAAACAAGGAAGGTTTTCATCCTCCTTGTTGGCCACAACAAAGGATTTTCGCCCTTAAGTGGAAGTAATTCAGCAATCAGCCCAAAAACCATGCAAAGTTAATTTTTTAGACAAGATCATGATGCACAAATGAGCCAAGCAACCCCCCTTTTATACTTTGTTGTGGTGTCAAACCCAATTAGAAAGATTCCACTTAGGACCGACCTCGTAATGGAAACTTTTCTTTTATTTTTTCTTTGGCTTTTCACCTTCTTAACCCATCCGACCTAACTTTATGTAGAAAACTATTAAAGAATGCAATGCTCACGAAAATAACTGGAATAACATGAAAATCATTTCCCTTGTTCATTTCCTTCTTGCCCACAGGAAGTGGAATGGGCTCAAAGTCTCTAAATCGAACTAGCTTGGAAAAGGGGGCATTACAGCATATTAGTAAACTCAAGTACGTTAGAACAACTATCAGTCAGTGCATGTAAGTGGGAAGACAAAAGAGTTACCTTTTCTGATGTTCATCTCTAGATCCACTCACTGCAAATTCTTATAAGAACATGTATGTAGACAGCAATATACTATAAATTATTCCCATCATAGGTATTATCTCGTAGAGTACCTCAAAATGTGAATGGATATCCAAAAATAATACATTTATTAATGCTTTTGGGATAATGCTAGGAACAACTAGGATATTTTTCATTGCATCAATTTGCATTCACTTAAGCCTTTACTCATTGGAAATGCTTGCTAATCTTAGATTTATTTCACTAAGTGTTCCTCGATCATCCAATTTGTTCTATAAATTGTTTTTAGCAGTCTAAGTTTTTTCAGTCTAGTTGTATCTATGTTATTTTGTATATTTTTTAGAGAGAGAGTGTGTGCAATGGACACATGTATGTATGTGTGTGTGTCTATATATATATAGATAGATAGAGAGAGAGAGAGAGAATTACCAAACCTATCCCAAAGCCAAATATTAAACGTCCAATTATAAGCACAATAAGATCTGGTGCCAATGCTGAAATCAAAGCTCCAATTATATATAACATAGCTGCAACCATTAACTCCCTCCGTCTTCCTTCAATACAGAATTTTCTCATGTTTAGATCATATATGTAACTCAACATATTTCTAACCATATATGCCATAAACCATCACAACAAAGTTGAAGGATTCTAAATACATGAAAGAAAATATCTCTTGAACATGTATTAATAGAAGACCTAATATATCTGCAACGTTGAATGCAATAATAGAGCCGATTAGAGCACCAAAAAGGGAGCCACTCACCTGCAAATAATAGGGAATAAATTTTGATATCAAGAAAGATAATGGAATACAAATATTAAGAAAATCAAGAAGGTAGCCTAAAAAAATATTAAAAACTAGCATATGTTATGATGTCTCTCTATGGTTTACATCTGCCAGAGGTATTTTGAGATAAACATTTCAATCTCACCACAAGCCCATTTTCGATAGATGACATGCTGTACCAATTTGTTCCACTGAGTTCAGCTGACTGCAAAATTTAAAATAGATTTCCTTGAATAAATAAGTGTTCAAATTAAGGCATAAACACTTTTTCCTGAACTGCATGTTGTTAAATCAAAATTATTTAGCAATCAGATTCCCTGCTTCTTATGTGAAGCAATTATTTATTCTCATTTCTGAAAATAGGAGATATAAATACAATTAACATCGACAAATAAAATATAAACTATTTGATCTTTGTAGAACGCTCATATGGTGTGGTAAAGCTTTAATTGGTATGGGACTGCTTGTCTTGTCTTATATAATTTCATACTTATAAATTAATAAGGATATAAATTTCAACACAGGAAGCACATTCTAGTGATTATAGTATTTTGTTTCAAATATAACACATTGAAGCAATAAATAAAATTTTAGTAAAAGAAAATATGTTTAACATTAAAAAGTGGTACTAAAATTAAATAACTATTTATATTTTGAAATTAACAAGTCAAAAATAAATCACTATACTTAAAATTCTCTGTTTTTAAAATTATTTTATAAAGGACATGCAGGAAGTACATTACTAGTATTAAAAAGCAGTGTGCTAAAGTAATAGCCCAGCACATATCTATAGCTAGGATCAAATGAATAAGGATACGAAAAAATGAGCAAGATTCGGCAAAAAGAATCCTTCGAAAGTAGCAAGTAGAGGAAAGGACAATCACTTTAAAAGATGAATCCATTTTCATGTCTCAGGATGACATCAATATCAAAACTCATTTGTAACCTCACTATAACATTATCACAACAATTAGAATGAAGTGTCTAATTTACTAAGCATAAAGTTAGGTATTTTCTCTCCTGACAACATACATTACACTTCTAGAACTAACTAGACCAATTGGTGCCACATCAACCCTAATGTGTGAATCAAGCGAACAAATCATTGATGATCACATTCAAGATCACACTTTCTCCCTTGACCAGTAAGGAAGTGGAGAAAATAAATGGGGAGTTGGACTTTTCCCAAGTGTTGTGCAATATCCCTAAACGGACAATTTAAAAAAAAATCCAGATTCACCAGAAACCCTAGGGCGGGATTAACAAAAACTGATTTTTATTGCAAAAATTACAAATGATGGAAATAATTTCTAAACCTAGGAAAAATCCAGATTTGGTACATATAATCACATCCGTAACATAAACACTAAAATCGGAATTTTAATTTATTTTTAAACACTGAAAATCAGAAAAATACCAGTTAGGTGTATACTTCATTTTTTTGACCAATGGTGTCCCAAATAAATGGAAATGGACCAAACAATGGCCCTACAGACTGAAAGAAGTGACGGCGACCAACTATGGGTGACGTCAACCCTGAAATACTATCCTAAATGTGGCCTCAACCCTTGGCATGATGACATCAGCCCTTGGGATGATGCCCTGACTACTGTAGGTGATGCCGAATGCGGGAATCCTGACAATAACGCCCAAAATGTGTCTTAGTTGTTGGTGAATGTGTAATATTCCCTTCCCATTCGAAGACCTTTGGCCTATTTTGTCAACCCAACGGCCAAAGGAAAAATATAAGGGTGGCTTAAGTTATATTTAACTATTATAAAGTGCCATTAATAAAAGAAAAATATATATAGAGCACTTATAATAATTTATATGACTTAATAATTATTAAATTAAGGATGGAAACGGCCCAAATATAAATTGTTATCCATCCTAGGTGAAAAGGCAACTTGCCTTAAAAGGGGGAATGGGAACATAGAAAGGATAAATGCCCATTTTACTATGTATTTCCCCTAGAAAAATGCGACTTGCATTAGGAGGGAAAAAGTTGTTGGAAAAAACATTTAATATGGGAAAATATTAAATGCTTGCATAGGGAAAATCCTTGGGAACTACTTGGATATTGTAGAGGTTGTTTTGGGTCTCTTCTTCCTTTATAAGGAGAAGTCGACTTGAAGGGAAACATGTTACCATTTGATATTTTCTGATTTGTGTCTTAAGCTTGTAGCTTATGCATATCCTTTCATGTGCAACTGTTGTTTACAAATATCTAGCTTGTGGAGTAAGATCCCACGGGAACCCTACCTTCGGTGGTGAGAGATCCATCCCTAGCTAGAAGGGCATTCTTCGATAGTGAGAGATCTACCCTAGCTTGTCAATTTTAGAGCTGAATTGATGCCCTAAATGTGTTGGGCGACCTACTTTTTAGGGCAAAATTAAGGTTTCGTGTTTGCTATGCGAAAACTATTTTTGGAATATTATTCTTCATATTTTTGTGGCCCAAGATCCAAAGTTTCAGCGCATTTGGACTTCTCTAGCAAAAGATATTAATTTTAGAAGTTTTCAGCTATTTAGGGCACGCTGTAAATTTCTGGCAGCATTATGTTATTCGTAAAATTCCAAAAATAGTTCTATAATATCTGTTATTGTATTAGCAAGCTCCATTTAAAATTTCAAGAGATTTGAGCAAGTATTTTTGGAGTTATCCATTATTTTCTATTCGCTGCCCTAGATTTAATTTTCTGCAAAAATCATATTTCTATTTGGCTGCAATTTGTCTGTATTTTGCATATTTAAAGTTGGCATTGCCTAAAATCCGTCTAGGGGCTAAAATATGTCCATTGGGGACATTACAAATGGTATCAGAGCTGTTGTTCCTCCAGCCTGTGTGGGTTAAATATGGCAAATTGGAAAGATTTCAATATGGGTTTTATGAAGGAAATGTTCACCAACATGGTGAAACAACAGGAAACCACTAACCTTTATTTGAGCCAACTCACTCAGAATTTAAATCAAAGCAGGTCTTGGGACAATAAGGAAAAAGGTGAGAACAATAATAAAGGGCATCCAATAGAGATGATTGATGAGGATTCTTGTTGGAGGAAATACCAATCTTTGAGTAAGGGTTTCAGAGATAATATGCCATTTCCAGATTATTGCATGATGAAGATTGGTAGCAAGCCCAAGCGAGGTCATCATATGCCGGTACCTGAATTATAAAAGAACTCATTTGAACAAGAAGAAGCTTCTAGAGAAAAAGGTATGATTTCCATTGAGAAAAACAATTGCATTAATGAAACTTTGCTTGTTAGAGAAATTATTCCAGCTCAAGAGAAGAAATTTGTATATGCAAGTAAGGAGGATGTAATGGAAACTCTAAAAAGGTGTGAGTGGATTAGCAAAGCTAGAGCTGCTAAATTGATAGTTGCTCAAGCAAGACAACACCTACAAGAGTCAAGGAAAAGATGTGGGTGAATGATGCAAGGAAGTCTTCAACTACGAAAGAAGACTCTATGGAGCAGCTGACACATGAAGAGGAACCTCACATGGACACTTATGTAGAATTGCACATTGCTGCAATTTCCAAACTAGCAGCTCATGATAAGCTGATTTATGAAGAATTTCAGCCCATTGTAGACCAAAATACTCAGGATTTGTGGCTAAAAAGTCAAGTCATTTTGGAGACCAAGCTTGATGAGGATACTCCAAGGTGTGAAGTGGATATGTCTTATTTATTGCTGCCTATTCCAATTTATTTCCATCATGAGATTCATGATATGGTAGATAATGAAGTCTTCATTATGGAGGTTGTTGAACCATTGCTCCAACTATGTGTATATGAGCATCTTGTGGATGATATATGGTGTCATGTTTTAGCTCACTTAACAGGTATAGGGGCCCGAATGGTAGAACACTTCAACATGTTTTGTCTCTTGTGCATGGCTCTTGGACAAAACAAAGATGCAATTGCTTGAGGGCAAGCAATTTTGGGAAGGGAGGATTGTAATATCCCCTTCCCATTCAAAGACCTTTGGCATATTTTGTCAACCCGACGGCCAAAGGAAAAATATAAGGGTGGCTTAAGTTATATTTAATTATTATAAAGTGTCAATAATAAAAGAAAAATATATAGAGCACTTATAATAATTTATATGACTTAATAATTATTAAATCAAGAATGGAAAAGGCTCAAATATAAATTGTTATCCATCCTAGGTGAAAAGGCGACTTGCCTTAGAAGGGGGAATGGGAACATAGAAAGGATAAATGCCCATTTTACTATGTATTTCCCCTAGAAAAATGCGACTTGCATTAGGAGGGAAAAAGTTGTTGGAAAAAAACATTTAATATGGGAAAATATTAAATGCTTGCATAGGGAAAATCCTTGGGAACTACTTGGATATTGTAGAGGTTTTGGGTCTCTTCTTCCTTTATAAGGAGAAGTCGACTTGAAGGGAAACATGTTCCATACCATTTGATATTTTCTAATTTGTGTCTTAAGCTTGTAGCTTATGCATATTCTTCCATGTGCAACTGTTGTTTGCAAATATCCAACTTGTGGAGTAAGATCCCACGGGAACCCTACCTTCGGTGGTGAGAGATCCATCCCTAGCTAGCAGGGCATTCTTCGGTAGTGAGAGATCTACCCTAGCTTGTCAATTTTGGAGCTGAATTGATGCCCTAAATGTGTTGGGCGACCTACTTTTTAGGGCAAAATTAGGGTTTCGTGTTTGTTGTGCGAAAAATATTTTTGGAATATTATTCTTCATATTTTTGTGGCCCAAGATCCAAAGTTTCAGCTCATTTGAACTTCTCTAGCAAAAGATATTAATTTTAGAAGTTTTCAGCTATATAGGGCACGCTGTACATTTCTGGCAGCATTCTGTTATTCGAAAAATTCCAAAAACAGTTCTATAATATTTTTTATTGAATTAGCAAGCTCCATTTAAAATTTCAAGAGATTTGAGCAAGTATTTTTGGAGTTATCCATTATTTTCTGTTCGCTACCCTAGATTTAATTTTCTGCAAAAAACAGATTTTTGTTTGGCTGCAATTTGTCTGTATTTTGCATATTTAAAGTTGGGATTGCCTAAAATCCGTTTAGGGGTAAAATAATGTCCATTGGGGGCATTACAGAATGACTCAAAATGTGACCTAGTTGTGGACAATGATTGATGACACAGATCTAAAAATGTGCCCTACCTGACAAAAACTGAACTGAAAACTGCAAATCCCTATCCGGATGCACAAATGCAACTCCTGGATGGAGTCACCACCGAAGATTGGAGGGTTTTTCATCCCCAAATCTAATTGCAATGGAGAGTTTTCGTCCACGGATGAAGAAGTTGAAGCAGCAGCTCAAACTCTCAATGTAAAAAATAGATAATTGCCAAACGATGCTTCCAAATGACCCCCAACGCCTATTTATAAGATCACTCGACACTTTTCCCAAGGAAAAGCCCCAAAAGTAATTTTCCATCTTCAAATTTGATATTGACTTTCTTAATTTGGAAAGTCGCCTTTATTTTTTATTTATAAAGATAAAGTATATTAAGTTGTCACTTTTTAATAAAAAGTGAGCTACTTGACAACTTAAAAGTATTAACTTTATTCTTTTTACTTTATTTGAAAAGGGGTTCATGACATGTTGACATCAGTGCAACGACCTATGCCATTAGTGAGTTTATTAGTGTTGACTTGGACAGCCATTGGTTTGTTTGACTTTTGTTTCACTATAATTTGTTGATTAAACAGAAATTGATTGTTGTTTGGTTGTTATACATTGTATCAAGTGTGCTTGCACACAAAGACAAGATACAAGGAAAAAATATATAGCGCTTGCACATACACCCAGCACATCTCTATAAGTAAAGCACATTAGGCTTGGTATGAGTAGAGAGCATCATCAAATGATGTCTAGCAAACGGACATCCCTCAACACCCATTGCCCAAAACATCCCAATCAACTCCATCTCCATCGCCCAACCATTTTAAGATAGAAAAAAAAACTAGTATAATAACTTCATGGAGAGAAATTTAACTATTTTGTTCATTCATTCTCACTTCAATTCATTTAATTTTCAGCTATTGTCCCCAGCAAAACAATTGGCTACCCAATTGTCAACTACCAGTCATGCCCCGTTTTCTGCATCCTCTTGTGTCTGGTGGTAGTTTTCACAAATGTGGAGTTACGCACCTGTTATTACTCTTTTGAAGTTCTTAATAGTGACCTTGTCCATTTTACCGATGGTCTTGGACCTAGATCTAATTATCAACATTTGTTATGATTTTGACTATTAAGTATTATGTGATCTTCTTGAGTTTCTGACCATCGCTAGGATGTGTTCAGATGATTCCTTATGTTACTCTATGATTTCTAGACATTTGAGGAAATGACTGTAATTATGCGTGGCATATACATATGTTTGAAATGCATTCTTTGAGTAGCCATGTTGCAGTTCTCCTGACAGTATTCATGTGCGTTGCTAAACCTCTAGCAATGCCCATTGTAGTTATGTTTTGCACTTGGAAGTGTATCTACCACACAACAGATTTTATCTCTCATTCAACATACTTGATTAGACAATCCAGTGATGTACTTATATTGAGAGTTGGACAAGATCGGGACCATGATGTACTTATGCAATATATTGTCTTAACCTGAGATATTGATATGATTATGTAACATGAGGTATCTTATTGTGTGGATCCGCATGGATGATTGCTTAGATATTTTGACATTAGCGATTCTTGCTTGTTTTTTAAATTTATAACATTTGTCATTTAGTTGCTTGCTATTGTATTGACATGATATGGATCCTCATGTTTTTCTACACCTGGATATGTATTCTATCTAACCTTATACGCAGCACAAGGCATTACAACATGCCTGAGGACAAGTGTCATCACAACACGGATTGATTCAAGACTATATATTCCTTGTTGCAATATGAAATGAGATATATTTATATTAGTTGAGATGTTTATTTCAATGAGTGTTGGATGTGATGTGATAAGTTAAATGGTCGTATCATTCATGATTCTGCGTATTTTAGTAGTGATAATGTTAATGAGGCATCTAACTTATGTGGACTATTTATGGGAATCATCATGAGAATTGGCTTTGATCGATTCTTGTTGCACTCTGTGGTAGCTTACACTAACTAACTCACAGTTGTTAATTGGTCATTATACTAGCAACATACATGCATTCTCATACTATGCGTACTATGGTGTAATCTCTCATTACTGGGTGTTTATATGACATGTGATGCCAAAGTATGATCTATGAGCTGTACCACATGGGACTTAGAAGGAACTTGGGGCCTTGAGTAGGCTACATGTTGGTTCCCCTAAGGATTGGGGATAGAGCTTGGGGCTATGAGGGTTGCATGTTGGCTCTCCGCCATGTAATTATTATTGTGAATTCACATATGCAGATGTTAAATCCTACAAATTATATTTTTGATGAAAGATATGTGAACATATGTTATTTCCCTCTAATTGAGGACCGAGGGAATCAAGTGGAGCTTGGGGCCTAAGTAGGTTGCATGCTGGTTTCCCTAACGATGGGAGTTGAACTTGGGGCTAATGTGCTGCATCTTGGCTCTCTCCCAATGATTTAATTGAGCTACATGTATCTTGGATTATGTGATCCACGAAAGCACCATGAATTTGCAATTGGGATACTATGACTATGAGCAAATAGCAAATGTAGTAAACAGCAAATGAGTGAACGCATGGAAGAGGAACTTGAGGCCCTTGTAGCAGTGTGCAGGTTCCCTTCCTCACTTCAGAAGACTGCATTGTCAAGTTCTAAGGATTATGGACATGATTAATATCCATATGTTTATTTATTTCTGTATGGATTAGCTATGGACATGTTTCGATAATTTGATTATTGCATGCTTAGTTGATTTACAATGTTGATTCATTGCCACTTTTCTATTACCATGTTAGTTTGATTATTGCATGCTCACTTGATTCACAATGCTGATTCATTGCCACTTTTCTTTTATCATGTTTATCTATGCTTGGATATTAGTTCTTCTAACCCTGTATGCGGCTATGTGGTGGTAGATTAAGTAAAACAGTCTTTCTCAAAAGACCAGATGAAGAAGCTAAGGAATCTCTCAATTTCATGGGAAAAGCAGATGTGAATAAGCTTACCCTCCATCAGATTGTTGAGTTGCGTTGAAGATATTCTAGAACAAGGGGAAGTATTAGGAAAAATAGAACTATGAAAAATAACTTTTGACACTTCACAGCTCATGAAAGAACTTTCCAACATGAAAACAAACATCTTAACACAACTGACTTCTACTTTGGATGGGTTACAGGCCAAAGGTAAGACTACCACAAAACCTCTTAATATGTATTGTCCTAGGTGTAGGAAGATGCATCCTTTAAAGGATTTTCCTTTAGACCACACTGACATGTGCCTGATTTGTGATGTCAATGATCATGATAATAATCATTGTACCTTTCTTCCTTTTTTGAAAGAAAGATTGAACAAAGTTGCTCAACCAACAGGAGAATTAAATTATGTCCAGAGACAAACCAATCAACATGTTTCCTTCGAGACCTACTCCAAATCCTTGGTTAATGCAATGGCCCAATCAGACTTCTCCATCCACTTGGGGACAACCTAATTGGACACAACAAAACTGGATGAGTTTTCCAAATCAACAGCCATGGATCCCTCAATTTAATCAACAAAACTGGATGTGACCAATTAATCCACAATCATGGCCAAATCAACAATGGTCTTAGCAACAAAACTTCAATCATCCAAGAATATAACTATCACGGCAGGCTTTGATGGCACCACCTCAATCAAACCCACAAGGAAGACAAATAACTCAAACCCAACTTCCGGCTCAACCTGTCCCAAATCCAAAAAAATCAGTAGACAGCCTCAGTTAATGAAGTTGGACAAGAAAGGACAATGCAGGTAAACTCTATCGATAACCTACAGTTGAGATCGGGAAAAAAATTGAATAACCCTCCAATTGTTATCACAAAAATACCTGAGGAAAAGATAGAAGTTGCCCTTGCTATACCAAAATAAAATGAGGAAAGTACTAAAGTAGAGGACAAAAATGTTCACACAACCCCCTTTACAGAGAGACTAAAAGAAACGCTTGCCAAGAAGAATTTGCATTAGTGCAGGAGATAAGAAAATTACATATTGAGATTCCACTTTTGAGAGCAATCAGGGATATCCCAGAACTTAACCAAACTATTAGAGGCCCTTGCATAAAGACACTAAGCAAAAAGTAGTACCCAAAAACAGTGCAAGTGGATGGAAAGTTAGTTGATCTATTGGCAGGAAAGTTGATTTATTGACAGGAAAGCTGCTCTTACCTAAGTATGGGGATCCAAGGAGTCCAGTCATCACTATTACCATAGATGAAAAAACTATATCTAATGTCTTGGTAGATCTTGGAGCTGTTATTAATGTAATGACAACAGACACATTGAATCTACTGTCTTAATAGGATTGCAATCAACCAACATTATCCTTCAAATGGCAGAGCAATCCATTTTTGTACCAGATGGAGTCATAGGAGATGTAATGGTTACAGTTGAATCATGGGAATATCCAATAGACTTTATGATCTTGCAGCCCAAAAATCAGAAAACTGGCTATCCAATTATTTTAGGAAGACCTTGGCTTGCTATTGTTGCTGCATATATCGATTGTAGATTTGGAAATATGACTATTTCAAATGGATCTAAAGCAAAGAACATTTCTCTTTATCCTCCTGCTTAACCATGTTTAGGAATTTGTGAACATATATGGGTTGATAGACCAAATCAGAATTATATGAGCCCTTCTTACTTAGGCATGATTGTAGTAAGAAAAACAAGTGGATGAAATAGAGGGAACATATAGGAACCTAAATGAGAAGCTTATTTTGGCTCAAGAAAGAACCATTCTAGCTCTTGAAAGAACTAGTCTAGCTCCGGAATCGTCTACTCTAGTTCCCGAAAAGGATAGTAGGGTTCTAGAGGGTAAGACTTATAAAGAAGGTCATGTTGAAATGTATGATTATGCCCCTTTTCAACCATGTGCTTATCATGAGAAGCAGATATCAAATGATTTTCATTGTCCTTTGACTAGAATCATATCTTCTGAAAACATAACAATCATTCACAAGTTGCAACGTCATTTATGTCCTTCGAATTCTCTGGTGAATGAAAACAAGCAAGAAAATCTACCTAAGATTAAATAAATATCCATTCAGTTAGGAAAGGAATTGAAAATTTGTACAAATCTGATTGGTGATCGAGAAGTTGAGGTTGTAAATGTTTTGGGGGATCCTTCTAAAGCCTTCGCATGGGATTATACTGATATGAGAGGAATACGCCTCAACATCTGTACTCATCATATTTATACTGAAAATGTTAAGCCACACAGACAGCCACAACGCAGAATCAACCCAACACTCAGAGATATTGTTAAAAATGAAATTGAGAAACTGCTAAGAGTAGGATTTATCTATCCTATATCTGATAGTCAATGGGTCTCCCCACTTGTTATGGTTCCCAAAAAGAATGGTAAATGGAGAATTTGTATAGACTACAGAGAGCTTAACAAGGCTACAAAGAAAGATTATTTCCCTCTGCCTTTTATAGACCAACTTTTGGATAATCTAGCAGGTAAGAAATATTTCTTCTTTTTGGATGGATTCAGTAGCTATAATTAGATTTCTATAGCTAAAGAAGATCATGATAAAACCACTTTCACGTGTCCTTGGGGAACATTTGAATACAGAGTTTTCCCTCTGCCTTAAAATGACGCGCATTGAATGCACTTTCTGTAGAACCTAACATTGTTATTTCCGACAGATCTTCCCTTCATTCCTTTTGCAATAGAAATTCAAATGAATGCTCAACTGTGAACTATTGGGTCTCTAGAACCAGGTGCAAGGACTCCAGAAAAAGCATTAAAGGATGGCAACAAGTTCTGCAATACCAGAGCAATCAAATCTTGCTCTTTTCAACTACAATAAATTGATCTCTGATGTCCTTCAGTCGTGATAAAAACAGAACCAGCCTTCTACATCTTAGTGGAACATAGAAAAAAATTCAAATCCAAAATACTACTAGCTTCTAAAGCCTAGGATTTTGCAATTAAATCTTTCCACAACTACGATGCAATTTTTGAATTTCTAACCTCTAGAACTAGATTGTTAGCAACAAAGAGTTTCAACAACATTAACACCTCTCTATGACATTTATCACTCTTATGTATATCATTTGTGGGCCTAGTTTCATCACCTAGCACAATCTGGTCAATCTCCCAAAATTTACATATCGTCAATATGTAATGTCCCTTTCCTGGAAAAATAAAGATAGTTTGGGTTTTCCAACAAACCCTTATACCAAATATTCAACAAACTGACTTTTATTTAAAACCATTACCAAAACAAATGCAACAATATGAAATCTTTCATTATTAATCTAATAACCACAAAGCAACAATACCCAGAAGGCCCAAAGCCTTTAGGAAGACTCAAGGCACATGTATATGCAAGAAAATAAATTTTTTTTAAAAGATCTGAATTTATTTTTTGAAAATGGAAGATAGAAACAACTGAACATTTGATAAAAAATTTGAAGATTGGAAGGCTGGAAATGATGCCCTAGGGCAGATTTAGGCCTTGTGCAAGACCTAGCACAAAAAATAACCCTTTTCACAACTAAACCAGCCTCCTAAGGGATTTGTTCCACCTCCCTACAATTTCGCCCAACCCTAAAATTATGCAAAAACTGTCCAAAAAATGTCCCAAGCAAATATCGCCTGATTGGTGGTTGTTCCAACAGAAGAAACTCTGAAAATCTGATCTGTAGAAGATGCACTTGCTGCCAATCTCTGAAATTTTATCCAAATTGTGCCCTGTCTGGTAATTCTGATTTGATCTTGCAAATTTGTTGATTGTAAGCCCACATGTAGCCCCTGATTGGAACTACCTCAAAAGATTAGTGGGTTTTCGTCCACAAATATGAATACACTGGAGGGTTTTCATCCTCAGATGTGGATTGCAAAGGAGGTTTTTCATCCTCAAATACAGAAGTTGTAGCAGCAACTCAAACCTCAATGTCCAAATAGATGAGAGTAAAAAGATGTGTTCATATGACCCCTCAACACTCTTTTATAACTTTCCTTTCACTTTTCCAAAGGAAAAGCCTCCAAAAGCAACTTTCCACTTCAATTCCTTCGTTATGACTTGCTTTTTGGAAAGTAACTTTTTATAATAATAAAACATTATCAAAAAGTTGCTTTTTATAATAATAAAACATAAGTGTCTTTTATAAAGTTATTTTGTCGACACTCAAGTTATATTATTAATTTATCATATTTTATTTGAAAAGGGGGCATGACACAATATCTTATGACTCCACAAGTTAGAGTTCTTTCATATCAATTTTTGCAACTCAAGCAAAAGCAGATGCTGAAGACGAGCCATTTTTCCCTAGTTTTATATTAAAACAATTGTTTGGTAAGAATAAAAGGATATTTATAAAAAAGTCCTTGTCTATGCGGTTTATCTACATAAACTGGACAATGCTACTAGTTTTCAGCTGAAGATACCTTACTGTTTTCCAGATAATGATTTAATTAGCTTTTCCGGGCACCTTAAGAAAATCATGGAAACAATTTTTCTGGGAGTTTTGAAAACTTCAAGCTAAAATTCTTTCTACATGTTGTTTAGTACCCCTAACTGGAGAATGCTGAAAGTCTTCAGGGCTAAATTCCTTTCCGTTCACCCGATACAGAATTAATTTTAACCCCGATAATTTTAAATAAAAAAATTTAAAATTATAATAAAGTTTAAAAAATTGTAAACTATAATAAATTATTAAATAAAACTAGTTTTGCCCTAAATAAACATAAATACTTAAAATCAAATTAATCTTGGCAAACTAATAAGATTGCAGCCTGCAACCCAGTGCCTCTCCCAGCAATGGCCTATTTTCACCTCAAAACACCACATTTAGGCTGAATTTTACAGTGCAATCAGCAAAGTGTTATACCAGATGCATCTTGTTTGCTGGAACGCGATGGACTTGCATTTTACCAGATCAACCTGCTGCTCACATGCTGGGGATGCTGCGCTCTACCTCCTGGGCACCTCAAACTTCTTCAGGGCAGTAAAAGCAGCAAGAATAACAGTGAATGAGAATACACACACTGCTCCCTTGCTTTCCTTCCTAACACCTCACCTCCTCTTTTCCAGATGCCTCTCTTTCACGCTTTCCAACAACAAAAAATGTCTCCTCACTCCTTCAGACACAGCTGTGCCCGTCTCTACATGGGTCCATTTACTTTTGATCAAAACATCATTGTTCAGCTTCACAGATATTCTTCCCCACGCTCTTGCCAACATAAGTGCACTTTCCAACAGATAGAGACACCTTCACACAATGTGCAGCAATGGCATCACATGCAAAAACTTTCTTTTGTCTTAACCAGCTCACTCTAACAGAAAAAACGCCTCAGCACAGATAGTCTATGTGGTGCCTCTCCTGTTCAGGCCAGCAACAAACAAAACAGTAAAAGACAAATAGTGGATAAGACTCTGCTTTATTCTTCTTGGGCTGCACCCTATTCTCTCTAGGAAAATACCAGCCACCCAGGCAGTGCCACACAGCAGATAAATGCCACTGCTATCTTCCAAGAGCCTTTTACCAGCAACAAATAAGAGAAAAAATAAATACTACAACAATGGATAAGTATTATTCCATATTCTCCCCCTCGCGCCACTACCCAGACCAGAGCACCTCTAGCTTTTCTTCTCTATACTCTTCTTGCTGATTTACAAAAAGATCTTCACACCGAGCACATATGTTTTCCATGCTTCCTCCCTGACAAGACCTCCTTGGTGCCAGGCATTTCAATTCTGGCCTGCTCCCAGGCTTCTCAAACCAAAGCTTTGATGCCAAAAAAGATTGATTATTGACAACGTAAGAATTACATATTAGGATGGCTATTAAATAGCCACAGAGCTTCCTACATCTAAGGAAGCATACACTTATCAATAAACAAATAATGAGTTAAACATAGCTCAAGCAAACCTATGGATAAGCTTTCTTAATTACTAGCCAAGATTTTCGTTTCAACATATATCTTAACTAGCCAACTAATCCACCCAATTAACCCATGTAACACATAATGTTATATTATCACAAATTTATTAGCTAAGTATTCTAACATATAAAAGATTGATTATTAAAGCCGCAAGAATTACATATTAGAATGGCTATTAAATAGCTACAGCGCTTCCTACATCTAAGGAAGAATACACTTATTAATAACAACTAATGAGCTAAACATAACTCAAGCGAACCTATGGATGAGATTCCTAACTAATAGCCAAGATTTTGGTGTTAACATATATCTTAACAACTAGCCAACTAATCTACCCAATTAGCCAATGTAGCACAATATTACATTATTACAAATATATTGGCTAGCTATTCTAAAAGAAACATTGATAGTACACCAACAAATTAATCCCGATAAACTAACCATATTTTTTATAGATGCAAGATTGCTTATGGACCTGGATGCTCCCAAATCAACTGCAAACTCAAAAAATATTTGACGCAAATCCTTCATATGTATATTATTTTTGAAGCACAAAAATTAACCTGCTTCAATTCATATTTTTTGGAATTTATCAAAATAAATTTCTTGACTTTATATAAGGCTCTCAAACCATATTTTATTTTCTGAAATATATTTGGAGAAAACAATTGTTTGATCTAAGCTAAACTAGGATTTAATTCAATGTAAAAGAAGTGAAGACTTTATGATATAATTACCTCTATGGAAACCTCAGCACCAGATGTAGCACCAATATCATAACCATATAGTAGACCCCCTAAGGCTGGAAACAAAAATCTGCAAAGCAAATTTCAGACTCACAATTTTACTCATAGGTACTAAAACATTATCCCAAACTAAATGGGAATTATTATGGGAAAACTTTGCAGCTCTAAAAGATTTTATGTTGGTTTCTATTTGATTGCATAAACATAACCAAATTGAAATTAGTAAAAACATCAAACTAGCCTTTCAAAAAACCGGCATTGTTGTAGGAAAATATAGACAAAATAAAAGGTGAACAGCCATAGCCCAGGTTATTGTCCACATAAGACCTTGACTAATGCCAGTGCCATTAAGATAGAAATCAGTCAAAGCTTAGACAGAGATCAAACAGACCACATCAGCCTTGTAATATGTCATCTTTGTAGCCCAGAACAGGCATTCACTTAATTATGAATGATCCAGAGGATCCTTAGTAAGAAACATCAATCTACAATCTTCTCTCAACATGTTGCTATCAGTTTCACTGCGTAGAGCGTAGAGCAGGTCGAGAGCTTTCCAGCAGTATGTTGAAAGCTGAAACAGAGGTCGTATGCAAAAGTTATTGCATGCTGAAATTTTTGGCAATCTAGCAAAACTATGGGACTGTGCGCAAGTTTGAGATGACATGGACGTGTGCACACTGGCCAGGTGGACCAATCAAACAGCGACAAGTGGCAATGTGGTGTTGAACAAAAGGTTGTTTTGCACCTCTGGTCTTTGACACTCGTTATCGGATGGGTGGGCCCTGCTATTTGTTGGCTGGGGACCCTCAGTCAAGGTTGACACACTCTTTTCACAGAGGGGAGCCTTTGCCTCCGTTTCTTCATGTCACTATTATCAAGCTTTTGTATATGAATGCCTTTGTTATTCACCACACTATGCATCTGGGATTAAATTCAAGCATTGTAAATCATTCTAAGCATTTTTAGCATGTATATTTACCATATTGCTAACCCGCCAGCTCGCCCTACCAAGTCAACCCAACAACTTGGTCGACCTGTCTAACTCTGCTCAACTCCTGAGCCAGCTCATCACCTCATCTACACCACTCGGCAGGCCCAACTCCCTGCCGCCCAACTCACCGCACCTAACTCCCACTGACTCCCTACTTAGCCAGCTTGGCGAGCCAAACAACCGCCCAACATAGCAACTATGCCCGCCGACCACTACATGGCAAGAGTAACAAAAGCGGCCTAAGCCAACAAAGCATACCGGCCACACCAATAATAAACCCAGCCGCCCACTGTTACCCGATAGATGTGGGACTAAGTCCCAACTTAGTTAATAAAGCATCGGTGGAGGTTAGGAGGGATCAACCCCCTAACCACGTGGATACCAAAAATATACACCGTTGTTGGGCTACAAGCGGTGAACATGTTATAAAAGGGAGGAGTTTCCATTTGAATAAGTGAAGTTGGAGGACTGTGTAAGCTTAGAGGCCTTTTTTGAGAGCTTGGGACATTTTTGTGGAAAATGTCCAACGGAGACCAGGGTTGTTTTTGCAGGTAGAATATTGTGACAGTTGAAGAAGATCATTAATTGCCCTGTACACCAAAATTGTAAGTGTTTGAAGGTTAATTTAATAGATGGGTCCCATTATTATGGACCCGGAGATATAGGCTTCATGCCGAACTCCGTTATCAACGGATTGTGTCATTTGTTCTCTGCATTTTTCTGGTTTTTCTGAATTCCACAGTCAGCTTGCAGTTTTTATACAATTGTTAAATTACAGAAAATCGTAATATTAAAATTCAATCCGAAAAATCGTATTTTTAAGCAATTTTTGAAAGCGTGTTTGCAATTGCTTTTCGATTACAGATCAATGAATTTATCCACTATATATTCAAAGTGATGAATGACAATCTCAAAGCTCACTGGGGACAACATTCGGCTCAGAAGATAGAAAATTAAAAAAGACAATCACATCACCGTTACATCATCCAATCATTCATAACAGAAAAATGTCATTTAGAACATCATTATTGTACTTTTTTTTAACCTATGCTGCCAGAAACAAGAAACAAGAAACGTGAAACTACAACAGCAACGAAAACGTGACGAGAAATGACAGTAAAAAGGTTGCAAGCAAGAAATGTGTATAAAACCTTTCAATATATATATATGCCAGTAGGCATAACCTACAATCACAACCAACAAATATAGATAGTGGGGCCGAGGGGCCCATATCTATATATAGGGGAGAGAGGGGCCGTCTCTATATAGATTTGGGGGGGGGGGGGGGGAGTGTTGCTGCGGGAATGTGACTTGTCAAAAAAAAGGCCAGACCTAAATACGACATATGTTTGATCGTCGTAGAGTAGCATTTCTTTTTCTTAAACAAGGTGTAGCTAGATGGAGCCCTCCTATCACCATTTCTGGAAAAATTGTAGAAAGGGATGTGTTTGTTGATGAATGTAGAACTCTTCTATAGGCAAAATTATTTGAAAACTCAAGAATACAAATCCAAATTGATATCTATGGATGTTTTTCAAATAAATACATTTAAAATATCTGTACTAACTATATAGTCCATTAATAACATAGAAATAAGTGGTACCGTGGTACAATATCATAAGTGTGATCTGTATTATTAAATAAAAATATTTTAAAACAAAATTTAGTTTAATTAAATTAATATTATTTTCCTTATCTTTCCTGTATTAGTGCTAATTTTTAATAAAATGAAAACTAAATACATAATCTAAAGTAAAAATAAACAAAAAAATATTTCTTTAAAAAGATACTCATGAAAAACATGCATGTACGTTTTATTGTCTTTTTTCAAATTGATGTATGGGGAGAGGTTTGCTTTTTTATTCCTCATTTACAGATATTTACAAAACATCATTCACAATTCAAGCACTATAGCATTAAAAATCTACATGTATCTATTTTGGGAGGGTAAGTCACAAATGGTGAGTGGCAGGAAGGACCGTTTTCACACGTTTCCAACTACAAAAAGGAAACAGAGAATAAAAAATTGAAATGTTAAACAGCAGGTGAATACACGTGTTAAACAGCCACCAATGACCCCGACAAGCCATGAAACGCATCCGCTGCAGGAGGTGTTGAAAAAAGTGTTGCCAGTCTGTATAAAACATGACAGTAGATCCTATACGGCCATTCGCGTTGCAAATGCCATTTCTTTTGTTACATCCTACAATGGAAACCCTTCGTCGTGTTTCTGGCAACACATTTTTGAACATATTTACAAGGAGACTATCAAGGTCCTCACTTCTCTCTCTTAGACTACCTACAAGGAATTTCCTAAATTTTCTACATTTAATCATGCGACGGGGCTTACCAACATGAAATCATCCTTGTTTGACCTGTAATATAATAATATTAATATTGATAGCTCAACTACATTGAAATTCCAAGTCCCTAGCACAAAAATTTAGGCAAAAGAGGATAAGAGGATTGTTTGAACATCAAGATAAATCATAAATATTAGAACTGTGAGGACCAGATCTGATATCAGAATCGACTCTTCAGAAGTGTTGAATTTTAGCAATTTTAACTAATTAGTTTTTGTCTTGGACTGCTTTGACCATTTCTGAAGAATACATCCGTGTTTGACCTGGTGAAGAAAGTTTGACAAGAAATTTGCATTTCTGGCCAGTGTTAGCTTTTGCAGCAACAGTTTGACTTAAGTACAGTATCTGATCCCCCATTATGACTAAGGTATTTGACCGGTAGTCAAAATTTTCAACGGTTGGAATAACCGTGTGCACTCTCTTTAATTAGATATTTATCTGTCATGCAAAAAGTGATTCTTGTATTTGTGGTGTTGACTTTACCTGAATATTTCCGAGTACTTATTCTTAATGATTCTGACGAGAAACCCGTGCTATTGGGTATCGATGAGAAACCCCCAATATTTGGGTACTGACAGAAATCCGTTAAGACATGATAGTCCAGTGATTGTGTGTTAAGAAAAAAAAACGATGATAGTTTGGTTGTTTGAGTATTGATGAAATTCCAATAATGCCCGTGATAGTTAAGTGAATGGGTGTTGATGAAAACCCATGAAGCCCAATGATAGTTGGGTGATTGGGTAACTAACCATCCTCTAAGGAACAGCAGCCAAATTAAATGAATTGTAAAGGACTAAATTTAATCAGAGAAAAATCATACTTTGCAAATGTATTTGCACTATTTTCTGATATTAATTCGGGTGGGTGATGGATATGAAGTTTGTTGGAGTCCCAAATTGGTGATAGCTTTACAAAAATGAACATCAGGGGGTGCCCCATCTAAAGGAGGTGGTTCAGTGTTGGTCTCCGCTCATACTAGAATATTTGTCTGAATACTGATTGACATTCGGGTGTATGTGCAGATATTATATTTCCTTTCTTTGTATCTTGTTCTTGGGTGTAGACGCATGTGGGATGTCCCTAACAATGGTATTGGAGCTGTTCTAAATTTTTCCATGAAGTATAAAATTATTACGTTAGGACTCTTGACCAATTTTGCTACTAGAATCTTTGGTTTTAAATTGTGACAGTAGATTGTTAAGCCAGTTTTGGACAGTGTTGTTGATGGATACCAACCTAAAATGCTATTCAGATATTCATCATAGACTGGTGGAAAAACTGAGGTAGGCAATCAGACGCTAGTTAATCTAATGCAAGGATATAATACTACGCATCTGATAAATTTGATCTGTAAGTTCCCAAGAAACTTTCCTTGTTGGAAATTAAATGCAGATTTACTTTTATACATTCTGCAACTACTTGAATTTCTCCAATGGCAGAGTTTTTAAGGTGGGATAGAATGTGCATTAGATTAAGCACATTACTTGCAAACCCATGAACTGTAAGAAAGAAAGGGAAACAAACACACAACAAAAAGGATTTTAAGCTGTAAACCCCATTGTGGGGGAGAACCAGCTGGAAGTGGCAACTGTGCATCTTCCTCTTCTTCCCTTCAATGATATGATTAAATACAAAGAGCTCCTAGAGCAAACAACCAGCACTCTTTGCTAGCTCCTGTCTTCCTAATGTTGTTGGTGGAATAATTACAAGTAACATAGAATGGTTGCAGTCATGACAACTGACTATCCACTTCTACTTTCTCCGTTCATTCACCAATTCACTCCTACACTCCAGTAGATCACTGATCCATTATCACCAGTCCCGATTCCTCTTTCCTCAGCCCTTCTCATGCAGTCTTGGAGATGCCCCTTCAAAGAATCAAACTTTTGATCCACACACAAAATGAGAGGATCAATCATTTTTGTGTCCTTGATCTGCCTGTTCAATTGATGCAGATGAAACTGCCAGTTATGAAACCGCCGTTAATTACATACTAGCGCTTATGGTTTCGAAACCACCGTTTAAGACTTGCAAAACCACAGGAGGAATTTTTTCTGCTGAAAAAAGTCCCTTACATTCCAGAAGCCATAACTTTTGCGTACGAACTCAAAATCAAGTGCCATTTTTTTGAAAGTGTATAGCTTTTTGAGAGGAATCCTAACATGTAATAACATGTGACCTTGAATGAAGGATCCTATTTGTTTCATCTAGATGAAGTAGACAATGTCTTTTGTCATGACCAACAATGCCCAACCTTGCCACTCAACATTCCCCTGTTTTGTTGAGTCTGACATGCTTGGATTCTATTGGAGTTCTTAATGAACTTTATGGACCCTTACAGATCAAACTACTGAGCTGCAGGATTTCCATTGTCTCTTCAAGACATTGACTTTGTTCGTGCTTGTGCCGGTAGTTATGAGCCAGATAATCAAACAATTACCACGGATAACGGTTCCATTGTGCCCATATTGTCTCCAAAAGGGATTTCTCGATGCCTTGGTATTCCTAGGCCCAAGAATTCAATCATTCTAAACAAAGTGAATGTCTTACTTGAATGGGAAAGGAAAGACTCATGTTTGCAAGAATGACCATTAGTAAGTGGATGAAGACTTCTCAAAAATTTGTTCATCTTCCCCAAAACCCCTCTCTCATGCCGAATTCATAAAAAACAGCTTAGATTGCAATGTCATGCTAAACTGGCTAATGAGGGAAACATTCACCAAATATTTCCATTCGTTGATGTCTCAATTCATATTGGTTGCTACAAAGGGAACTCAAGCGATGGATTGGAGTCAAATTATAAAGGAAAACTTACACTCTCAATTGATCAACTTGGAGAGGACTAAGAAATTCACCACGACTTCTTATCTAGTGTACGGTATTGCAGCACTACAAAGTTGGTTGGGGTTCTATACCGAGAGAAATCTTCCCACAGGTACTCCAATGTGTCAAGTCCATCGGAAAGCTTACTCTCTGTGAGTACAAACAGCACTACACCAGGGCAAATTATGTTTTTTCCATGCTTGTTGTCAAGAGATTGGAAGGTAATGTCAACGAAAGATTGTCAAGGGCAAGCTTGTGAATTGATTAAGAAGTATGGAAGCTACTTCATACAAATCAAAATTTTCTCATATATCCGTTGTTTGTGGCTTTGATGATGCTCTCATGAGGCTCCCACGGTACCTAAGTGACAAGCTAATTCTTATTGAGTTATATCGGCAACTGGCCAGTCCATCTCAAGTGCAAAGAATACTCCTTATTGAAGAATGCTCCTGCAAAAATTCAATGGGTGCATGCTATATTGAGCCTTCCCTGAGTCCATTCAACTTGCATACTTGCTTTGCACGGCAGTTACTTGACAGCAAGCAATATTTGGGGGCTGAATATGAAAGGCTTGGTGTTGCTCATCGGTCTAAGGTTGAGGATTATTGGGAAGACTGTGTTGATGAAATGGAAGTTCGGCAGCAAGACTTCATGAGGATGACAGTTCAACAAATGAGAAACTACCGTCTAGGGTGGGTCACTAAGGGCCTAATTGATGATTTTAGTGACTTATACGAGCCAGCTTATATGGAATTCATCTGGCATTCTCCTCTACACTGATGGATTGGTCAGTAGTGTAGATTAAATGTTTCAATTTGTACAGCAGCAGTTCTCCAACGGTCAAAGAGATGGTTTCTCAAGAAGCTAGTTGAATTCACTACTCCTGAAGGTCACTACACAACTTCATCTTCTAATCAGCAACCAGAAAGGTCAGGAACCAAAGTGTATATTAGGATTCCAAGAGATGAAGGTGCTTCTCAAGAAGTACAGGTTTCCCAACAGGTTTCACTTTCAATATCTTAATCTGAGTCTTCTCGTCGGAAGCTGCCAATGAGAAAGGTGAAAAAGCCCACTCTTGAGCCTGGAGAATTCATTGCATCATCGGCTAGAAGCCAACCAAGGTCTCCCGAGCCTTCAATATATTCTCATATCGGGTCTCCTGCACTTTCCGTGCAATCTCACATGGACAATGCTCATGAACCTTTCCGAGTTCTAAGTCATGTTATGGTCCCTCTTTCACCCACAGTAAGCCCTGTGGCTCTTGTTTCACCATCTTCCAAGGAGCTTGTTTTCTCTTGGGTTCAAAATGTCATGAATGATCGGAAACAAATCGTTGCCAAAGCTAAGACTCCCAAGATCCAAATCTCTCCTAGCTTTGGTGCCTCACACCCACTCCTCAGAAGGCTAAATTTACTTCTCGACTAATGTCAGATGCTTCCACATCTCAATTCATTGAAATTGCTCATCCAAGGGTTGAAAAGGATGAAACTCAAATGTAGATATCTGATTATGATAATTGCATGTGATGGAAGAAGCATATCAATACGCTTTAAGGGGCAAAAAAGCAGTTGTCTCACGGACAACAAGGTGGAATAGGAAGAAAGGAGAGGCTGTAATGTCCCTTTTTTCAAGAATTTCTTTTTAAAAAAATAATAATAATAATAATAATAATAATTTTTTATTAGATAAGGTAAAAACAGGGATCGGCTCCCAGGGGGCCTTACAAAAGGAGGAAAAAGAACCAGGGAACAAGATAAATACAGAAAAGTCCTCTAAAGGAGTTAAACATGCTTAACTCAGACAACGAAGATCAGGACTTAAACCAAAAAAGGACAGAGCAAAACAAACAAAAGAAACCAGCCCTAAAACATCAATCTGCAGAAGTTTGCCAAAAGTCTACCAACAGTCCAGAAATACCTAGCTAATTTTTAGGAAAAACTTCACTACTTCGAACATGACTTTCTTTGTTCACAGCACCCTCAGTACCCTTGTCATTCATATCTTCCTCCAACTCATCCTCAGAACTACTGATGCGCAAATTGAAACTCCTCCTTTTAATGCCTTCCTCAATCTCTTCCATCCTATCACTCAACTTTTTGACCTGAAATTCCAGTTCCATAACCTTTTGTTTGGACTTCACTTAGGCTGAGACAATTTGCTTAGAAACATTAATGACATCCAACATGGTTTCCGTTTGACCAACATTGGTTTCCTCCATCGCCTGAAGCACCCCCTCTAAATACTGCACCTTTCTACTCCACTCCTCGAAGCCCTTAAAATTTCCATCACAACCCCTCTTTCTCGAGGTGCTCACTTCACCATGACCTTCCTCACTCTTCTCCTTTTCAGAATCCTCCCCCACATTGTTTTACATTTCCCAGCCTTCATCTTAGTAAGGCATTCCGCAAGAGTAAGATCATCCTCCTCCACCTTATCTTTCGGGGAAGAGTTCAGAATAGGTTTCCCATTTTCAAACAACAGGAGGATGAGCCCTTCATGCAAAGGCATCTCCGCCTTCTCCTGCTGGAACGCCATCCGAGACATAATAATAATTTGATTAAGTGCAAAAATAGTTATTTTACGCACTTAGGATTATTACTAATTTAAGTTTTTAAGTGGCTTTGAGGAAGTGAAAAGAAAGAGGTCAAAAATTGGAAACACCAACGTAAAATAAAGAAGGTAATGAAGTCAAAGGTGAATCATAACATCCCAAAAAGGAGATCAGTCTCCTTGGGTTTCTTTTTGGTGTTTGGCGCCACCCCTAAAGTATTTAGAGGGGTCAATTGGGGTGGAGGTAGGAGTTTTTTGCATATGATTTGGTTTTCTTTAAAGAGTTGGAGCACGCTTTGCTTTCTCTCTCATTCATTGAGGACAGAAACCTTCCATGAAGATCTATTGAGGAAGAAATCCCTAGATAGCAATTAGATTTGAGGATGGAAACTCTCACATCTCTATTGGTGATCTCACACAAAGGTCAAAATTGTGCTACAATCAGATTTATAGAGGTTCAAGGAAGATGTATCAGTGCTAGGGCATCATTCGCAGCTAGGGAAGATCAGATTTGCATGGTTTTGAGTGTGGGACAGCCACACGAGTCCGTGTTTGAGTTTGCAAGCGTTTCAAACCAAGTGTTTGGCCAATTTCAGACCCTCTCTTGGGGGTAGCGACCCCTCCTTGGGAGGATTTCATTGGTTTCTAGGGCACGAAAACTCACTTTCCTCCTGTATTTGGATTCTTCATATTTTTGGAGGCTAATTGTACTTTCCATAATCATATTTAGACCTTGGAATCAATATTTACGGACATTTATGTAAGTGGGTTTAGTGTCGTTGCAACAATTAATTATTATACTTAGTTAGGGTTCTAAAAATTCAGTTCTTGGTTGGTACTTTCTCTAAAATAATTATTATTATTTCATACATGCTTTGGATGGTGTAAACGTGGGATTGGTGGTGAATAATTGCAATTTCCCTCTTGCTGTCATAAGATTTCAGACTATTGTAACTTGTTATAAATTTCAGTTTGATTTGATTTGGGTTGGTGCTATTTCTCATTTTCTTTCATTTCAGCCCGGAAATGGGCATTACAATGGTATTAGAGCATTGATCTTCCTAGCCTGCAGGGTCAAAAGCTAACATTTGAGGCAAATCTACAATGGACACGTGAGTGAAAGGTGTTAGAAGATGCACAAAGAAGAAAGAATACAAAAGGCAAAAACTGCGTTTGTCTAAATGACACACAGGCAGAGTGTATTTATTGTAAGAGGTAGTTACAATTGGTTGCATAGTTAACAACCGTATAACTGTTTAATATGCTATATAAGCATTGTCATTTTAACACCCCCTCTTAATGACTAACCTATAAACTATACCAAGTTTATCCCGAAACTTGACAAACAAGAAAGCACCAAGAGGTTTAGTCATACATACACTTGTTTCTCAGCAGACTAGTCAACCAATTGAGAGTTTGGACATAAAATGATAGAGTCAATTTTTTAAAACAGATTTCACCTGATGTCAACCAATTGACGAATATAGTGATGATGAATCTCATATGTTTAGTGCGGGCATGATAGATAGAATTTTTGACCATCTTCAATGCACCTTGATTAGTCACAAAGGCGTCAAATGTGGTGTAGCGGTGCATTGATCACAATCCAAAGTGGAAGAGGTGTACTAGTGAGGACATTCATAAGTTTAGTGCGATGATTGCATGATAGATAGGATTTTTGACCATCTTCAACACACCTTGATTATCACAAAAAAGTAAAGAGAGGTGATACACGCATTTCATCTGACCAGTGAAAACTGAGGAAATCTTCTTGTCCAAGGTGTAATCTGACGAAGCCATACCGCTTCGCAACCAGCACTAACAGCAGCCGTATATTCTGCTTCTGTGGAAGAGATAGCCACAGTGGGCTGAAGCTTACTCTGCCAAGAAATAACTCCTGAACCAAGAGAGAAGATATATCCAGTGGTAGATCTCCGAGTATCCACTAAACCTCCCCAATCAGAGTCTGTGTAGCCAATCAACATGAAATCTGCAACTCTCTGATACAAGATGCCAAAGTCAAGAGTTCCTTTGACATACCTTAACACACGTTTTGCTGCTCCCCAGTGAATGAGTTTCGGTTTAGACAAAAAACAGAGAAAGATAACTCACAGCAAAACACAAATCCGGTCGTGTAGTGGTGAGATAGATCAAACTACCTACCAACTGTCTGTACAATGTTTCATCGACCGGTGGTGAATCATCATGAGCTTGAAAGTTTCAGCCCAACCTCCATAGGTGTAGATGATGAATTACAATCATACATCTTAAATTTTTGCAAAAGATTCATGGCATATTTAACTTGAGAAATGAAAATCAAGTGATCTTGTTGCCAGAATTCTACACCAAGACAATAATGAAGGAGGCCTAAATCAGTCATGTCAAAAGCAGTGCACAAATCTGATTTTACCTTATGAATCACAGCATCTCCACTGCTTGTGATGGCAAGGTCATCAACATAAACAATAAGAATCACAATGTCATCATTTGTGCTTTTGACATAGAGATTCGGATCAGAATGACTTCGTCTGAAGCCCGAATCTCTAAGATGTGTATCGATCTTAATGTACCAGGCTCGAGGAGCCTGCTTAAGCCCATACAAGGACTTAATCAACCTGCATACCAGATGCTCACGACCACATGCCTGAAAACCCTCAGGTTGAGTCACATACACTTCTTCCTCCAAATCGCCATTCAAGAATGCACTTTTCACATCCATCTGATATATTTTCCAACCAAATTGAGCGGCAAAGGAAAGAAGTAACCGAAAAGTGACCATCTTTGCAGTAGAAGCAAAAGTCTCCTCATAATCTATCCCCTCCTATTGTGAAAAACCTTTTGCAACAAGTCAAGCCTTGTACTTATCCAAAGTACCATCTGCTTTACACTTGATTTTGTACACCCATTTACAACCAATAGGGTGTTTACCTGGAGGTAATGGCACCAACTTCCAGGTATCATTCTTAATCAAGGCATCATACTCGATTTGCATGGCAGTTTCCCATTCTGGTATGCCTCGTGCGTCAAAGTGCTTTTGTGGCTCACGAATATGGAGAAGATCAAAAGCAAGAGCAAATTGAGCTTGCTTACAGTAATCAATCCTCTTGCCAGGTCTGCGAGACCGGCCATCTAAGAGTGGAGACAAATCGTCTCGTGTCAGATCCTGAATAGTGGAATAATACCACTTGGGCCGTCGCTACACTGAGGATTCGGAAGCTAGTGGGACTTCCGGAGGTGAAACCAATTGCAAGTTGATTTCCAGGAGATGGAAAAAGACTCAGTAGGAGAGAGCATAGACTGTAATGGAGTCTGTGGGAGGAGTATGAGAATGACGAGACTCGTCATCAGGCAAGGAAAGAGTACCAATCTCTGTGACCACCCCTTGCTGATCGCTGCCATGTTGCTGGTCTATTTGCTGATTACAGCCAAAGAAAGACTTTGTTTCTTTTACATCAACATCACGACTAATAATGATTTTATTAGTGGAAGTATCAATCAATCTATATGCTTTAGAATGATCACTATAACCAGCAAAGAAATATCTAGAACTTTTGGAATCTAATTTACTCCTCTTACGATCAGGAACCAAAGTATAAGCAGCTGAACCAAAAATACGAAAAGTTGATACCTCTGGTTTGATTTTGGACCATGCCTCCTCTGGTGTGATCTCCTGCAAGGCTTTGCAAGGACTACGATTGAGGATATAGACCGCTGTATTAACAGCTTCTCCCCAGTATGTGTATAGCACTCCACGACTGTGCATCATACACCGGGCCATCTCCATGATGGTTCTATTCCGCCTCTCAACCACCCCATTCTGTTGGGGAGTATATGGTGTTGTCAACTGACGCTGAATCCCTTCTTTCTCACAAAAAACAACAAACTGTTTAGAAGTGAATTCACCCCCATTATCGGATCTCAAAGTCTTTATCCACCGGCTGGTCTGGTTCTCCACCAATGCCTTGAACTTGACAAAAGAAACAAAGCAATCAGACTTCTTTTTCAAGAGATAGATCCACATCCGCCGAGAGTGATCATCCACCAATAAGAGAAAATAACATGCACCAAGGACTGTGGAGTCTTCCACGATGGCTCACATAGATCTGCATGGACAAGATCTAAGAGCCCCTTTGCGCGCCAAACACCTTCATGAGGAAAAGGTTTCCGCTTTTGTTTGCCTACAAAACATGCAACACACATATCCTGCTTTTCCTGGATAGGAGGCAAACCAACAACCATGTTGTCTTTATGAAGACGGGCCAAATACGGAAGATTGAGATGCCCATATCTTTCATGCCACAAAACACTAGTATTTTCTACCACAACTAAGGCATGCAAGTTGACCGTGGCAGGATCAATGAGTCTGTACAAACCTCCATGCCCAATTCCCAGGGCAACCACCTTATTATGCTTGACATCAGACACAATACATTGTTTACCAGAAAAGTTTACAGAGATATGAGGATTATCAGTTAACTGACTGATGGATAACAGGTTCTTATTCATGTTAGGCACATATCTAACACTCTTCACAAGCAATTTAGTGTTATTATTTGACATGATACGAACATCCCCAATCCCTTCCACAACATGTGATCTCCCATCCCCTAAAGTAACTGAATCAGAAGAACATGAATTAGCATGAAAAGTAACATACCAATCTCATTGACACGTGAAGTGTCGTGATGCGCCAGAATCAAAAAACCAACACCGAGTAGGGCTGCCACCATCCGAGCAAGATGCCATGAGGGCATACTCATCTTCTGACTCGTGTTGCTCAACTGTTGCCACATGTGCTTTCCCCTTCCGCTTCCTCAGGGCACTTAGTCGCTTCCGACAATCCTTCTTCACATGACCAAGTTTGTGACAATAGTAACACTTAACCGGAAATTTAGGAGAGGAAGGCGACACATCAGCCTGTCGCTTCCACTTTCCTTTGGACTGTGCAGCAAATGCACTCTCAGATTGTCCAGAACTGGACTCTTGAACTTGTGTCTGTCTCCGTTCCTTCTGCAACAGGTAGGAACTCACCTTGTCAAACGTAAGAGTTTGACTCTCGCCCATTAAATGAAAAGCCTCCACAAACGAGTCATACGAGAAGGGCAAACTGTTTAAAATGAGAGCCACCATATCATCATCATCAGCCGGCTTGTTGATGGAAGCAAGATGATCTCGGAGATCTTTCATCCGAAGTAGGTGCTCAGACAGCGATCCACCTTGTAATTTTACGGAAAAAAACATATTTTTGAGGTATAGAACCCGACTCTTCTCTGACGTCTGATATTTGTCCTTCAGACTGACCTACAATTTACTCACCTCAGTGGCATTCCGGACCTCAGGTATCAATTCATCCGATACTAACAATTTTACTAGTAGAAGAGCCTCCCGATGACGTTTGTCATAATTATCGAAATTCACTATAGGTCTACTCTCAACACCCGTGATTATTTTCTCAAAACCACGAAATTCTGCCAGTGTCAAAATCTTATGGCTCCACACATTAAAATTCGTGCCCGTTAATTTTTGTGTATCCGGCAAAATCAAATTTGCAATGTTTGACATTTTATTATTCCAAAGTAATGGAAAATAATAAAATAATAAAGTATCCAATCTTCTAGCAAATATATAAAAACAGTTATGTAGTTGTTCGGTTGGTAACTGTTCAACCACCTCTCTCTCAATAAATAAAACTCTCCACGACTTTGTTCGTAAGTTTTACCTCTACCACGATTTTGCTCTAGTTGCTCCTCTCTCCACGAGTTTGCTGATGGCCACGATTTTGCTGTTGCCCACGATTTTCTGCAGCAACAGGAAACTGCCCACGATTTTGCTTGCTACCACGATTTCCACGGCTTACATTTTTCTTTCAACTAGTCACGTTTTCTTCTCGTTTGCCCTCATTTCTGGTGAAAATGGCCACGATTTTTGTAGGGTTTGTTGTTCACATTTTTTCCCCCTAGTGCCCATGATTCTGCCTGCCACGTATTTCCTTCAGCGACAACAGCAACAAGACCACGATTCTGCCCTCCAACGTTTTTCATCTTCCTCTGAGGTTTTGCGACTAGCTACACCTTCGAACCACGATGCCCTCGAACCGTTTTGCCAAACTCATGCCTTGTTGGGGCTTCCTCAAGGTTGTTGTTCGTGCCTCTTGAAGGCTTCCTCGATCTGCAACCTTTGGGGCTCCGATACCAATGTTAGAAGATGCACAAAGAAGAAAGAATACAGAAGGAAAAAACTGCGCAAATACAGAGAGAAGAATAAATCGAGAGAAGGCAAGAGAGAAAACTGCACTGTCCAAATGATACAGGCAGAGGTTTATTTATTGAGAGAGAGGTGGTTGAACAGTTACCAACCAAACAACTACATAACTGTTTTTACATTCTATATAATGTGTTATATTTTAACACCCCCTCTTAATGACTAAACCAAAAACAAGACAAAGTTTGTCCCGAAATTTTACAAATTTCCTAAAGCCCATATGTTTAGTCATTACATCTATAGATTGTGCCATAAGTTGTACTTTAAAATCAGCAATCCTGGACTGTGTTGCAATTGTCGAATGCAGATGAACCGCAAAACAAAAATCTGGTCCCATGAACAAAAGATATGGCAAGTGGTCCACTGGTTCTTTGTTTCGTGATTCATTGACCAGTGATGAATCACCAATGGCTAAGAGTGTCAGCCCCATCTCCAGAGTGCTGAAATCAGAACCTCGAAGATGTGGATTGAAAAATCTATTCCAGGCTTGTGTAGCCTGCTGGAGTCTGTACAAAAACTCAATTATCCTGTGATCAAAGTCACCTCGATCACGTCCTTGCACCACCATGTAGTGCTTATCCAAGTGTTTCAAGAAGAGGAATGTGACCATCTATGCAGGAGTTAGAACCAACTCCTCAATAGTAGGAGAAATAACCATCTCCATCTCAGCAATGGTCTCCGTCTCAACAGGAGAAATAACCATCTTCGTTTTATCTATTTGCTCATCTATCCCCCTCTGTTGGGAAAGATCCTTCACAACACAATGAGCAAACTGTTCATGCTCTATTGTCCTTCAAGCAAGAACCTCTGAGTGAGTGGTTGGGCATGCCATCTCACCATGCACCGTCAATGCATTTGGAATAGTGGAGTCTCCATCCACAACAAATTGTTCTTCAGAATGAGGAAATCCATCCTCCCAAGGCATGTCCGCCTCCCGTACACCTAGTATAGTGGATATTCCCTCCGCAATAGGTGCATGTAGGTTGACTGTATCCAAGTCAACAGATTTGTGAGGAATGCCTTCCTCCCAAGGCATTGCAGCCTCCTGCACATTCTGAATGGTGGAGTTGTCCTCCACACGTGCATTCATGTTGATCGTAGCCGGATCAACAAACCGATACTGACCACCTACCCCAATACCAATGGCAATTATCCGTCTCTATTTCACATCAAAGACAACACACTTCTTTCCACAGAAATCCACAGAAATATTGGGATTTTCAGTCAATTGACGAATAGATAGAAAATTCTTTTGTAAAGAAGGTACATATCTAACATTCCGTACCAACAATTTATGAGCATTATTCAATACAATGCATATATCTCCTATCCCTTCTACTGCAAGTGATTCTCCATCAGCTAGTACTACTGATTCAAAACATATATTTGCAGTAAATGAAACATACCAGTCCCTACGACATAAAAAATGTGCAAATGCACCAGAGTCAATGATCCAACAACTAGTACTACTGTCATTCGAGCATGATGTCGTAAGACAATAAAGAGCATGCCCGTCATGCGAATCTCGTTCTTCTGCAACTGCTACCACATGTTCCTCATTATATGGCTTTTTGTTCTGCTGTGAAAGATCATACTTCCGCTTCCAACAATCCTTCTTGAGGTGCCCAACCTTGTGACAGTAATAGCATGTGACCTGATACCGAGTGGAAGATTCACCAGATTGACGTTTCCACTTTCCCTTTGATTGAGTGACGAGAGCACTCTCTGAATGGTCACAATTTGATTCTGCTTGAAGTTGTCTCCGCTCCTTTTGCAACAGGTAGGAACTCACCTTGTCAAACGTGAGTGTTTGCCTTTCAGCCATTAAATGGAGTGCCCCCACAAATGACTCATACGAAGAAGGTAAGCTGTTCAAAACCAGAGCCACCATATCATCGTCGTCCACCTTTTTATTGATGGAAGATAACTGGTCTCGGAGATCTTTCATCCGAAGTAGGTGCTCAGACAGCGATCCACCTTCTTGTAACTTTACGGAAAAGAGCATATTTTTCAGGTATAAAACCCGACTCTTCTCTGACGTCTGATATTTATCCCTCAAACTGGCCCACAACGTGCTTGCCACAGTGGCATTCCGCACTTCCGGTATCAAATCATCCGACATCGATAACTTGAGAAGTAATAATGCTTCCTTATGACGTTTGTCATAATCCTCGAAGTTCGTCGCTGGTCGACTTTCATTACCCTTGATTATTTTATCACAATCACGAAACTCCGCGACTGTTAAAATCTTATGGCTCCATACATTGAAATTAGTACCCGTTAATTTTTGTGTCTCAGGCAAAGTTAAGTGTGATATGTTTGCCATTTTATTATCCCAAAATAACGGAAATAATAAAATAAAAGTTTGCCACACCAATAAAATAATGTATTATCCCACCAACTGTTACTTATTCCAACAAGTAATATTAAATTAAATTACTTTATGCAAATATGTGGCTATGGGGAAAATATCTTATGTGGCAGGAAAATATTAAAACACCATGAAATAGTTTTATAAAAATAAAACTCTCCAGGACTTTGTTGTTCGCAAGTTTTACAAAGAGTTAGAAAATACAGAGAGAAGAATAAATTGAGAGAAGGCAAGAGAGAAAACTGCGCTGTCTAAATGACACACAGGCAGAGTGTATTTATTGTAAGAGGTAGTTACAATTGGTTGCACGGTTAACAACCGTATAACTGTTTAATATGCTATATAAGCATTGTCATTTTAACAAAAGGGAACTTAGGAGAGGGAACATGGATTGGCGACCTAAGTTCTCACCAAACAAAGAAGAAGTCGTTTTGAAAGTTGAAATGTGGCATTCAGTGGGTCACAACATTGCGGCTAGCTATGAGAAGTATAGGTCTCTTTCAAAAGAGATTCGTGATGCCATTTCATTTGCGAAGTACATTGGAGTAAGCAAGGGTGGATCAAGGACCGAGCCTAGATCTCAAGCACCACAAAAGGATCTTTGACATGCCTTGGGGAAAGTGACACGCTCCACATTTGATGGTTTGAACAAGGGGACACCCAATGCATGGATGAAGATGCTAGGGTTACAGCCAAGAACACAAGAATATGCCAAGGAGCCAAACCCAAAGGAGTTTCCCTTGAAAGAAGAAAAAGAACCAGCAAAGGTAACGGATACATCAACACCTCAAGAGGTCAAGGAAGAAATCATGAGGCATGAACCGGAGAAAGAAAAATCAGATTTACAAGAGGTTTATGGGGTTGAGTTTCAGAATGACCTTGTTGACAAGCATGCCCTTAAAAAGAGGGCCTCACCAAATACTCATGTTAGTTTTCAGTTTGTTGGAATTTACATATCAACAACGAATGGTAATCAATTTGATTTATTCCATCACCCTCACTCTATGTCCTTACAATGTCTTGATCATCATGAGAATGATTCTAACAATGATGAGAAGATGAAGGGTACCAAATGGAAAGAGGATCTTTTCCAAGAAGCCCCTACTCATCTTCCGAGCATTCCTAGGATTGAGCCATTACCGTATGGGATGGATTTTCAGGACAACAAAGAACTATTACAAATTCGCCATCATTCTGAGAATGGTAAAAGGATGAAGGTAGAACCTTGGGTTCTAAATTGTCCTAAGAAGCCACAATGGGTCGTACAAGGAAACAAAGCAAGCCACAATGGAACAATTCAATAATCATGTAAACCCACTCATACAATCTTTGCTAGCTTCAGATTTAATATTCAAAATGGGATTGCATGGGCCAATACATATGTTATGAGAAGTGGAGATAAATGGATAAATGGCTGCCTTATAGACAAAATCTGTGGTATGCTAGATAGTGCAACAACATTCTCCTTTCATATTGTTTTTGACTCAGCTGATAAGCATGCATTTAAGGCGAAAATTGTGGGTCACAAGGAGGGAGGTGTTGAGGGTATCTCAACAATTCCCATTTTGGCAAAAAGAATGGAGGAAACTTCTCATAGAAAGCGGGTCCCATGCGCAGCACATGATGAGATAAATCCTACAATCTCATTTTCAGAACAACAGTCATGTCATAAAGATTTTCAGCTCCTAATTGATAAGCATGCTCTTGGAAGGAGTCTTTCATTGAAGACAGGTAGTGAGTTCATAAATTTAGCTACTAAGGCTAAGCAAAACAAATATTACCTTTTGTTCAAGATGTTATAAACCAACATGGCATGGCAGGTATGAATATGGGCAATAAGAACTATAGCCCATGGTTCTTGAAGGGTGCTGCCACAAATTTTTGGACAGTTGTTTATTATATTCCCAGCCTTGCCCCTAACCTTTTGCAACTGTAAAAGAAGGTTTTGTCACCAGAAAGATGCACACTCTATACACGGATATTGGTGAGGCTTTGGCTGCCAGTACAAAATGGTTTCCAGCCACCACAATCCCAAAATTGAATGAGAAAATACAATGCTACAGCCATGGTATGATGTTCTTTCCAAGTTCATGTTTAGGAATAATAGTACTCTCCTTGGACAGCTGTAGATTGGCAAGTAGAATGAAGTTGTTGATGCATGAAAAAAAGCCACTTGTTAAGAACATCATGGGCAAAAGTTCCAACACCCTTAGGCGGTTTTGGGAGACAGTAAGAGCAAGGAGTCGTGATCTACTACCTCCCAAGGCAAAGGAGAACATAATAGGGACAGCCATGCCCCAAACTTTCAGCTTGAAGGCTAAAATCATCACTACTTCCAGCTGCTCCATTGCACCATACAAGTGCTTTCGATCATAAAATTGAATGATTTTCCGTTTGTAGCTTCTAATGAAGCATTTCCTGTCATTGTATGATTATTTCCAACCCCTATGTTGCTAGCATTACTGATTTTTGTGAAGTATTCTCAATATGGAAGCTACTATACTATTCGTTTATCCATTGCCAGTAACAGTTCCAGCCCCCTTCACACATTTATGACTGTCATAAAAGAGTTTATGATCACGTAATAGAAGGATCTCCAACATACCACCAATGTTGAAACATTTGCAGCTGTCATAAGATGGATCCCAAACATTATCATTCTGATTTTGAGGAAGGAAATGCAAGGCTACACCCGTGCTTGGGGCAGCATGAATGGACCTTTGAGAGTCCCTCATATGAAGGGGAATTTTGAGGAAAATGCAAGCAAGGGAAGGGAGCTAGTTCACATATCTATGAGGCATGAATAAGTAATGTTGAGAGCTCTTGTTTCTTTTAATGTGTTTGCTCTATGTACAGGTCCAGGACTGGAGAAAAAAGAGAAGAAAAAGCATAAGTGTGATTCAGACCAGCATGTTCACATATATGAGAAGCAAGGCAACAGGGTGAAACAAGATGACAGCATAACAACAACAAAGGTAATACGAAGGGGTTTACAGGTGCCTCCAATTAGGGGAAGGAGTTCTTTTCAGTTTGTGACTACTAATATGATATTTTCAGTCATCACATAGCTGTTTTTAGCCACTACATTGCTTGCATTGTTAATTTTTGCAAAAAGGTTTCAATTTGGTACCTGTTGTACCTTTTTCATGTTGTTGGTCATTAAAATACTGGGTAAAGGACTGTTGTTATCAGCTAAGGACAGCTGTGAGCTTGCACAAAATAAGGGACAGTCTTTGATGGAAGAATCTGGCAATCATTCCTACTCCAAGAGTGTTGTTTTACAGTTCAGTTTCAGATTCTCTACGGTAATAGTAAGGAAGAAATTATTCAAAATATGGGATTGCAAATTCCCAATATTGTTTTGGGATCCTGGTACCTGCAGAAGGGACTTGCAATTGCTTGAGGGCAAGCAATTTTGGGAAGAGAGGACTGTAATGTCCCCTTTTTCAAGTTTTTCTTTTAAAAATAAAAAGAAAATAATAATAATAAATTAATAATTTGATTAAGTGAAAAAATAATTATTTTGCGCACTTAGGATTATTATTAATTTAAATGTTTAAGTGGCTTTGAGGAAGTGAAAAGAAAAAGGTCAAAAAGTGCAAACGCTAACTTAAAATAAAGAAGGTAATAAAGTTAAAGGTGAATCATAACATCCCAAAAAGGAGGTCGGTCTCCTTGGGTTCCTTTTTAGTGTTTGGCGCCACCCTCAAGTATTTAAAGGGATCGCTTGGGGTGGAGGTAGGAGTTTTTTGCGTAGGATTTGGTTTCCTTTGAAGAGTTGGAGCAGACTTTGCTTTGTCTCTCATCCATTGAGGACAAAAACCCTCCATGGAGGTCTATTGACGGCGAAATCCCTCAATAACAATTAGATTTGAGGACGGAAACCTTCACATCTTCATTGGTGATCTCTCATACATAGGTCACACTTTTGCTACAATAAGATTTACAGATGTTCCAAGGCAAATTTTTCAGTGCTAGGGCATCATTCGCAACTAGGGCAGATCAAATTCGCATGGTTTTGAGCGTGGGATAGCCACACAAATTTGTGTTTCAGCTTGCAAGGGTTTTGAACCAGTTGTTTGGCCAATTTCAAACCCTCTCCTAGGGTAGCGACCCCTCCTTGGAAGGAGTTGATTGGTTTCTAGGGCACGGTAACTCGCGCTCCTCCTGTATTTGGATTTTTCATATTTTTGGAGGCTGATTGTACTTTCCGGAATTGTATTTAGGCCTTGGAATGATTATTTCTGGACATTTTTGTAAGGGGGTTCACTGCCTTTGAAAAATTAATTATTATACTTCAGCTAGGGTTCTAAAAATTCAGTTCTTGGTTGGTACTTGCTCTAAAACAATTATTATTATTTCCTACATGCTTTGGATGGTGTAAACGTGGTATTGGTGGTGAATGATTGCTATTTACCTCTTGCTGCCATAAGATTTCAAACTTTTGTAGCTTGTTGTTATACATTTCAGTTTGCTTTGATTTGGGTTGGTGTTATTTCCTTTTTCTTTCAGCTCAGCTAGAAAAGGGGCATTACAGAGGCTCAACAGTGGTAGGGACCATCCATCCCGTGAGGATAATCATCAAGGGAACAAGGAAAGTGATAGCACCGCACGAGCATGGAAAACAAGAGGATCTACTTAGGGAAGAGGAAGTAGTTGTGTAAGAGCAAGAGGAAGATTGTTCAAAAAACATGTTTCAGAAGTGAAGTTGGTCACCTTGCGCACCAGTGCCCTCGTGTGCATTGTGATAGTGAGAAAAGGAGTAATGAGAGTGCTGCGCAAGTCCTACAAGCATATGCTATGGCTTAATCTCTGGCTAATTTCGTGGCTCACCGGTATAAAGACAGCCCCCGAGCATCACCAATGCATGCAATGGAAGCTAACCAAGGAGAGAATCTACTCTTACTAAGGAGAGTCTTGAAGGTTGCACAAAAGAAGGAAGTGTGTCAAAAACAACTCCTTTTCCAAACTAAGTGCAAGACAAGAAGTAAATGCTACAAAATTGTGATTGATGATGGAAGCATCGACAATTTAATGTCTGCAAAGATGGTAATTACATTAACTTGGTGTGCCTGCCACCCAAATCCTTATAGGTTAACTTGGTTGGTGGAAGGTTGAGATAGCATTGTGAGGGAACAACGTGAAGTGGATATGCAGATTGGCAGATACATAAACAAGGTTCTATGCAATGTTTTGCCTTCGGATACATGTCATGTTTTGTTGGGGACAACATGGAAATTCGATTGAGAGATGTTCTATGGTGGGAAAGTTATTACAGTACATGTGAAGAAGGATGGGAAGAGATATACCCAAGGTAGTCCACTGAAGGAGAAGGAGGATGAGGTTTCACGTAGGTTTCATCTAGCCATGTGCGGAGGCAAGCAAGTTGGGTTAGCATAAGAGAAAGCAGTGATCGCTCAAACAAGGAAGAATGCAGCCAGAGGGAGGTGAGTAAGGGAGTGGACCATGAGTGCCCAAGGATGGTGGGGGCAAGAGCATAGATGTAGTGAGAAAAATTTGGTGGAGGATGGTTTGTGGCCCGGCTAGCGGCTGTAGACACAAAATCACGTACTTGGGTACATTTCTAGGTCCTAATCACATGCCATTATTCATATGATTCCTAAGCGAGAAAACTAGTAATTGACAACTATCTTTGGCCTTTTTGCTTTGCTTCTAGTCTTCTTTATGGTCTTACACACCCTACAACCCAGTCTAATCTTAATTGCTTTATCTTTCTTGACTCTGGACACCAGCACCCAGTCAGGACGCCAACGCCTAAGCGCCCTCGTCCCCTCTGGGCGCCCCTGACCTCTTTGTATCTTACTCGCCTCTTTTGGGCCTCTTTTATCTTTTGGGCATCTTGTTTTCTTATGGGTCAGCCTTTTAGTTGTCAATTATGAAATTCAAACAAGGGAATCATATAAATACAAAGCTATGTCATCATAATAAAGGACCAAACTCTAAGCATCTACTATCATCACCTAAGGTTGCATCCAAAGGCATTCTAAGAGCATCAAGGCATCCATCTAGTATTCACTCAAGGGACAAGGGACTGCATTTTCTGCATACACGCATAGGAGGGGAAGTTCATTTTGCCATCCACACATATATTTACATTGCTAGATCTAGATATTGCTCGTTATCAAGTGCATCTTACACAAGAGCTTCCTAGGGCACGATTTCTACACACACGCACAAGAACTACATGGAGTCTGAGATGTAGTGCAGCACTCGGTCGTAAGTTCATTCTGTCGGGTGACCGCCGGGGTCAGTCTAACTCCCCATTTGCATCTTTCTTTTTTAGGGTTTGATGTGTTTTGGGGTTTCGCAGGTTATAGGCGAATTTTGTGGACATAGTGCAACATACAGGCGACTAACAACGAAGGTTAGCGACCACCTTGCGACACCAGAAGATTCAAGTTCTGGCCATTTTTGCAGACACAGGCACCCAGAAGCAGACTCTGGCGCCTAGGCGCCCCTAACCCAGTCCAGGCTCATCCGGCAATTACAGAATTTTCTGAGTGCGGTTGCGACAGTCTCCTCCTCCTGTTCATTGCAGTCCATAATACTTCGGGATCAATTGCGAAATTAGCTAAGTCTTCTATTCCCTCTCTTGCACCTAGGGTTTTAATTTCTTTAGCTTATTGTTTGTGTCGATTTGGTGCCTTAGCGTTTATTTATCGAATATGACTCTACAATATCTAGGGTTTTACAAAATTCTATATTTGTTAAAATCAGAGGCTAGACGACGAAGTAGCTCGCATGGCACAAGAGCACGTCAAAGGCCTTGCCTATAGGTTGAAAGTGTGGTTCTACCACCTAGCCCACATGTGTGAGCACTATGCTAACACAATTTCTTACCCAAGTTGTATGATGCAGGAGCATCCATGTTTCCAAGCAATCTTGCATCATAGATAGAGTAGGATAAGCAATTTGTGCACATTTGGATATTTGACTTGTTAGTGTTTCTTGAAAATCACCTTTAGAGGATTACGGTATCTTTCTAAGGCCTAGAGACAACCAAATTTGGAGCACATTCTTATCTTGTGGCACAATGCAAAACTTGTTGGCATAGCGTTGGATCTTTGCAAACGCTACAAAATTCTCTACAATGTGTCACACTATCCCATGCCATGTGCACTACTTCTACGTAAACATGGTATGTCACGTAATTTTTAAAATCATGGCACAAGTCTATAACAAGCTCACAGAAGGCTGCAATGTTGTATGATGCCTCGCATCTAGCTTAGAAAGTATTTTTAGTCTCTGCTAATGGCGCAACACTTGTGCAATGGTAGCGGAGTCATATCATTGCGCATAAGATTGGAAACTTGCCACAGGCTCGGGAACACTTTACCCTCCTATGCGCCAATGCATATATCATTTATGAACTTGCATTATATGTGCGTACTAGTTGGTGCGCACGTATCAGTGAAGCCACAAAGGATAGGATGTGGTTAAAACTGAATGGAAAAGTTGAAACATCCATGTCAAGAAGTTTTGAAATAACAATTAGAGGTCAAAGTGTCGCAATGTGATGTTGGTTCCGGACCCAAAAGTTGAGCCATTGATTACCGTTGTGTTTCATCTCACCTTTATATGTTGTTTGAAGGCCATTGTAAAGGGGTTTGATTCTAAAGACACAAACAGGTCAAAGTGGCAGCCATTAGAGAGCTATGTGCGAAGATTTGCTAGAGTGCACAAATCTAAGGAGAGGGAACTGTGGGATTGAATCACATCCATGACTAGACTGGGGGTGTTGTAACACTATGAGTGTAGGTAGCCTATCAAGGCTATAAGTGGTCGTTTTGGTGCATGTGTATTGTATTCATTCATTTAGAGAGAAATAAAAACAAGTTTGTTTTTTCCATTGGCGCAGAACTGCATGAATGCCTATTATTATGTGTAAATTTGTGGGTTGCACGGTATAAGGCTATTCATTGTACTCCCCTGACCGTGACTACATTAGATTGTACGGCATTCTTACAAAGATGTAAAGTGTGAATCATTAGACAATCAAATTCAATTCCATGAAAAACTATGTTTAGTGTTGGTGGATTCTATGAAAATGTTTGAATTTCTCCTTTTTGGTTTAAAAAGAATTGTGTTCAATACAAGTAATTGAATCCAAAAAGAACAAAAGTGTAAAAATAAAATAAAACAAATTTTTCAGATCTAGGTTGCCGACTACAACTCTACAAGCAGGGGGTACAGGTCCAAGACGTACCAAGTACGGGTACGTGCCAGGGTACGCCAGGGAAATGCACATGGTATGCATATGAGAACCCAAGTACATTCAGGTATATTAGTCAACATATCCCAGTATACCCGAGTTCTAAAACACTTACCATGCGAGTTTCCCCAATGTACTCGCAGTTTATAGGTTTACAAAAACTTTTTTTCTTTTATGGTCAAAAACGACTTTTCAAACATCAAAACACAAACTGCAACACTAAGTTATACCCCCTAAACTCTTTTTAAACAACATCACATTTACTTCACATTGCATACTTATCTTTCCTTGCACATTTGCTCTCTCATATTCAAATTTTCAATTGCTAAGGGCTGATCCAAGTGCCAAGTAGTTTAAGGAGCTTGCAACAAAGAGGCTAGGTGATTTAGTGTAAGTTTGTGTTGTTTTATTCTTATTTTTTATTTTTTTAAAAGCTAGTTTATAGTTTATAACTTGTTTTCAACTTTTTGTTAATATAACATTTCCACTTTGTTTTTTTTTAAGTTTTTAACATTCCTTCAACCTCTGGCTGTCAACACTAGGGAAATTATTAAATTCTATTCCATTAATAATGTGTTTTTTTTTAAATTGTTAACCAGGGAGCTACAAGGATTGGTATATGACTGCAAGCTCTAGTTTTGTGGTTCGAGGTATAACCATTAAATATGATCCATCTTTGCCCATTTGGAAGTATGTTACACTGCTTGAACAGATGTCAGGTGGAGGGGTTACGTTTGGCTTTTCTCAAAGTGCAAAATCCAATTTAAGAGGTTTTATATTCGGGTTAAATTTCAATTATGTGGGGTTACTAGCAATGGAATCAAAGTTTGTGGAAAGGCGGATGGATGGGGGTTGCCACATGTAAAAAAAATTTGCATGCATCAAAGAGCAAGAAGATGTGGATGTGGCAGCTGCCCTAAGATCGAAGCATCCTTTGACAAAGAAAGGATTGAGGGGTAGCAAGCCACTATTTCTCCATATACCAATGTCATGACCCCATCACACCTGTTTTTGTCATCCTCCACGACTACAGAGGTAGATGATTCACCTCTTAGTCATGAGATCAAAAGATGTAGGCCCATTAGAAGCATCATTCAAGAATGAAAGGAGGGACATAGCCAACCAGTGAATTATAGGTTTCAATGTTTCATTTACACGTGGAATCCCTTTTAAGGTTATTAGATCCCCATACTAAAAGGATGCAATGAGAGCAATTAATGATGCCCCTAAATGGTACACCAACCCAAGGTATGAAAAGATGTGTACCACCTTATTGGCCAAAGAAAGAAAACGTGTGGAAGATTCATTGCAAACCATCAAAAAATCATGGGTCCAAACAAGGTGTCCATTATTTTTAACAGATGAAAAGTTACCACAAATAAGCGATTGATCAATGTGGTTGTAGTGTGCCTTAAAAGGGCAATGTTTTTTAGGGTTTTTAATTGTGAAGAGAAAGGTGAAGGATGCCCAATTAATTGCAAACATCCTCCTAGAGTCCATTAAGGTGGTGAAATCTCATAACATTGTCCATGTTATAATAGACAACACAAAAAATTGTAGAGTTGCAGGTATGTTGGTCGAGGAAAGGTACGGGCACATAGTTTGGAAACCATGTGTCGTTCATTCCCTCAACCTAATGTTACAAAAATAGGGCACCAAAATTGTTGGATAAAACAAATCACTGAGGAGCCAAGTGAGATCCAAATGTTCATTAGTGACCACAACATGTCCCAAGCCATATTTAGGGGTTCCTCGAAGTTACAGATAAGTATCTTGTTTTTTTGTTTTTTGTTTTTTGTTTTTTAAATTAATATTGTAAGTGTGCAATTCATAGAATTTTTTTGATGAAAAAGATCTTATATAATATTAAATGAAACATGATACAAGATTCTCTCAACAAAAATTGCGGGCGGTATGAGAGTACGCCCCAAAGCCACAAACACACTAGGCCATGCCTAGGAAATAACAAGATACTACAAACAATTAAAAACAAAACCACTCGGAGGAACATAAGGACCAAGAGAACTGAAGGACCCTTGAGAGGCAGGAGCAACAAAACGCCCCTTCTTCTCCTTATATTTCATGACAACAGTCCATGGAGCCTACAGAGGAGCCAATGCAAGCGGAGGGATTGGGCGAGGGCTATCCGGACTCGGGTCAGAACTAGAAGACTCAGAGACATGCGACAGCTTGGTACCACCGCCAACCGGGGGAATCTCAACATTCATATTTTCAGAATTTTTGGAAGGAGAGCATGTGTTGACTTCCGGCACTGAGAATTTTGAATATTAAACATTTTACTTATTGAACATTGAATATAGAAAATTGAACATTGAACATTTTACTTATTTTTAATTTTATTTGTTTTAGTTTTCTTATTAGGTTATTGAGACTCAATTTGCCTTATATATGATTATCCTGACACGACTCGTGAAGGTGAAAGATTCATTGAGTTGCATGGTTATCAACATCAATTGGAAAACATCGAGGCATGCAAACACCGAGAGGGTTGCAATGGTTAAAGTGTTGATCTTCGATGATGGATAGTGGAATCGTGTGGAATACTTGCTCATATTTACTGAACCCATCGTGAGCATGCTGAGATTTATTGATAGGGATCATCCATGTTTGGGTAAGCTTTATGATAGAATCAACTCAATGATTGTGACAATTAAGTCCATCATAAATGACAGAGAAATACCCTACATATAACTTCTTTTAGGAAGTGCAATCACATCTCATTGATAGTTGGAACAAAATGACCACCCTTTGCATCTTTTTTTTTCTTTGAGTCCAAAATACTATAGTGTGGAGATCCTTTCTTTTCCCAAGAAGGTCGCACCATAAAGGGATATGGAGGTTAGTGAGGGGTACAAGGCAGCCTTGACTAGACTCTTCCTTGATCCACAAGTACATGACGTGGTTTGAAAGGAGTTTGTGGAGAGTGGAACTGGGGTATCTACTCCTTTATCCACTCAATTAACCGCAACAAGTTGGGAGCAAAAAAGGCAAAGGATTTGGTCTTTGTGCATTCCAATCTACACCTACCAACACTCGAGTTGGATGGGTACAAAGAAGAGGAAACAAAGTGCTGGGATGTAGACCCAGAGACTCCAAATTTGAAAGCATCCATTGGCCACCTTTCATTGGTAAATCTAGAGCTAGAGGATACTTCACATAATCGAACTAACGGGAGAAAAACTAATGCTCCCTGTGGTTCTAATATTCCACGTGATGGTTCTACTTCTAATGAACCACGTGATGATTCTGATGATGATCTCGCTGGATACACTGGAGAGCATTATGATAATCAAACTAGCAGGAGAAGAACTAATACTTCTTGTGGCTCTAATGATCCACATGATGGTTCTACTTCTAATGAACCATGTGATGATTCTGATGATGCTCTCTTTGGATACACTGGAGAGCATTATGATTATAAAAATAATAAATATGCTGATTTATCTTGATTTTTGTGTATACAATGTAACATTTGCACAATGTAATTATTCTAAGTTCGACCAATGAATATCATGACATTTGGCATTAAATTATCATTATGTCTTGTGGTTATTTAGCTTATTTTGTTTACTCAAATCACATTATAGGGTGAATTTGCTTATTTTGCTATATTTGTTTATATTTTTAATATTTAATACATTTTTCATGCAGCTGTACCCAAAGCCATACCCAAGCCCCCCAGAAAAATTACTACACCGTCATACTAGGTCCCTTCCTCATACATGTACCCGTACCGACTACCTGCTTTCAGATTTATATCCATCTAAAGTCACTGGCAGAAGTTGACTCAGACCCAAATATCGAAGGCAAATGATGAATTTGTTTTTTTATTTCTGATCAGTTTTGAATTACCAGGTTGTTAACTTCTCAAAAAATCACATTTGTGATATTGATGATTTAAATTTTAATCATTATTAACAATTTCATGGCTGATAGGTATGGAGCTGTAAGAAAAATTACGATGATCACACTTAGCCGAGATGATATTAAAATGTGGATTCCACGCAACAACTACAGAAAGCTCCCCCACTGTGACAGTTTTTAATTGACAGCTGCATCAAAGTAATCTTAGCTTGTAGCATTTCTCTTTAGACCATCTTTTCATAATAGTTCATTAACATTTGAAGCCCAGTTTAATACAGCTGTAAGTTTGTTGACTGTTTGGCCAATTTATTCATAGGACATTTTCAGTGTGTAGTAGGAAAACTGCTGTTATGGTTCAACTACTGTGGTTACATTTCTAGTGAACATTACCCACATTCGGCTATTTGATGTGATCTACACATATGGTTATGCTATTATTAATTCTTGTTGCTGGCTCCTGAAGCATATTGAAATTCGTACAATTTTGTAGATATGGGAAACAAATATGGCTAGGCAGAAATGATCTGCAATCATCCAGTGATATGGAAGAATTCTGCATTTTCATAAAATTTGATATCCGTGGCGAAGGAAACACTAAAAACCATCAATTCTCCCATGAGTTTACAAAGAAGAGATTGGAGATTGACTAGTTTGAAGGACAGTTAGGATTGAATATTTCCAACTATCAGACAATCATTACCAGAAGTGTGTTTTCTTCTAATGCACATCTTAAAATTTTCATTTCCAGATATATTCTGCTTTACAAGGGTTGGTCAAGGTTTGGTCTAAAGCCAAATTTGTCAGATCTGCCAAACCATTCGGGACCAAACCCTAGATCCTTTAAAAAAGAGGAAAAGAAAAATCATGGCAAAAAAAGTTGTTGAGGATGACGAACATAGTTTTAAAACTTGTACCCAGCTATTACTCAGGAACTTAATCACTACTTAAGAACATATAAATTCATGAAATAAACTTAATAAGGAAACCACAGTCAATCATCTAGCAGCAGCTTTCAAATGCACAAAATTACCTGAGCAGAGAAGAAGGAGAAAAAACCAGCATTTTTAAAATAAAAACAGTTTTTCTTTCCGCAGGCTGTTATTATGCATCAACTGCCAATTTTTCATCGCGAACTCGCAGGTTTTGGCAAGTAATTGTGAGTAGTTACTCACCAAAACTCACAAGCTTTGCACCGATTACTCAGTTGCAGGACAAGTGGCAAGTCCTCGCAAGTGACTAGCGAGTTTTTGTAATGTTCCCTTTTTTCAAATTAATCTGAAATAAACGATTCCTTAACAAGCAAGGGTTGAACAATGGAAAATCATGGGTTATATATTTCAGTTTTTCTTATCCATATTCATGATTTATTTTTGTATTACCCATTCTTAGTGGGTCGGCTGGGTTTAGTGCCTTTAATGAGGCTTAATAAAAGATTATAATGACTTTAAGAGGTCGGCCTTCCTATTCCAAGCCTTGACGCCAAAAGCGGGTTATAAAAGAAGATTAGAAGGTTCATTTGGGGCATCTAAACTTTGGCGCATTTTCCTATTTGGGCATTGTGAGCTTGTTGCTCAATGTTCTTCCACTTGAGGACGAAAACCCTCTTGTGTGGCTTCCTAGAAGGATGAAAACCCTTCTATGGTTTTGTTGGAGGACAAAAACCCTTCAACATTGATTGGTATTGAAGATTATTGCAGATATAGGGAGTTTTATCTACTCATTTAGATATTTCTGGACCAATTTTGAGAGGGTTCTTGGTGTCCCCGAGATTTCACCCTGAAATCTGGAACTACCCCATTTAAAAAAATTTGTTCTTTTCAAAATAACAGGTCATTTTGTGTTTATTTGGTCTGCAGTTGTTTACATTGCTCTAGGGTATCCCCAAAGAGTCATAAAAGTCAAATTCGACAAATACCCACATGTCAAAGCTCACTCAATTCCTTCGCCAAACTTTGTCTACAAGTGTTTTATTTATTTATTTATTAAATAAATAAAGTTCTTTTAAAAAAAGATTGAGCTAAAATTGGAGGATTTAGGTTATATAAAGCACTTCACCCCATCAGTATTACCATAGAATATTCACCCGAGGGGAAGAATTTTTGTAGATTAGTTAATTAGAGAAAAATTTCGAGCAATTGCCCACAACTTTTTTGTTTTATTTCTTTTTGTCTATGTTTTGGTTTGTTTTCTCTGGCAATTCCCGTAGCCTATTCATTATTCTTACCAGATCTTTCCCCAGGCTTAGGGTTTTGAAAAGCTATCCAGTATTTTTAATTACTAATCTGTCTAAAGATGATCAGTGCTCAGGATTCTTTCAGGAGATTGCAAGAAATTGCTTGGTCCAAAAGGATGCAAAAATGGATTTTATGAAAATAAGAAAAAATATTACCATCAATGTGTAGAGCTCGAGAAAACATGCACTTTTAGACAAAACAACACCTAAAACAAAGCCACGGAGTGAAAATTATAGCGCTTGCAAGTTTTTGCTGCTACATCTTCCTAAACCCTTTCCAAAAATGAAAAAAAAAATATTATGTACTTTTTCTTCACCGAAAATCCAAAAATGAAAATAAAATGTTGCTGATGAGTTTTCATGCAACTTTAAAAGCAGAAGTCATGCAAATCACACTTTTTGGGAAGAAGTTTTCTTCCATGCAAGTTGCACTTATTGGGAAGACGCTTTCTTCCATACAAGTCACATTTTTTTGGAAGGATGGTTTTTAAGTGCCAATGGGAATTTTGGTGCTAGCAGGAAGGTGAGAATTTGGAGCCTTCCTGGAAGGTTGTTTTTTCCCATTATTAAAGTCAAATCACTTAAATGTCAATGGGAATTTTGGTGCTAGCAAGAAGGTGGGAATTTGGAGGCTGCCTGGAAGGTAAAAAATTCCCATGATGGAAGTGAAGTCATCTAAGTGTCAATGGGAATTTTGGTGTCAGCAGAAAGGTGGGAATTTGGAGCCTTCCTAGATGGTTGTTTTTTCCCATTATTAAAAAATAAATCACTTAAAGTACAAATGGGAATTTTGGAGCTGCTTGGAAGATGAAAAAATTTCACTTCCTCTTCCACATTTTTTCCACAATTCCTTGCCAAAAAGTGAGACCCATTCTAGCATAGCTAAATGCCTAAACGCTGACTTCTTTTAATTGTCGGGAAGCATCCAATTTTGGCGCCTAGGGTTAGAAAGGCTTCTTTTTTATTATTCTCCCTATCTGCATGTTGATGTGAGTGCACAATGGAATTAAATAATATTTTTAGCTTGTTTGGCATGCAAGCAAAGTCTAAAAATAGAGGGCAGCAGGTTTTATAATCAAATTTTGGTGAAGGAATTAAGCATTCATGCCATGGATTCCATGTTTGTCTGAATTTTTGCTGGAATACTTCACTGGTGCTCATATTGGTGAAAAAAAGGCAAAGTCAATATCAGATACATTGAATATATCATCACAATCAGAAGGAGAAATTGCAGGTTCTGCACAAATAGATCTAGCTCTCATATTTGCAAGGTCTTCTGGCAGAAATAAAAAAGATCTCAGACAAAGGATGATCTAAGCACGATGAAGGGTGGTGAGTTTTGTCTAAATTGTTTACGACAAACATTGCATTGGTGCACGTACTGGAGAAGAATTGCAAAAGCTTCAAGGATAAGAGGGAAGACAGGTCAGAAGTAGCACCCGCAAGTAAATCTCAGTCAGCTCCTTCCAGATCCAGTTTGGTGAGAATTGAAGGAAAGGATTCAACAACATATGGGAGAAAAAAAGATCTCAAATTCAAGGCAGAGATATCATTCAGATCATTCATTGCTAAAGTGAATGAAACAGAAGTGCAATACAGGTTGGATCAGCATGCAAAGTATGGAAGAAGAACAAGACTGAGAGCATTGCAACTTTCTCCTCTTTCTTCTTCTTTCTCTTATTTTCTCCGACAAAGCAATTGAGCAATCAATTAAAATTGTAAAACTTAAGTAATTGGCTATAAAAGTCATTACTTCAAGTTATTGAAAAAAGTCAATTACTTGGAAATAGGTGGCAGACATGCAAAATAAAAGGTTCTATTTTCAATTATAAATCATGTATGTCATGCAAAAAGAAATTCCAGGAAGAATATTGTCAACTGCTTCCCCTTTTCATAGCTTCAAGCTTCCTATTTGTAATTGTCCTCTATACACTATAAATAGAGGAAGAGCCTAGGGGTTAGATTACAATTTGTTAATCAACATTCTTGAGTTCTAGACTTTGTGTTGCAGCCCTTGATGTCATTTCTGTGAAAGCTGAGGAATTGAATAAAGGCGGATTTCCAGAGAACTTTGTGTCCATGGTGCATTTGCTTCTTACTTTTGAGTGGATCTTTAGATAAACTTTTGTGTTATCTAAGATTTAGATTAGAAGCTTTTCTTTTTCTTTACTTCTAAATATTATGAGATCTACTTGTTTATTTAATTTATGTGTATGAGACCAACTCTGTAAATTATTGGTTGAATTACATATCTTCCTTTCTTGTTTCCCAAATTCCATTATTTCTCCCTTCTACAAATACTTCATAAACAGTTGCTTACTTGCTGCAGAATTGCTAAGCTACGGTTCATGAGCTTTGTAATTAAAGTAAAACCCCATAAATAGTTATTAGGATTCATACCCACTACATTGATAAACATCTTACACAGGAGCCTCGCCGTTAAATGAGGAAGATTTATCTTATGACTGCCTAGGTTTTTAGCTATGCAGAAAATCTAGCCAATAGTTCTCGTGGTTGAAAAATTATGATCTTGGTCTCATTTGATTACTGATATTTTATGATCATTTTGAGTATTCATGTGTTGGAGATTCCTTATTTTCTATGAGTTGTTGAATTTACAAGTTTCAATTGTTTTTGTGCCCTAATAAATTCCAGAAGTCTGAGTTTGATGATTTGATCACATTTTCTAGCTTCTAAAATCAAAGGCAATCTAAAGAATAATTTCTCATAATTTTTGAGTGTCTCGACGTTGGATTTCTCTCTCTCCTAGTCGCTAGGGTTTGAGAGTGTTCTTTTTGGCCCTTATTAATTTCTACTATAAAAGTTAGATTTGGGGTTTGAGCTAATTTCCTTAGATTTCAGTTTTATCCCCAAAAGGAATATTACAGTGGTATCAGAGCACGGATTCTCAAAGGCCTTGGTTTTCAATGGACAGATTGATGAAGGTGCAATAAAGACTAGCAGGTACCTTGGATTCTCTTGCTCTACCATGCAAAGCCTACAAGGAGGAAGGACATTCAAGGAAGAGCCTAGGGTTTCAAAGATCAACAAGGTGGCAACTTGTTTTGAGGAATAAAAAGCACTTCCGAGGAAGATCCGTGATGCCTTAACCTTTTCAGAATTCATGAATTTGGAAAAAGATAGTGGGCATTGGAAGTTGGTCCAAGCCCCGAGCCATGCACAAGGGTGATGAGAGAAACATCCCAACCCTTACGGAAAAGAACCCCATCTTCTTGGAAAAGCAAGGAGTGGCTATGGAGTTTGTTGGAAAAGGGACCAAACCCCTAAATTCGCTAGAGATGATGGACATGTCTATTGCCCTAAGAACAAGTAGATGATATATTGCAGCAGCTGGTTATTAAGAGGGAGCAGGCCTTGGGAGAGTTAGAACTCCCCAATCCTCTTGCCACGGTTGATTCCTTGGTTGGTTTTCCTAACAACACTTTAATGACACAAGGGTTTAATAAAAGTGTGGAACACGAGCCAAAGAAAGAGAAGGAGCACAATATTCAAGATTTGCACCATGGAGGGAAGGGAGCCATGGAGAATGATTCAGCCCTACTTCCATTATTGCTCCGGATAGTCAACATTATGAGGTAAGTAGTGATCATTGTTTGACTAACAGTGATGATATTTTTGCATATGATGAATTCAGAGGTGAAAGAGAGGGTCGTGAGCAAGTAGAAATAGCAAAAGGGATGGATGGAACCCATTCCCCAAGAGGAAATGATGACAGTCAGCTTGCTGGTCTGTTTATAACAGCAGACAATAAAGAGCCCAAAGACGAAAAATTAGACTTGGGTAAGAACCACAAGGACATTCCAAGCACATATGGACAAGGTGTGGTGGTTGTGGCACCGAGGATCGAAGAGAAAAAGGGCAAATGGGAGGAAAATTTTGTTAAGAGCCCAAGGAACCAATATATTTCAGATTTATTGCTCTTTAGTTCACCATCACATGGAGCCGGTCATCTAAATCAGTTTGGTACAAATATGGGCAAGACAAGGAGCACCTTGAGTAGTAAAGGGTACTTGCACCCTTTCCGGTGTTCCCCAAGTTATGCATGCATCAAGACAACGGTAACTTTAGGTGCAAGGACTGAAATTGGATTGTTAAGAGGTAACCCTCTCCCCAAGACCCACAGTATGTATGCACAGGTAATTACTTCTTTTTTCCGCTTGGTTTGTAATCCATTGGATATACATATGTTTGAAGGGAGAGATTGGATTCACAATGATGTTTATCTTGATGACATCTCAACAATTCTTATGAGGGCAAGGAGGTTGAAAGAAGTTATCCACGAAGAGCCAACCGATAAGGTTGTTGGTGGGTTTATAACAGCAGCCAAACATGGGGGAATTGCCAGTATATTCAATCCAAGCAAAGTTCCGTGCATGGGTGCCATCACCACCTTGAAGAAGCTAAACGATACAATGAAGCTTAGCAGCCCGGAACCTAGAAATAACTCAGATTTATTGTCTATCATTGTACCATGTCAAGTTTTTGGATATCATGATCAGCTGGTAAGGAATGATGACTACATACACTTCCCTATGGCCCTATCATGTTTTCTCCTCCACAATACGCGAGATAAATCAGATTTGCAAGGAGTCCTTAAAGGTTAGGTGCATTTGATGTATTTTTGGGGGGCTGATTCTAACTCAGAAATTCTGAGTTGTAAAAATAGTAAGGACAGCACATGGTCCAAAAAGTCTTCTATTTCATTGCCTATCAACCTACCCATACAGTTCGGTTTCCACCATGCACAATCAGTCAAGTATGATATTAATATTGTATTGCTCCATTTCATGATATTGTTGCACTCTTATCCTCATGATTAGTTTGCAAGTAGTGAATGGTATAGCAAAAGGTGCATGGATATTTGGGTACAATGTCAAAGTTGTTTTAGCATATGTGGGATTGGTACCATTGTGGGCTCCATAAGAGAAAGGACTGATTTGTATGATCCATATGATTGGTAATCTCAACCTTGAGTGTTCGGGAGTGAACCACACCTTTGCATTTTGGTCTAACACTCATACATACCAACTTTTATGATTGGTTTCTTATTTGACCAAGGAGTAACCATGCTCGCAATTAATAGATTCATCAATGGAGAACGTATAATTAAGGATACATTACAGTTGTTCACTGTCATAGGAAGGTGCAAGGTATGTGATGCTTTCCTTAGAATGAAGCCAGCTGAAGTTACATTGGTTTGTGGGATGCAATGGATTCAATTTTTGGGGGAATCCATGATAGCAAAGCAAGGGATACTACAGGTTCAAAGTCACCATGTTGGGCTTTCTAAGGTATGGGAACCAAGTGTTATTCCACTTTCTACAAAGATAATCAGATCTGATTTTGTGATGTTTACATCTAATCTCATGAGAAATAGGGACAGTTCAAAGTTGTCTGTGGCAAGCATGAGTATCGACAAACATGATTTGGCATTAGAAAACCCCAAAGTGAAAAGGAAAAGTACTTTCCAATGTGTTAATAGTGATATGTTTATTGGGAAACTTGTTATAACAGCCGCTGAAGGTAAGTTCATTGAAAGGTTCCATGTTTCTAGGTGTAATGAAATGATGGCATCATGCATGTGGTTAGGAAAAGAGCTTATATGTTATGTCATGCCTACCAATGGTATGATGGAGAACCAATGCTCACCATCTATAGAGCACTCTTTGAAGCTAAGTCATACGCTTGAGAACAAGACTATAAGGGCAATCATCGTTGTTGGGGCAGTAAGGTGTTGGTTGTATAAAGTGGGTAAGCCATATGATTTCCTTGTTGATGTTGGCTTTCGGATTTTTTTTATGCAACATTGCTTGGCACCCAATAAATTTATTCAAGAATCACTAGTGCATAGTAGTGTACATCTTGCCACGAAGTTGAACCGTGATCATCATTCACCAAGACTGGATTAGGAATTGAGCTACATACAGAGTTTTGTGGGTATGAGAGATGTCTTTCATATAAGAACTAACATTATTTATTTTTCCTTGCCAAAACTTGTACTTGCTGCCATCCGAACAAGTTCAGTCAAAAACATGAGTAAGTTACACTTGGGAGCTATTATATGGCTGAATTTAGTGTGGAATATCATGTGTCAACTGCTGTAATAATTTCTTTTTTGCTGCCATACCCTTACTTCCAGCTGTGCACTTGAGTTCTTTTCAGTTTGTTGAAGTTGGGGGTAAAGTTACAGTCATTATAGGGTCATTTTCAGCCCCTAGATTGCTGTCATTTCTCAATTGTAACTAGTCTTGTCAGATATACCTACAGTTAATTAACTCTTAAATTTTAACATCTAGACTAGAGAATGCTAGTAACATTCCAAAAAAATTGCCCAGCTTTTGAACTGTTATTGCTTATGAAATGTGTTATCATTTTTGTTATTCTTCTCGTAATTATCCAATTGGATATAAATTAGTTATTTGATTTTTTTATCAGATGCATAAGTTTTTATCTATATTTTTCCTAATTCCCAAAAATTTCGAGTTTTTATAATTTCAATACTCTCAACAACCTTTACCCTCTTTGATCTCCTGAAGTTTTTGAACCTATTAGCTATGCCATAAGTGGTTTATAGGGGACCAATTTTTAGCTTGATGACCATTTCATAACCAATAAAAAAGAATCAGCAGAGATATGGAGAGGCCGTGGTGTTACAAATATGGGTACATGAGAGAGTGTATCCGTGGTTTGATGGGATGATCCTTGCCCCATGGTAAAATGTGCATTAAGGACAAACCCTAACCACACCAAATATCCACCAAGCAAAAAAGAACGATAAAAATAATACAGAGTAATCTTACGGAAAAATAACTGAAGAAACGGTATATGAATCTTCTGATTCCCCTCTTCCAATAAGGGGTTGCTGATTTCTAGTAGCCTCTGATGAAGACTCTTGAACCTGTGAGAACAGAAAAAGAAAACCAATGTTCTCCATCAAAAATAAAATTTATCCACTTTATTATTAAACAAAATATTCTCACATAACAGAATATCCAAATCCCAGCTAAAACCAATAACTAATTTTCATTTGCCAATAGAACTTTGATAGCGAAGCCCCAACTTCAAATCCTTAAAAGACGTATTAAAATATGAAATTTAGATACATATTTCATCCAATTTTGAGTGAGGCCTACCTCAACTATCACAGTCAGATCCCAAGTCCTAAATGAATTTGACAGAATGATGATGGTGTCTAATCCTAAAAATTCCCTCTAAGGAAGCAATTTACCAACCCAAAAAAATACTAATCTTTAAATTGTAGAAAGGAAGAAGGTAAAAGATAAAAAAGGAAGTTGAATGAGGTAACTCAGCCAGGCTTCTAATATGGAGCCTGGGGTTCAATTTTCAAAAGAGCTTCACTCGTAAAATTGAATACTATATCACATCCAATTATGGGTGAGGTGCACCTCAACTGGTGAGGCAAGTATAAATCCCAGGTGAGAAATAGAGATCCCTTCGTTGTGGCATATAAGCCTAAGGAATCCCTCAGGAAGAGCAATTTACCAACCCAAATGCCCAACTTTCAAATAATAGAAAGGAAGGAGAAAGAAAAAAATTGAATGAGGTAAGTTCAAATCCCAAAGAAGCATGTTCACAAGCAAAATTAAATTCAAAATGTGTAATACACCACATCCAATTCTAACTGTTACATAACTCAATTGGCGAAGGCCAAATACAAATCCTAAGTAAATTTGACTAAATAGATTCTCCTTGGAAGGTACATCTAATTCTAAGTATTTCCTTGAAGCAAACAATTTACTAAACGCCTCCTGCTAACAAAAATACTAACAGTCAAATTATAGGAAGGAAAGACTGAAAAAAAGTTGAATGGGGTCAATCAATAAGGCTTCCCTGACTGAGATACCACTGCGAGTCTAAGGTCAATTTGTCTGAATAATATTAAAACCCCTTGGTGGGTTGAAGCACTTTAACAAACCTGCTCTCCCCTAAAAAAAATATTGAAATTATAAAAAAGTAAAGGGAAAGCGGGAAAAAAATCAATAAAATAAATCAGGAGGACTTGCTTAGTGGAGCCCCAAGTTTAAATTCTAAAGAAAACATGTTTCTATGTATATTGGTGCACATCCAATAGTGGGTCAAGATACCTCAATTCATGAGGCCAGGTGCAGTCCAGGTTTATTTTAATAACATGTTTACAATGTAAAATTGTGGGTATCCAATATTGGGAGCTGAGAACCTCAATTGGCAGAACCAAGTGCAGGTCCACAAGGAATTTGACTGAATATGTGCCCTACAGCAGTGCAATGGAGGTCACTTCATAAAAACAGTTCAAATTCACAATATTCCCTTTCATTCTTCATGTTTACCACCACGTCCTCTTACTTTTGGAACCCTATTTTCCAGCAATACCCTTACTTATAACTGCTACTAGTGCAAGAATAGTAGATAAAAGTTACCCTATGAACGATCATAGTACATAATACCTTAACAAGATACCCCCCCTCGTCGATGGCATCTAATACTAAGAATTCCTTAAAACAGAGCAGATTATAAAAATTAAGAACCTAAGGAATTGAAGTGTAATGGTAAATGAAGAAATTAGTGAGCAAAATTTTATAAGTTCAAATCTCCTTGGGTAGTACATCCAGTAGCATGCCAAGGGAATACGGCCCAACACAGTTGTTTGTGGTAAAATACAAAAAAAAATTATGAGTTCAAATCTCCTTGGGTAGTATATGCAGTAGCATACCCAGGGACTAGGTCTCAACACAGTTGTCTGTGGTAATACCCAAAAATTATAAAAAGAAACGATTGAAAAAAACAGGTACTAGGACTGTTTTTGTCACAGTTTGTTGTGGCCAATTTCCAAATAATAAAAACGAAATAATGACGGGACAAAAAGCATGCCCCATTATGACAGTTAACCATGGATACCACCTAAAAATCCACAATCATCAATCAAAATAGCTAATTTTCAAAATAAAAATAAAATTAAAAATGATAAAATATTTCTGTTGTGGCGTTGAATTCAGAGACGTAACCCCAAAAAAATATTTCAGTCACAAATTAAGTCGTCCAAGGTTTTATTTCATCACAATTAAAGACGTGGTGAAAGCCTAAAATTCGTAAACAACCCCAAAAACATTTCAATCACAAATTGAAGTCGTTCAGGCACGGTTCTGAATGAGAGAAAGGAGGGAACAAGAGGGAAGAATTCTCTTTTCGAATCTACCATTTCAAAAACAAATGAGACATAACGAGTTTATTTTTTTCCTCTTCACTTGCACATGTTCTGATGCATACCTTTTTTCGTGTAATCCATCCAAACATTGAAGATTTGTTTTTGCCATTCTGATCATCTGTGCCAGAATACTCCATAATTTCTAGCTTCTTTAAACCCTCACTGTAGAGAAATGACAGGTGAATAAAAACATTTGTGTGTGTAGTTGTGAGATGTATTTTATGAATCAATTGACTGGAATGTGGCAATTCTTGTACAATGCGGAACTACACCGAGATATTACGTGGATGGTACTTTTGCCCAGAGAAATATATGGTTGGTATGATAGCCATCTCAGCTAATTTTCAAAGGCCCACAATCTCTTCGAGTAACGTGTTTATGAAGGAACGAAAGATTTTGAGGGCCCGCTAGTCCGTGTTCTATTCATTCGGAAAATTCTTATAATTTGGTTGACATTAGATCCTGTTTTTTTCAACGACTCGAAGTCATGATTTTTGAGCCTGACACGACTGTAAATAAATTGACACCATTTATCATGGGTTAGATGAATATTTTTAAGATATCTATATTAGTATAGTAAGAGACTCGTATATTTAAACTTCTCGATATGTATATTAAAACTCATTTTACATACAAGAATGCTTTCATATATATTTATAAAGAAAGTTCGGTTTAATTAAGAATTTAGTTTGTTTAATAAAATTTCAAATAATATTTGAGAGGCATCCTGTTCGACAGATGTGATGAGTTGTCATCTTGAGGATGTCTCGACCTTATGCATCAATAACTTTCATGCCATTGTAATTGGAAATTGTAAATAACAAAACTTCAAATGGAATATGAGAAATAAAACCCTAGACTAAACCCAAACTAACCACTCCTTCCCTATTGAATGGAAGCAATGCGCTACATATCCACTAGAATGAGGTTTGATGTAGTTCTCCCCATGCAAGTGTAGTGTTTCTACTTCATTCTAGCCATAAAAATAATAACAACTATGTGAATTTCTCTTAGGCCCTCCTTTGATAAAAAAGTGCAAAGTTAGATAAAATCTTTGAAACATTGAATAAATCTCCTTTAGAGTAAAATTAGTCATTTTCAAGCAAAGTAAGGAGTACTAGGTACTTGTAATTACAAATGTATTGGAATGGATTGTATACATAGATTTATTGAATTCAAAATAGAAACATGTTGGTGAGCAAAAGTCGTTTCAATGGAACCATAAAATATGACCACAAAGATAGACTCAACCTACCCAAATAATAAAAAGAATTTAAAAAAGTGAAGGGGACAAGGTCAATGAGCAAGACAATTTTGGCAGTGCAAAACTTGACCAATCTAGACGAACTTATCCTAGATAAAAACAATAAAATTATTTTGGACATTATGGGAGCATATGTAGTCACACACGTGTAAATCAATAGTCATTTTATGGGTTTTCAAGAATTCTGGATTGAATGGACGTGTTATCATTGACCCAAACTAAGAAATAAAGTTACAAAAAAATTATAATACAAGGGAGCACAAATAAGTCCCGACACAAGGGTAAATGCACCAAAAAGATCCAAATTTGGACCAATGATCCATATGCATAAAAATGCTAACAACATTACAATAACAAGGCATGAGTAACAAAATAAGGTATTTATAGAATATCTCTATTTAACAAGGTGTGTGGATGACATTAAAATGATGAATATTAAAAGTAAATAAGTACATGAACTTGCATATGTATCCTTCAAGGAGACCAGGTGTTTTTGTGGACGATCAAATATCTTGTGTTTGTCAGCAAACAACCATGAATGCATAAAAATGGTTCAATGTCTTGATAGATAATAATGTAATCAACTAAAAAACTTATACGGAAAAATGATTGAATACACCTAATACTATGCAAACCACGCCACCTCCGAAAAATGGCACTGTTCAAACACTATGAGATGCCCTTGTCAACTAGAAATAGAGTTATATTCTAGGAGAGTAATTTCATGGGTCCCAAATGGCCTTACTATATGGAGAAATTTTGATGTCAACACACCCATTTAGAGGCCACATAAATGAACATGTTTTTTTATCCTGATTTTTGAAATTGTCATAAACCAAGTGGTATAATTGGTACTTCATTATAGACTTTTGTAATCTAAAGTACCAATGGCATGTTATCTCTTAGATGCAGAATAGTATGATGTACGGATCCTCATTGATCTCATGTTCTATCTATGTTACATATAGGGTCTCTCGCAAAACTATTTGTAAGTGTGATAGAGATGATTTCTAGGAGGTAGCAATTATTTAATTTTCCAAAGTAATGAAAGACCAAGATCAAATGATTGCAACATAAATTGTTGTCTCATAATGAGTGTAGACAAACTAATGAAAATGTGCATCCAAAAGTATGGCCATGATGGGTGATGTGTAACATGTATAAAGTATGGAGCAATATCAAATGGAAAGATCATGAAGATGTTCCAAGCCACGATTTAAACACTTGTATAGCACATACATGTCATGATTTGCATAAACAGAAGAGCTAAAATACCATCATGGATTTTATGTCCAACATGAAGTCCATCGATATGCTCAATGAGAAAGATTTGATCTTGAAATTACTCAATAAGTCAATATGTAGAAGGGTGTGTTAGAGTAGGTATGCAACTACTACCTTAGCTCAATGTTCACCTAGGTACTTTATTTACCTCATATTGTATTTATCCTCACCCACTTATGTGTGTAGATATTTATTTTATCTCCACATTTATACTCATTAGGAGATAAGCTAACTTTATTACTAGTTGTTAGGTATAGTTCTTTCCTTGATCAAGTGTATGGTATTGACTAGTTCCTTCCTTGATCTAATTGACTAGATCCTTGATGTCTAGTTCTCTCCTAAATAATATGGTAAAATGACTAGTTCTTTGATGACTAGTTATTTCCTTGATTTATGGCTTGATCTACGACCTTGACCCTGGTTCACTTAAGATTGTTATTTCTTACCTATTTAAGCAAGGCTGGGTTCTTGATGAGGTACCCATGCATTGAGTTCCATAGGATAATATATGATATTGTTGCTACCCAAAACCAGTTAATAACAAAATAAAGGTTTTATGTAAAGTTATTATGGCGAAGCTTGACTCCAAAAACTTGTACTTGAAGAATCTTATTGATGCGTGGTGTTTGAATTAGCATCTGTGTGCTTGGCTTGGTACAATCTGGTTATCGTTCCTTTCATGGTATCATACAAGCAAGAGATTATTGTTGACATCCGTCTGTAAGTTTTATTTTGCAAATAAAATCTTTGTATATTCATATATTTGGGATTTGGCTCGTATTTTGTTGTTGCGTGCACGTTCCTTTATGCAAAACCAAGGCTTCAATTGGATCCGGAAGGTGAAACCCTAAAATCAACTGCTAAATAGGTGTGTCACGATCCAAGAACAATAACCAAGGCAATAAGGCAAGGACATTGAGATCCAAATTCCTTTTTTGGCAGGGATCTAAGACGGCCAATGTAACCCATTAAAATCCTTAGCCCTTGGTCATAGGAGGGGCTTAAAGCTTGTGATTCTTACTAGCAGGTGCTTAATTTCAGCCCCCTTTAATTTTATTTGTGTGGTGAAGGCAACAACAATTTATTTTTGGTTTTGAGTGTCATTTTTTGAAAAAGTACTTGTTTTTTTGTGCTTTTTCCATTGGAAATATTTATTTTGAGACTTGCACTATAATTATAAAGTGTCAAATATCAAGGAGTGTTGTAATCAATTGTGGATGCAATTTAGCTGAGCCAGTCGTCCTAAACTTCTGGGAGTTACATTTTGTATCTATTATGGATTCTGAGAATGATATACTTTTCTCTGAAGTGTGTGGACTTCAAGAGGATATTGTAAAATTTGTGGAATAAAATAGATCACTCAAGAAGTGAAATTCTCTTCTATAATCACTCATTCACGATAAGGATACAATAATACACTTCCTGCAGAACAAACTTACTAGCCTACAACATCACCATCATATTGTGGACAGCTATATCCATGCTCCTAGTCCACTTGCACCTATTGCTTCTGAACCCATTGACATTGATCTGTCAGTCTTTGAGTATGTTCCTGCTCTTGATGTTCATAGACCTATGAGGCTTGTTACTGCATGCTCTTCCACATCTGTGCCTATTATAGTACCACATGTTGTGTATTCTACTTCTGCTCAGTATGCATGGCTTTTTTGAGAAGCATACCACTGCATTCAATTCTCACATGCTCCGTTATATGGGTCTCACTAGCAGAGTCATTGGCAGACATTCACAGGGTATTATTTCCTTTATTCCACATGTTAAGTGGAATTCTCGTCATGACATTGGTTTTCATGCAGATACTTCATTGGGATCACACATTGATAGAGCTCTTTTGTTTGTTTGCTCGACTCTTTTTTAGGATCATGAGCAACACATGAGTTCTACATCTTCACTCAGGCTTGAGAAACCTGAGATTTCAGCTGTCAGACATGATAAACCTGACACACATTCTAATGTCCTTTTACATGCACCCATTGTGAATTTTGCACCAAGTCATATGCAAGCATCTTCTTCATCCATCCGTGTTGATTTGGGGTGGATATCTGATCACTCGTGGAGGTGACATAGGCATTCGTTGAGAGGACTCTACAGGCGTGGCTCCTCCACCATTCGGCCTCTTGCTCCACTTTCTATACCTTCTACATTGTGATGCTTCTTGTTTTGAGTATTTTTTAGCAGGTGTAGTGCATCTCTCTAATTTTTTGAGAGATTTTGTATCTGTATTTTTGACACTTTTGGCATGTTGACAGTATCTCTTGAGGGGGATCTATTCTGGTGAAGTCCAATGTTATTTTGTCAGTGTTCAAGTAGTTGATTTTGGGCAACTCATAAAGATTTGTAACGTCACTCCACCCATTCAACAGTATAGGAGGGTGTGGTGTTGATCCTACTTCTTCGGGTTTCATGTCCTTACCTTGTTACCTTGGCTTTTCTTGGATCGTGACACTCTGGAGTTTGTGTCCTTACCTTGTTGCTTTGGTTATTGTTCTTGGATCGTGGCACACCTATTTACAGTAGTTGATCGAATTATGCTTGGTATTTTTTTTTGCACTTTCAACATCACTCTGTTGATAATCTCCTTGTATGGAGCTATTCTGGTGAAACCCAATGTTAATTGTTTTTGAGTTCTATGATTGAGCAGTGAATTCAGACCACAGTGCACACCAAACTTCTTCAGCATTGTATGAGTTTTTTGAGCCTAGCTTCTTGGGATGCCTTGGAGCGGGTCTTTACTCTCTTTACTTTGTTGTTACTAGTTTTGGGTACCTTGCGGTGTCCCTTTTTCCCAATTATTATACATGAGTACCTCATCAGGCCTAGTTGCCGGGACTCATACTGTGGACATGCCACTTCTATTTTAGCCCCTAGCTTCACTTGAGGGGGGATATTGGAGTAGGTATTTACCTTAGCTCATGTTCACCTAGGTACTTTATTTACCTTTATTGTATTTATCCTCACCCACTTATGTGTGTGGATATTTATTTTATATTATTTAGATATTAGGAGATATTATCTAGTTGTTAGGTATAGTTCTTTCCTTGATCTATGGTATTGACTAGTTCTTTCCTTTATCTATGGTATTGACTAGATCATTGATGTCTAGTTCTCTCCTAAATCTATGGTCTTTACTAGTTCTTTTGATAACTAGTTATTTCCTTGATTTATGACTTGATCTACGACCTTGACTGGTTCTTAGATTGTTATTCCTTGCCTATTTAAGCAAGGCCGATTCTCAATGTATTACATTGAGTTCCATAATAATATATGATATTGTTGCTCATTTGTTTGCAGAGGTTTTATGTAAATTTATTATGGCGAATTGCTTTCATCTTATTGATCGTGGTGTTTGATTAGCATCTGTGTTCTTGGCTTGGTACAATCTGGTTATCGTTCCTTTCAAGGTGCAAGCAATATGCTCCAATATAGATAAGATATATAGTGCCCTAGATTTGGATCAAAGGTGCTTGGAAATTATCCTTGTCATTTATCTCATCACATAAACTCATGTGTGCACTTAATTGACTCGTTCCCACACGCATATCACTTGATTTAGCACTACATAGCCACTATTACACAATATTACTCAACTTTGACCCTTTGAAAACCTATTTACTACATACCAAACACATTTTTGGATTCATGACAACCATCTCCAATTTTCAAAGCAAAGTTTGAACTTTCCCAAAGACTAAATCTCCTAGTAGGGTCAAAATAGGCCAATGATTTTGACTCGACCTAACCTTTGCATCCTCTACTCGTGTAACAATTAGTTTTGTAAATCCACATGGTATTATAGTTGGCTTATGGTTAATTGAGTGGGAAAACCTTTTACACAAGTCATATATAAAACCACAATCACCTTACACATTCGAGGGACCTTGTCTCTTACATCTTTGGTCTATCCAAGAGATCAAAACAAAACACCCTAGAGAAGGACTACCATGCAAAATCATTCATTGAGGCACATCAACAAGCTACTAAGTCTAAATACATATTACAGCCCTACCCTAAATCATTATCACATGTCATAACTTACACCGCAGGTAATTGGAAAGTTGTCAAAAATACTATTTAGGTTCTCGTTTCCAAACACATTGTTATTGGACATTTTTCACACATTATTCGAGTGGGATAACTAAATCAATTTGAGACCTCTTTAGAGTATTATTATCTAGAGAGCTCTTAACTCGGGAAGGGGTTGAGGAATCTTGACCACTATGAACAAACCCTATTTTAGGTCATTGAAGCAAAGAGAAAGCTAGGTTTTGAAGAAGAAGAAGCCCTAATTTTCTACATAGTTGTGATCACGAAAAATTAAGTATAGAATCAGGAACCTAGAACACAAAATATTACACTGCGTGAACCATATTTGAGCACAAATCTAAATAGTTCAAAATTGTTTAGATCAAATTTTCCCAAAGTTTATAATCCAAATTGTTGATTTCACCCTTTTATGCTATCAAGTTATCTAATTTTTCACAGAGCCAATTCCCTTCCTGCACTACCCAGATTCATCATCACATTCATTATATTAGTTTCCAGAAATAGTAAATTGGTGTGATCCTCTTTAACCCTAACTTGTACTTTCAGATAAAGTTTTTATAATTTGGATATAATTTTAATATTGATTACACCCTAAATAAATAAATAAATTTTTGTTTGTGTTGAGATGTGGTTCTTTCTTATTTAAGAGAGTAAGGGTTATCAATAGGTTGTATATTTAGATTAATTAATAAACATTGATGCATAAATTAGAATATAGCTCTAAACTAATTTGTAATATATCATGATAGATACGATTGCTCAAAACATAAGAGGAGAAGTGCACTTAGTTTAAAACAAAGACATGTGATATGGCAGTGTATGGTGATTGTGCAAATTTTAAATGGCCTAGAGGTGCTTCATCTCCAGCTGTAAAATAGGTCAGTGTGGAACCATACAACTTGTCCTAGAGTGTGGTACAATATGGTCATGTGTTGTATTATTTTTTACAGGATCACATTAGTGATGTGTAACATTTTGTTTAGTTATGACACTTTGTGATGAATTTTGCACCAAAACCCTAGGTGTCACACATTTACAAAACCCTTTATATGATGTAAAACACCCTCAAACCCCATCCATGGGTAAAAGAGCCTATAAAAAAATTAGTGTTTGGGTTGGAAAGCCCATTTGCTGTTTATGTTAGCATTACTCCAAACAGGCCTCAAATCATAGATAGTTATCCACCTGGCATGTGATATCTATATAGATGAAAGTATTTTGGCAAATTTCTCACTTGATAATAAGAAATAATGGCTTGGCATGCTCAAGCTTGACTTTGATTATCTTTAAAGGTCTATCGAATGAGAAGCTTAACACTTGAACTTAGTTAGGATTGTTTCAAACCTATGTGTGAGCTTCTCATAGGTTATGCTTATCCTTTAATGGAATTCAAGAGATCTTATAATGTTTTAGGAATGCATTTTGTAATGAATGCTCTTACAAGTATTAGGTGAGGTAAATAGGTGAGTTAGAATTGATTTTATAGGCATTCGTAGGTTTGATTTCACACTAATGTTAACCTACAGGATATGAACAGACCCATGAAAAAATATCTAATCAGAAAAGTGGTCATTAGGTGGTGGGAGACATGATTGTATGGGCCCAAACTAGAACATTGTATGGTTTGGACCTAGCCAAATGGTCCCAGATATGCAGCTCAAGGTACTTTGTAAGATTCAAGGTGAGATGTTTGGGGATAATATAGTGATGTCGATTATTGCAAGTAGTTATGCAAGTGGATGAGTAGTGTGATAGATTAAAAAAGTCATGTAAGAGAGGTTAGGATAAGTCACATAGGATTGGAATGTGTGTGAAAGTTTTGTTTTACATGCAAAGCCAGAGTTGTCATTGTCAAATGATAAATTCCTAGATTTAGGTGCTTGCAAATATATGATTTGGGATATGTATATTTATTGTATTTTTGGTTATAAATCATACTAAAACAAGTATATGTTTAATTATATTAAACCCTAGTTTTGATATTACCTTTTGGTGAACCTTCTTTATTTTTTTAACACATTACCCTAACGCTTCTTGTTGTATCTTTGAATGGTTTTAAATTTTTTTTTAGGGTTTTGATTTTATACATAGTTTCATGAGAGTACTCCTCATTCTATTAGGTTTCATGTTATTTAATATATCTTACCAATCATGTCTTCCCTAACTCACTAGGAGCCCACACCTAACATGATTTTCTTCAATGCGCTTATGGATCAACTACATACCACTAGTGAAGCCCTATGTAAGGCACAATTATATGAGAAACCCCCACCTGCACTACTTAATAATCTCCTGGTGAGTATAATGACCCTTCCACTTGGGACACAAAATGTGTATGCAAGTAAAGAATGGTATACTAAAATATCCTCTCTCTTCTAGGCAATATAGATGGAAAATAAAGGGGCCATTATATGCATTCACACAAGATGTTTTTAGGTTATTAAAGAATTAGATCTAGAAAGATGATAGTTCACACTCTTGGAAATATATAGGATTACAAAGCATATATCTAGGGTTGGGGAGAGTCTAAGTAGGTCCTAATTATATATTGTAACAAGGTTTTAATAAGATAGTGATACTTTTGTAAATATAGATTGTAAGAATCGATAGATTGTAGAGCCCAAAGGTTGGATTGTAACCTATGCATGACTAGTTTAAAAAACTGTCAAATATGAAATAACATAAATTAAATGAGAGGTTAGAGATATTTTTATTTGAGAAAACACCATTGGTGCATTAAATTCCCTCAGATTCAGCAATACCTTATGAGAGAATTGATATGGGGGATCACAAATGAATAGAAGAGGACCTATAAAATCCACCTTTTGAAGACTCAAAAAATTCTAAAGGTTAGGAAGATAATGGAAAGTACAACTCATATGGTTGGAAATCTTAAGTACATAATACTTCACGTGTAGAATCTAAAAGATAAGCAACACTAACTTCACGACATTTAATACCTTAAGAGTAAATTTGTGAGTTAAGATAAATTAAATATTTGATGATGATGTGATATAAAGAGAACTCAAATTTCACGTATATATAGTGGTCATCATTAAACATTACAATTTTATTTAGCCGACTTCATCAATTGTGGTTGATGTAGTCAATTATCAAAAATAAAATCTAGATAGCATTGACTATGGTCAATGTTGTTGGCTCGAGGTGATGTTCAATCATGGATTCCTACAAGGAAATCTTAGAAGATTAAGGAAGACTCTATAGTTGTAAAAAGGTGACATGACAAAGGTATAAGTGTGTTGTAAGTAGATATGGAAGTGACCATAAGAGGATAGTAAGGTGATGTTGTAGGGAGATTGTAAGGGATGACATGTAAGAGTATAAAAGGTATATAAGGTGTTATAACATGGACTACACATCAAATCCCTCTCATAACTACCACTTCTAACTAGCTAAATGTGACTATTATTGATTACCCGAATTCCTTGTAATATCCTTGAGTACATCACTTTGGGGAAGCCAATGCACTAATAGTGCATGCAAAGAGAAAAAGTTCTAGTAAGAGTAAAAAATAAGGTGTATACATATGTCATAACCAAATATCATTGTATGTCATTTTTTTGTAAATGAGACAGTCTTAAGGAAAGAACCTGCAATTGAATAGCAAATGCAATGCAAAAAACATTTTCTAATCTTTGCAATACATTATTATGAATTGAAATGATACTTTGTTAGTTATTCAATCTATGTGCTATGTCATTGCATAAATATTTGGGATATAATTAGAAACACTGATAACTCACTTCTCAATATTTTGATGGATTTATCAAACATATTAAGTCACCCCTTCAAGTAGGGATAACTACCCTATCTACACATTTCTTAGTTCTTTAGAGCATTGGAATATGTGACATGTTAGTAAGATTACCTTGGCTTCATAAGATTCATATTATCACTTCTATTGTGCACAATTGTGTTAAATACATAAATTATAATGAAAATTTCAAAATTCAAATCAGCATCCCTTTTGATCCTCCTTTATCGCTTCTAGCTATTATTCCTAATTCTTCTCCTTCTATGAAAATGGTCAAATAGCCTATACTCGCCCATCAATTCAACCAATTTTTAACCAAGTGGATGACGTGCCTATCCTATCATCTACTTAACATAAGCCACAATTGAAAATCACATAAATCTAAGTCAATGACATCACATCAAGCATTACAATCAAATAGTAATACATGTCCTAAAGTAATCCATTGAGACATATGCCTCCTCAAGTAGTCCATCCTACACATTCTCCTACATCAGTACATTCTACTACTAAGGCACATAATTTCATTTTAGGTTATCATTCAAGAAAAAACCCTTATCCCCTTCCATATTATATAATGATCATGAATCACACTTTCAAACATCTTCAATATTGCAAAAATACAAAAACATTCAAATATTTGAAATATTCTCAAAATAAAAAATTGTGACCTGAGCATAGCTTCAATTATTACTCCTAATACCTTTTTGTAGAAAATCAAATTTAGAAATTTAACCTTTTGACATCGGCGGTTGTGGTAATGCTCTTTTACTAATACAAATATCCACATTTTATCCCCACTCAATGTATCTTATTGTCTTTCTCCTGACATGCTTATTTCTACACATTGATGTGTCATCACATTTTTAATATAAATGCACAAAATCAATATTTAGCCTCTACTTATCTCAATGCATCTTCCAAATTGCTTTCAGAGTCTCCTTGTCCAAAACCATATGATATGGTTAGGATTTAATATCCAGTCTTGGCCAACATGTATGGTCTTGGACCGACACAATGTCCAACTCTACTTCCAATTCTATTATATTTTTTGGGTCATTTTATCCTCCTGGGTTGGCCTTACCATAATAAATTACCTTCAAAACACTAGATAAATAAGATAATATCACCTCATTTCCTCACTCAACACTTTCATGAGCTCTCATTGCAAATACTAACACAAAAGGCACTCAAGGATCCCTAAATCTTCCTAAATTCGATGCACATCCATTAGGGAAATCACTATTATAGTTATGAAGAACTCAACTAGGTCAAGGAGTTTAGCTTTAAAAGAATGGTAACCAGATTGTACCAATCCACAAAGAACTCAAATGTTAATAAAACACCACACTCAATAAGATGAAAGCAATTTGACAGAATAACTTTACAAAAACCTTTGCAAACAAATGAGTAGTAATATCAAATATTATTATGGAACTCTATATGAAGTACAATGAGAAAGGGCCTTGCTTATATATGCAAGGAAGATCAATCTAAGAATTGGTCAAGGTCGTAGATCAAGCCATAGATCAAGGAAAGAACTAGTCATCAAAAAACTAGTCAATACCATAGATCAAGGAAAGAACTATACCTAATAACTAGATAATATCTTCCTAATATCTAAATAATATAAAATAAATATCCACACACATAAGTGGATGAGGATAAATAAAAGATAAGGTAAATAAAGTACCTAGGTGAATATGAGCTAAGGCAAATACCTACTCTAACACCCCCCTCAAGTGAAGCTAGGGGACAAAAATAAAAGTGGCATATCCACAATACGAGTCCCGACAACTAGGCTTAATCAAGTACTTATGTACAATATATCCATGAAGAAATCTTGAGCCATAAGTAGGAAATAATCCTGCTAGAAGGAAAGAGAAAGAATAAGAACAAGAACAAGCAAGATGTTCTCACAAACACCCCCTAAGAACAACTTCTGAAGCCCCAAGCATGTCATGCAACTCAAGGTAGCGAGATGATGCAAAAGGCTTCGTAAAGATGTCGGCAACTACTACTGAGTCGGAATTTACTCCAAGCAAAGAACTCCATCTTGAATGTGATGACGAATGAAGTGTATGTGAATCTTAATATGCTTGGTTCGCTGGTGCTCAACAGGGTTGTGAGAAATGTGAATTGAACTTTGGTTGTCACACCAAAGTACATTTGGTGAATCTTTTGGGAATCCAAACTCTATCAATAACTTTCGAAGATAAATAATATGTAGATTCGTTATAATTGTTGCCTTGTACTCTGCCTCTAAATATGAAAGTGTAATATCATGTTGCTTTTTACATACCCAAGCAACTGGAGAAGAACCAAGACAAAAAAGGTATCCAAAACTGGAATGCATGTCATCAATAGAACCTTCCCAATTTGAATCTATATATCCAACCAACTGAGTATAACCCCTAGTGTAGTGTAGTCCAAAGTGAGAAGTGCCTTGTAAATAGCGCAAAATCCTTTTAGCAGCATGTTAGTGACTATTATGAGGAGAATGTGCAAACCAAGATACAAACCCTAATGCAAATGAAATATGATGTAGTTAGATTTATCTTTCTCTACAATACTCAAGAGCTTGAACTTGCTCTATTACTCCATCCACCCCTGCTAGAGGATCATTAATTGATGTTCATGCAACATCATCTGTTTGTTCTTATCTCCTTGAGGTCCAATGAGAACTTGTACCTTCTACCACTTGAAAAAAACAACTGGAGGAGAGTTAACTTGATGAGAAAAGGTGATCACTTTGTGATCACTAAAACAATATATAATAGATGTAAAGAACTTCTATATTAATTTGCATAACTGTCCCAAGCTACAAAATCCGTTCATAAAGTCTTTAGTATTCATACCTTTTTTGAGTTCTCTTACCATACACCTTTGCCTCCAAATGGAGATCTTCTTCAATAAATTCACAAGCTCTCTTCTACCTGATTGAACATGATCAAGACAACAAACCAAAGTTTCAAGCTCCCTTATGAATGCTCAAGCATTGCTCTTCAAGTGTGAACTCTCTACACTCTGCCCCAACGATTCACATGATCCTTATTTTTCTAATTCAAGGCCATATATGCAAAGACAAGGTTTCAAATCCTGAGTAACTGTTATCTAGAATCAATTCACCTTAACAAAGGTGTCCAAGACCCTTTATTTAACTGTACCTTACATCTTATGCTAGTTTTCTCTTTTGGACCTTATTGGCGACTAGTCTTTTGAGTATGCAAATGGTCTCTTATCTCAATTTCCCCTGAATCAACTATACATACAGATTAATGACCCAAATATACTTTATAAGGTTCTCCAATATCACTAAATTTCATACCTTGTTTCTTTGTTAAAAAACACACCTCCTTTATGGTTGTAGCATACAAAAATCAAGCCTATTCTGACCCTAACCACGACAGTAGGCACTTGGGGCATTGATCTCACCTAGATCTTGATGGATCTACTTCAGAAATGTCATCAATATGACTGCTACAAATTTTGGTGGCTTGATTCCACGTTATGACCCTTCATGCACTTCAATTCCTCTCTCACTGTACGTTGTATATTCTTGCCATAATTCAAGAAAAAAACAGTCACGTATATCTTGAGCTGTACAAATCCATTATCCTTGAAATTTTGACAGTAGTTAGATAGTGTAAATACAGAGATATCTTGAAATTTTCAGCCAATTTCATCCATCCAGTCAAAAGATATGCAATTCCCTATTTCAGGCCCGAGAGGTAACGATTTGCTATAAAATCCAAACTATGCATTTTCAAAACATACAAAAATTACAAATGTGATCTACATCACCTGTAGAACCTTTCCATGCTAATAATAAAGAGATTTATATCATTTGAATGTTATGGAGGGTTTCTATCTTGCTGTCCTGTTACAGTCCTCATGCACAGTCATGTGAATCATGTAATTTTCATGCCAACAGAGGTATATTCTTCTTCTAAAACCTCATACATTCCTTCTCCTTCATCTCTACAACCCTGAGAACCTCTGTTCTCTCTCCTTCTCTTTGAATCACCTATGAAATAGGTGTCAATTTGCTAAGTAAAGACTCTAACAAGCACCTAAACTGACTCCTAAGCCAATTCACACTCCTAAGAAGACTCAACAACTTCCTCTACATAGAAATCACATGGAGATCTCCTTAATACTCTCATGTAATCCATATAAGAAAACTATTACATGATGACATGGCTTTATTTTTCCAATATTACTCTTTTACTATGTCAAATTTACTCCTACAACTCTCTTACAAGCACTCATTCCCCTTTTACAACATATTCAACTTTAACATTCATTCACTCACACCTATACTAACATGTTCTAATGGTCATATGACCTTCTTGCATCTTATCACTTGATGCTCCTGCATCAAAATATCAGGGCGAGTATGGGTCAAGTACATAATACTTCTAACCAACTGCCTATACAATATAGGATCACAAAGTGGATTGGTACACGCGAAAGTAAAAGTAACCCCAGACTAAAAAGGAGATGCAATCGGATTGCAATTAGCCATATCAAAACATTGAATAAGATCATGGGTGTACTTTTTCAGACACAAATGAATCCCTAAATATGTTTGAGAAATATACAAACCAAGTAAATAATACAATAACCTCAAATTTTCCATGTTAAACTGTGTGGAAAGAGTCCTCGGACTAGTCTGAATGTGGGAAGAAGAGTTGTCAATAAGTAACATATCATCAACATACAAGACAAGTATCATAATATCCTCGCCAACATGTTGCAGATATACTGTATGATCGGAGTGGAAATGAACAAAACCAGTAGATAGAAGAAAAGAATCCATCCTCTCATACCAAGCGTGAGGGGCCTATTTGAGACCGTAGAGAGACTTTCAGAGTCTACAAACAAGAGAAGAGTTGTGAAAAAATCCAACAGGTTGTTCCATGTATATTTCCTCTTGTAAATCTATATGTAAGAAGACACTCTTCACATCCATCCAGTATACGGGCCACCCCTGTGATGGAGCAATAACAAGTACAAGGTGTACATAATACATCTTGGTGACGGGTGCAAAATTATCAGAGTAATCAAACCCTTTGCAACAAAACAATCCGTATACTTGTCAATTGACCCATTAGCTGCATATTTGGTTTGGTATACCCACTTACACCTAACCATCTTTCTTCCTATAGGAAGAGATACCAAATCCCAAGTATTATTCTTCACCAAAGAAGAATACTCAGCTACCATTGTATCATCCCACTCATGTATCCCATGAGCCTATGAAAAAGATTATGGATCCTCATAAACTACCTGACACAAAAGTCCAGAACCTATATAATTTACATGATGATGCCTAGTGGGTGGAAGATCTTGTATGAAAGGTGTTTCCTCATAAATTGTAGTACGAGCCCACTTAGGCATAGTGACAACATCAATGGGAATAGGATCCTCGTCAGCATCTATAACCTCCTCAGAAACCTCCTCAAAGAAGGGATCCTAAAGATGACATAAAGAAAGAAGAAGGCATGGAATAATATCAAGAATCATGAGGAGAGAAACACTCATCAAATTGAACATGCATTCGAAAAAGAACCTCGTAAGTATCGGGATCTAAAAGTCTATAAGATCTCATGTCCTCACAATACCCAGAAAAAGATCAAGGGTTTTTTCTTCTTATCCTAGGATTTCCTGTTCTTTGGCACAAAGGCCCAAGCATGACTCCCAAAGAATTGAAAAAATGAGACATCGACCTTAGTTTTGGATCAAGCTTCCTCTGGAGTCAAATACTCAAGTGCTCTGTGTGGTGTGTGATTCTAAATGTAGTTAGCAAAATTAAATGCTTATGCCTAATATTTAGGACATAAATCTCTAGAATGCATCATGTAGTTAGTCATTTCCTTCAAAGTTTGGTTCTTTCATTATGCTAATCCATTCTCTTGTGGAGTATGAGGAACAAAATGTTGGTGAATAATGCCATGAGTTGCCAAAAATTAGAAAACTCTTTGCTGAAGTACTCCCGCCATTATTAGTGCAAAGGTTATTTATGCAACTAGAAGATTGTTTCTTGACCAAAGCCTTGCAGACTTGAACGTGTGAAAAAACATCACTTTTGTACTTGAGAAAATAAACCCAAGTACACCTTGAGAAATTATCAATAAAGGTAAGTGCATACTTAGCTTCATTAAAAGAGGGGGTAGGAAAAACCATCAAGTCACTATGCACAAGCTCAAGTTGTGATGAAGCTCTCTTGAACAAAAAGAGCATGAAAGGCTAGAATTATTCTTTGATTTAGAAGACTCCTTGGGTTTAGAGTTGTTTTCTTTGGGTTTAGGAGCACTTTGAGATGGAGAAGGGGTGAATTTGGATTTACCTTTTGGTTTTCCCTTGCCCTTAGGATTAGATGTTACTAGAGGTGGAAGACTCAAGGTTAGACAATTCGGATTCTTCCCTAGTAAGTCTTTCACAAAATGTTTCTAAGTGAGGGATTTGAAATGTGTCACCTAAGGCATCCATGCTAGAGAAAAAGGTAGAAGTAAAGATTTGGAATGGTCCTCTCAACTTGGATAGAAACAGACTCTTCATCTTTCTTAACACTCCCCTTCAATTGTGTCAACAAATGCTTTAACTTGATAAGACAGTTTATAATTGATGGAAAATCTTCAGGATTAAGAGAGGTGATCTCAATTTCAAGTTGCATGGCTCTCGTGTGATCCACCTTACCGAATAAACCCTCCAATTTCTCCCATATTTTGAAATGATAGTTACATTTTTCTAAATGAAACAAAATACTATCACTTACATAATTCCCTATCAAACCCATACACTCATCAAAGTTGCATTGGTACTGAAATTTCTCATATTATCTAGTGAACACGGGTTTTTCTGAAGAAGTTAAAGCCCATAATCCTTTGTGTTTAATGATTGTTTCCATTCTTAGTCTCCATGTGTGGTAATTATGTGTTGTTAATGGCTCAATTTGATCTAGTGCAAAAGTAGATAAAAATGTCATTCTCAGAAATCACCAAAAAATGCAAGAATCAAACAATGCAACAAGCCCCCCTAGATTTTACACTTTATAATTGAGTGTGTGACACAATATGGCACTTTATAATTTTAGCGAATTTCTCAAAATAAACAATTCCACTGGAACAAACATGAAAAAATAAGTAATTTTGCAAGAAACAACACTAAAATCCGAGTCACCGATCAAAATATACAAGCTTTTCAATTTTATGTGCTAGTATTTATTTCAGTTGGCACTAAAAAGTAAATAAAATACTCTTTCCTTAACCACACAAATAAAATTAAAGGGGGCTGGAGTTAAGCACCTATTAGTAGGAATCACAAGCTTAAGCCCTCATATGACCATACCATATGACCAAGGGCTAAGGATTTTAACTTTTATTTTTCTACACATATTGTCTTTAATGTAGAAAAAAAACTTTGGAGGATGAGCCTCTTACTTCTTCCAATTTCTCAACTCTCATATCCTTTTGGTTTCTTCTTTAACTCACTCTTTTATCTCTTAAATCTCTCTTGATATTGTTCTCTCACCCTAATATGAACTCTATACTCACACAAAAACTCTTTTCACTCAACATTGACCCATAGAGATTCTCACACTAACATAATTACTTGCTCAACTCTTCTCACAAAAAAATAGAATATTACTTGCATTTTTCTTATATTCATTCACGTACAAACCTTCCCTAAGAACTTATATTATGCTCTATTACCATTTAAAATAGTCTCCAGGTTGGGGAATTGTTGGCAAGAATTTTTTTTTGGGTGGACAGATTGGTGGACTTCTTGCCAATGTAAATTGGTGGACTTCTTTTCAACACTCTAGGAATCTAAGTCCCTCTACTTGAACAGTGCAGCTCCATGTTTACATACGCATGTAAAATTTTGTTTCCATGGTGGCCTTATGGTCGGGGATCCAACAAAAGGATCCACTGACCCTGTGGAAAAATACATCAATCACTTGCTAGAGAGGACTTTCCTTGGAGAACAGGAAAGAGAGTGAGAAAAAGAGAGGGGTGTTAATGTTATAGGTAGAAAACCATATTCCTATACCCATTAACCAGAAAATTCCAACACACATAGATTAGAAGAAATATAATATTGTGAAGGGAAACAAGACAAGTTAACATTTTGAGCACAACATATCACAAATCTCCTTATCAAAGAGGTAGTAAATTCATTTTTTCTTCATTGATGTTGTAGCAAAATTATACAATAGTGAGAATGAGAAGAACACATAGATGGGAAATAGAGGAAGTGCTATATTTTTTGCTTGTTCACAAGGACTAATCTCTCATGAACACACAAAATTGACAACCCTTTAGAAAGGGGATGCCTTTAAAATTTATAAAGCTAGAAGAGACTCTTCGCTTACCCCACATGACCTTTCATCTGCCTTACACAACTTATGACTTTTCATATTCCTAAGAGAAAATTAAGTCCCCATAAGGGTGACTTATTAAATTATAAACATAAAGTAAATTTTTAAATAAAATAAGACATAATGAAAAAGAGCGACGCCCAATGAAGAAATAGAACATGGAGGAGAGAGAAAATGGGGGGAGAGAAGAGAGAGAAAGAAGAGAGGGATAACTGAGTCGACAAAGAAACCACTTCTGATGATCCGATGGAATGTTCTAATGTGATGAAGTATGGATCCTTGAATTATTTACACCATGAGAAACCTCCTTCAGATGATTCATGGATACCTTGAACTCAAGTGTTCAAAAACATTGTTGAATAATTCCTTTGGTGACCACGAGTGTTGCTCATGAAGATCCCTAAAGAGGTTACCGCTGGAAAATGGACCCGGATGACCTTTACAACATGACCATACTACTGCATTGATTGGAAAGCTCTGATGAAGTGCATTTGAACACTGAAGAATATTCATTCCTCAATATGAAACAATCACTTTGAACCATGAAGTGTCATCATTTCTTTGTTCTTCTGGTTACACACTTGGATGAGAAATTAGAACAACTAGTCGGGCATTATAACCATGATGATCCTATCACCTTGAATATACTGATGATTGAATTTAAGACTGTATTTGATTCCTGTGAATTCATGCTTCACGGATTTCGAGACACTTCCCTGTATCTGAAGGGGGAATTTACTATTTTTTAGTAAATGGGAATTTTCCACCCTTTTTAGCTCCGATCATTCAAGTTGACCTTCTGGATGACCTCTGTGCACACTACTTCCATTGAAATTGTCCTTCGTGATGATTTACTAAAAATAGCAAGTTCCTGTGTAGGAGGATTACTATTTGTAGAAAGTGGTGTTTTGGACCTTGGTTTTCAATGAAACCACCTTTTATGATATGGGTTTTTTTCCTTTTTTGAGCCTCTGAAATTTCACGTCTACCCAATCTTCAGAATGAGAGAATTTAAATTTCAAAAAATTTACTGGGGGGGAAACTAGGGTTTCTTCACTGCAAAAAAATATGGGTCGTGCATGCGAAATATTCCACTTAGATTCTAATGTCCTTTGAAAAACTAGAAGACTACAACAAACCTCGCGTCGATCATTCACTGGTTTTTTTAGTTATGAGGATTTTCTTTTCGCGGGTTATAGAGTTCCTCAGGTGAGAAATCTCTTCGAGAGTCTTCACAAATTCATATTTATTGATGTTTTCATTTTCCTCATATCATAGGAATATGGCATCAATTGAGGATGAAAATGGTGGAGAGAATATTTGAGCAAAAAATTTGGCAATAGATGGAGAATGTGGGGGGAGATGAGCAAAAATGGCTAAATTTTGGTTTTGTATGCTTTGGAAAACCATGAGGGGGTGGGGAACATGTTTTTATCACAAATTTCCCCTTGGTTTGGGAAAATAGGTGCAGAAAAATTCACCTTATCCCTTTCATGACAAGTGGCGCTCATTCACCAGCTGAGAGGAATGGAGGGGAGAGTTGGAAATAAGCACCCGGAGACCCAAAAATGGTCATATGAGGAACCATGGATCCTAAAGGGGGTAGGCGCATTTTTTTTTTCCAAATTTACTCCTTGAAAGGGAAAATAGGTGCAAAAAATGGTGCCCTAGCCTCAACCTGACAAGTGGCGTGCATGCAAGAGTTGGTGGAGGAGGAAGTCAAACTGGTCAAAGGTGCTTAAAGTGAGTCGTCGGGGTCATATGGTGTGACTAGAGTGCTTAAGGGGGGATGGAACACTTTTTTTTACCTTGTGTCCCCATGGTGAGGGAAAATGAGGACAAAAAATGTCACCCTAACCTCAGGTTGCCACGTGTCTCTTTACAAATTTGACTAAGTATTGAAACACATACCTTGGAGGGTGACTTGGAAAGACCATAACTTGAGCTCCTCGATGAATTTTTGCATGCTTATTTATATTATTTCACATGAAAAATACATTTTGATAAGGATGGGATGGATCTTATGTCTTGATTCTTCTTTAAATACCTTCAAAAACCTCTATTTTTCTTGGGATCGCCCGATGTGCATGGAAAGAATGAGCTACTTAGAAAAATGCATGGGGTTTGAAGTTGATCTGTTTTTTCCACCATGTAGAGGGCTGAAAATTATTTAAAATGATATATTTTTGCGCTCACAACTCATTCCAGAGCTCCCGGAATCACCTCTTGAAGCTTAGGTACTCTTCCGTGGTGCAAGCTCCTTCGTCCTCAAAAACCCGCTTTCAGTGAACTGGATCCTAAACCTCTGAAACTTCCCAGAATATTCCAAAATATGTTCGTTGATGCTCTTAGATCTTGAATACCCCATCCGTGATGAATTTTATCCTTTGTTTCTCTCCTGGGGTTGCGTACTTAGCTTAGGAAGGCTGATGGTAGCCCCTCCTAAGATTGCCTGAAACTCCACTTTTTGAGAGACTGCCCCAAAAGTTCTTTGGATGATTGTTTCCTTCCTAAATCACCTAAGTGAATGGATGACACTCACATATGGTCCATTTAAATGATAGGATAGGGTTGGTATAGGGAATAGGATGACCTGGGGGGTGTCTTGGCAAGGTATAACATGAAATTTTTCGACACTAGTGTATGGTTGTCATGTTTTCTAGTGAGTTTTGCCTATGCAAAAACATAGGATGACAAAAATCAAATGAAAAAGTCCCCAACCAAGCAATAACATTGAGAACACACACATTAATATCATATTGGAGACAAATATAACAACTATTTTTTTGTATGAATGTAATGACATATGACATCTAAAAAACATAATGATATTTCCCGGTTAACTCATATACACTAATTGAGATTCAATGGGATTTTAAAAATGTAGCAAACTCTATAACACATTGTGCTCTTTATTCACTTCGTAAAGCCTCTCTTCTCTTATGAGCACCCCTATATTTTTTGTTATGTGTACGATGCATTCTTTTAAAGTCCTCTCCATGCTTCCTTTCTACTTTTCCACCTAGTCCTTCGTGGCTGACTTGATCTCTATTCTCCTTCCTTCTTATTTAATTTTAAGTGACTTTCCCCTCTTTTCTCCTTAGTTTTTTGAAACTTCCAATCACTTTCATTTATCCCAAGTCATGCAAAAATTTCATGGTATTTTGAGTTTAAAGTATTCATAGCTCAAGGATTAACAAACACTCCTTACCTCTGATTTCCATCATGCTTCATGTATCCCATACATGTCCTCCATTTTCCCTTGAGCTCCACATTTCATTCAATTTTTTTTCCCTTCTAAATCTCGGTGAACTGGTTTAAATGGATCCTCACTCTTTTGGATGCTTGCGCAAACCCACACACACATTCAATAATATTGCATTCACCACCATTCAAAATCTCTAGATAAGAGATTTCCAATGAGCTCAAATGTGTTCCCTCTCATGCCCTCTAATAAAATTTATGCCTCTTTTTGAAGTTTCTCAATGTTGTCACCTTTATTATGCAAAGTTGAATTTTGAGATTGTACTGTGTTATTAGTACTTGCGGAAGGCAAATTACACTATAGGTTTCATATTTATTTAACTAGTGATTAATATTTATACTTTTCCACGAATTAGGAAGTCTTATCATTTTTATTAAACAAATATACAATTTTCACATTAAAAAACATTAATAAAGTTGCACACTTTTTAACAAAATATGAAATTTTTTTTTATCTTAAATCTGATTGGCCTATAAATCAAGATATTATTGCAGCCTTCAACGTTTTAAGAGAAGAATGACGTCATAATATCTATTGCATTTACTGATAGACATGCGCATATTTAAATTGATCAGGTGTGATCATCTTTAATCTGATCCGCTTTAATTAGATTGGTTTGTAACTTTATAATGCGCAATGGAAAAGCTGACTACACTGTTCTGTTATGCAGAGGTTAGATTCACAACATTGTTCATCTGAACCAAAGGATAGGGCGTATGGTGGATTGTAATGAGAAGACGTAGATCTGCAACCAATTTCTAAAACACTAGAGTTTTTTGACTGCCATTATCAATGATAGGTGAAAACAAATGATACTTTACCTGGCAATTTTGTGTGAAGAGTGCTTCATGCGGGCTTGATGAATAATCTGTTATCATCAAGGTAAGATGCTAATATGGAGAAACTGGATTCTCAACTGGAATCTCTTCATGGTTTGTTTCAACTTCTTTCTCGTGAGAAGAGCCTTAGACTTCTTATTTCAACTTCTTGCTCGTGAGGAGAGCTTTAGACAACACTTCTTTCTTCAGTAGAACGTACATACTTCTTATGGTACTTGTAATTAAATCACAGAGTTCACTGAATTCCTAACAAAGAATTTGAAATTCGCATAATTAAAAACCAGACCGTGTAGAATTGTTCAAATTTGTTAAATAAAATTTGTACGATTGAAATCAGATTCATTTATTGTATTCTGTTTAAATAAATTACCATTTTCCCTTGTCAGCGGTAGGAGGGAGTTGCAGTCAATTGATGAGGTTTATTTGCAGATTAAACAATGATAGATTTTCCCTCTAAATATGACATCAATTTGCAGAGTAAACTGTAACGTATTTTCCCTTTAAATGCCATAGAATTTTCCCAATATCTGAGGATTAAAAGTGGAAACAAATTTTCCCTCATAATGTCATTAATTTATTGCTTACTTTCATGGTAGACTTCACGCTATCCTTTGGTGTCATTATTATAAATCGTCCAGCAGTCTGCACAATAGTATGAGTTCTCTTGCGCCATATTGTGCTATTTCAGAGATAGCTGCATAAGCATCGTACATTTTATATAATTGAAATAGTTTATTAGAACATTTTATATAAAATGGATTATTCATCAGCATATTGTGTTTTGACTATTGCCGTTTCGTTTAATGCTTGGAGCAAGTCACCTTTCATAGGTTGCAAGAATGCTAAGGAGAAGGGTATGAACGGCCATAACGTGGTGGACACAGATTTGATGAGATGTACGACCAACAATAAAAACAAGGATTTGGTGCACCTCTAGATATAACGCCCAGCAATAGGTTCGATTCACCTAAGCTCAGTCACAACATATAGCTCAGTCACAATGCAGATCTCGATTTAAACAGACTTCACAGGGGTGTTAGCACATTTTTGATAGAGGTCGTGTGGAGGGCTTGGCTAGATCTTTGTTTTCATGGTCAATTTCCAGCCTGAGGGGTCAAAATTAATGGAGCTTAGCTCCATTGGAGATTAGGACTCGGTTTTGGCCATTTGACAGGTTGTTGCACCCTCTATTTTCTTGGTCGCCACTTTGTTTGAGGCATATATATTTTTTATTTGCAACAATAAACAAAACTAACCTTTGTAATGATGCTCACCACTTGATTAACTCAACTCACATCCTCTATATAAACCCTTTTCCCAGCTCGGTCAAAAAAGGACTTGGTCGATGCTTGCAAACGTGACTCTGTCAGGTTACAAAGAAACTCTGTGGTGGCTATTCAAACCTGCCCAATGGTTTTGTGTAGAGCATTGTTTATAGCTCGGTAGCCTCCAAATGAGCAGCTCGATTTCAATGAAAATGTTCAACTCGCCAATGCAAAACATGGCTTAATCCTTGATCAACTCGGTGGGGAGTATAATAGCTTTCCCTTTCAATGAAACTCACCTCCTTAAATGCACAACTCAGTGCAATGTAAAACTATCTGATCTGACTATGTTCCAAATAGTTAAGTGGGAAGGTCTATACCCTAACTTGCCCTTTGAATCGGATCAAATGAATGCATTGTTGGGTGTATGCAATGCCCAACTCAGTAGATGTTTGAAACAACTCACCAAATGGCTCGATCCCAATGCAAGGATGGTCTTGGTGTTGGAATCAATGACTTGGATCTTAAACAAATCTTAGCTCACCTACAAATAGTGAACATCTCACCCTCAAAACTCCCAACTCACTCCAATACAATATTATAACTCCAAATTTGACATATACACCTTCAATTACTCGTGTTTCTCCAAATGCAACCACCACGTCTCCTATGAGATCATTTCAATATTCACATTTAGCACCATACATGATCATTTCAACTGCGACAATACTTCACAAAATTGTTGCTCTTGTTATGACAAGTGTCAAGATTATGTAGTGCTTACGCTCTATGGTCTCTCCACGGGGATGGGAATTTCGACCAATGCATGCACTCATTCTTTTACATTTTTTGGCTAAATGTGTGCCTTACCTCCATTTGCATTGGGAGGTATGCATATATAAGTTCTAGGCCCCACAATGACTAAGAAAACTCTCTTTGACTATGTCACACGTCCTCTTCACACCAACTCATGATCTTAGGCTTTATGGTGAATGATTTTATGTGATCTTGACATGTGTATGAGGTGTGAATGTGACACTTGTCACATTTGCATGAACTTGGGCTCTCATGATCACAATAGACTATGTGGGCTCAATGTTTTTATGTGGGATCCATTCGGCCTAAAGTGGACTGTGACCTTGTTTACTTTGACCTGCCCAAACTTCAATATTAAAGTGAACCTACAATATTTAAACTAGCAATTGCAAATGAGTTGCAAGTTACACCGGAGAGGGCTTGAATTTTGTGTGTACAATATGGTTTGGATGCAAAGTGAAGGTGACTTGTATTTGTATTGCATTATAAGTGGGTTTTGTATATATATATATGTGTGTGTGTGTGTGTGTGTGTGCACGCGCGCGCGCAACACTTTTCTTTTATATGTAGGTTGGATCCAAGATCTGGGAACACTATTCTGGGTATGATGTAGGTAGGAGGGTGCACATGCATTGTACACCATGTGATAGTTGTGTGTTACAAAGTCTTTGCTCCTCTTCCTTGTGTGCTTTTACATTCTTTGTATATCTCATTCTCACGTAGTGTTCAAATGTAAAAGCTGGTGAGATTTGCAAATCTTTGATGGCACGAACTATTGACATTTCTGTGAATGTTACTCCTTGACGGTCAGCATTTCCGATGTCTATTGTGGCCTTGTCAAGAGTTAGGCCTTGTGATTTGTGGATGGTGAGACCCCAAGACATTTTTAGTGGGATTTGGTGATGATTACCACATGTGACAGGAGGTAGGGGCAAGTGGGTTGGGTTGAGTATGTCCCATGGGGGCCCTTGGTAGTGTCTGAAGTTGACAACAACAAAGGATGGCAAGTCTGGTGGGTGTGATTCTGGATTGTACACCACATCAATCACTTTCCCTAGTGCACCATTAACCAATCCTGAGCTAACCCACAAGTTAGATGTCAACATGACCTCTTGTCTGGTGCATATGAATACTATTGGCTCTAGTTGAGTGTCATTGATGTTTGAGTCAGAGTTATGTTTGCTTTGTTCTGTGATGCTCCTTGTAATTGGCACGTGTAAGGATTTTAGCATTTGTTTATTGTGCTTGCTTGCGAGGTCCTTTGTTGCAAATAGGTGCTTCTCAGTTGTGAAGCTGGATTGCTCTGAGGTAGACATGCACGACTTTGTACATGACATGAGAAGAGACCAATCCTTAATGGTTGCTTCTGCATTTCTGATGTTGGTCAACATTTCTCTGAATTCAAGTTGTGTCAAGTTCAATCCTTGTTGCCTAAAGTTTGTGTCCAAGGTGATCACTGTATCAAAATCATGCCAAAGGGAGCTTGCCTATTTTGTTTCCTGCATATAATGGTACATTGTTGACTGGAGGGAGTTGGCCTAAGTCACCCACCAAAATCATTGAACAATTACCAAATGTGTGGTTATTTTGTTGGGGGAATGCCTCTCGAAGTCTTTTGTTGATGTTGTTTAACATTGTAGGACCTATAAAGCTCATTTCATCTATGAGTATGTAATGTATGGCACTCATACACTCTTGGAAGATTGCTAGGGCTTGGCCTTCAAGAGGTTTCATGTCGGAAATGGGTATTCGGAGGGAAGAATGTATAGTAGATGATTTTATGTTGAATGCAACAATACCTGTTGGGGCTAGTACAAGAATGGAAGATTTAAATTTTCCTGTGATATTTTGAAGCCCATTTCTGATGCATTGTATGAGGTATGATTTTCCTATACTAGCGGTTCCTTGAATGATCATCTTCAATGGTGGGTGTTTCCCTTGTTGAGTTGCATGGGCAAGTACAATTGAGTATGCAAGGTGTTGTTTTGATGATAGTGGGAGAGCGTCTAATTGGGTAGGTGGAGAAACAAGTGGTAGTGCATTTTCATTGCATGCAAGGTCTATGAATTTAGGTGCACTTTTTTGTAAGGCGGTAGGGATGGAATGTACCTTCCAATTGTGGTTAATGTCAAAGTCACGAAGGCCTATCATGTCTACATCATCAATTGTTGTATTGAGTGTTGGGTGCATGCATGTTATATGCTCCCATTCAAATAGTTATGCATGCAGTGGATTGGATCCCTGTGAGTTATTGTAATCACTGCTTATTCTAGCTACAGTTTCTTCTAGAGTAGTGGCTCTATGTACATGTAAAGGGATGTAAAGGAGTTTTTCATTTCCCCATTGGTTAGTTATTTTAGATGTAGTGATGTCGATGGCTGTTTGGATATGTCGAAAGGGTTTATAAAGCAGAAACTCTGACCAGAAAAAATCCTCATAGTGTATCGCATCTGGGGCAGGGACATCACTGTATCGGGGGAATACATGGACAACAACAGGGGTTCTTCTTTGTAGCCATTGAGTAACTTTCCTTTGGTTGTTGTAGGACTAGGAACAGGTGGCCTCAAAGAGGGAGGTGTTCTCCAATTGTAAAGGGTGTTTTATGTATGCATCTATGAATGAAGGGAATTGTATTGTGTTTCCTACATTTGTGAGGACACATTTGAATACCTATTTACCAACGGATAGGGTAATGAATGTATGAATACAACTAGAGAGGGGGAGTTTTAGTAACATGTGACATGTATCCTGTGCACCAATGTCCCGATCAACAATAGTTTTTGAAAGGAATTTGTTGTAGGTGGCCTTTGCAGGGTGGTCGATGCTAACTTCATTAGATATCCGTGTCAACATGTGATGGTAGCTTTCTGATTTCTTCTCTACTTTGGATGCATATTTTGCAATATATTGTAAGACTGCATGTTGTGACACAATAGGCTGACAGTCAACATTGGCTCGCCACAGTGCCAACATGTCTGAGTTGTGTATGTTGACCTCGTGCATCATTGCATGCAGGGGTGTACTTTTTTACCTGTTTCATCTAAGCCCAAACTCGAATACTCTTGGAGTGGCCAAGGGGCTTTATATCTACATTGAAGTGTCCCATTTTTTTTTGCAAGTAGGTTGCCTCACTACATTTTGTGTGTCGTTGCACATGGTTCAACAGGTTTTCATAGTCAGCTACAGGGTTGTCTGTAAGTATCTCATATGTGTCTAACAAGCATGGGTCATCTTCATGGGAACGATGTATCCTAGATTTTCCACTCTCAGGGCCCCTTGGATTCCATGCAGTTACTAATTGGTCGAAGAAAGACTTTTCCGTGTCAAGTTGAAGGGGGTCATCCCAGTCTAGCACTTCCATGTTTGGTGCATTTGGAAGCCATATAAACCCGTGGATATGAGGCCGAGCCTCTGTGTTCCCATTCATACCTGTATTTTCACAAAGAGGATCCATGTTGGAAAATGGAGTAGGGGTGGTATTGTATGAAAATCTAAGTGATAGTGAGCTCACCTGTACTAGTAGTCGGTGCAATGCAATTTTTTTAAGCACCTCCTCACAAAATATTGTAAATCTTTTTTCCATGTATGCAGACACGATATGGGGGTGCATGTTCAAGTTCATGTTTCTCCATTATTGGCCAGTTATTGTGGGTGGCGTAGGAGATCCTGGCATTACTCTGTGTAAATCTGGCCACTTAGTATCTAGTGCACTTAAAGTGAAGAAAAGCATAGGGCTTTCTAGTTGGGTTATCATATCTGTGAGTTCATGTCTACGCTTGCACCAAAATGATTTAGTTCCTCGCAAATTAGACCCAAAACACATTAGTTGCTCTGTAATGTGGGCATCTAGAAAGTGCGCAAGTTTTTGGCGTAACATTGAGACCGTGGTAGGCAAGTTGTCCCCTATATTTTTTTTTTGTGAAAACAACAGATGTTGTTTGGCTTCTGTGGTGCAACATAATGTTGAGAATGAAGTAGCGAAAGCACGGATGGCTTCCAAATCTGTTATCATGGTAACACATTAGGTGCAATGCATATTCATGCATGTGAACCCTTTTGATACATGTTTGGTGGAACAATGCAATCACTGTAGGGAACAATGTTGGAAAATCCATAGAGAGCAAACCCTCGGTGTTGTATTCGTTGACTGCAGATGAACCAATGTGTGGCCACTCAATTGACTGTAGTGGAGTTTGGTTCTTGCCTTCAATGAAAGTTGTTATTTGGTCAACTTCTGAAGTGGTTGGAGGGAGGGAGGACACAAAAGATGATGTTTTTCACTCATGGGTATGTGGTGGGGAACCTGGGAGAAGGTCTACTTCTGATTCCGCTTCAGCATTGTCTGGGATAGTTGAATTGAAGTGTGGTAGGGAAGTAGATATATCAGTACTCGTGAGGTGGTAGGGAATGCAATGCATTGTGGTCTAGGACAACATCCTTGTAGTAAGGGTCATGAGCTATTTTGAATTGTAATGTAGCCAAAACATGAGATCTACTTACAAAGCATTCGTAAGCTTTATTTGTTGCTCCAATTCTTCTGATAATTAAGATGTCCAAGTCTACGATGTCTGAGGCAAGTGTTTAGTTATGGATGAAACATCTTGGGGGAAGCATATGGTGTGGCCCCTATATTTGTATTGACCACCTATAGCGTGAGTCACTTGCAATATTGGGTTGACCCTTGCTATCAACATTTCCTCAACTTGTGTAAGTGAGGATAGAACCTTAGGTTGCTAGCCTGGGTCCATGTTATTCCAACTTGAGAAGCGGCGATCATCTTTTTCAACAATGCATCTATGACATGTATTGCCACCTTTGTAAACCCTTGTATGTAGCCCAACATATAATTCATTACAACATGAACATGTGGTTGGAGGTGGGAGGTGATCTAATCTTTGGCTGAATTGACATTGTGTATCTTGAAGTGAATGTCGATCTGGAGTGTGTTCTTCGAGAAGGTTGACATGGGTGGCTACATAGGTTGGTGTCTGTGTGTTCATATTTTTGTTTGATGCAAGCTATATGACGACGATGTTCATTTAGGTTATTTTTGTTGCTTGCGTACTTTAACTGAGCCTTTGCATTTTTTCAGTTTCGTGTCAGGCCTATGTAGAATGAGAAAAAGTGGAAACAATAATTAGGTATAGAAGATAGTTAATGTATGCAAAAAGTATAAGTACTTTTGTTTGTTTGACATGAAGTGCAACACTGTATATCAAAACCTCATATTTATGTTTAATAATTTCGATAGAGTTTGCATTCCTGTTAAAGAGTGACTTTTTTTACGTGCAAGACATGTGAGACCAGAAATTGTGCGTGTAACAAATAGAACCAAACTTGTGAATGTAAACACCTATATGTGGAGTAGGTGATACGGTATATGGTAAATATATATTGGAAAATTCCTAACATTGTGTGTGTAAAGTATAGTATGTTTTCTGAGATAGTGTAGGATCTTTTTCATCAATACATAGTTAAGGGGATACGAGGAATGCATCTAATGGGGATTCATGCATGTTGAAGGTCACGTCCTTAACTACAGTGACAATAGTGCACTGGGATTTCTCTTGTGACTTGTAGACCTCTAGCTTCGTGGATATTTTGAACATGTAGCGGTGGAATAGAATTGGCTTAACAACATGCCAAAACATGTCAGGTGTTGGTGTAAGAAGTTGTAGCTCCCATGCTGATATACCCATTATTGATGTAGCAACTTCATCAAAAGCAGTTACCCATGTTTGTTGTTGTGGTGTCCTCAATGATGAAGTGTAATGCATATCTGTAGTCGTAATTAGAGACACCATGCTTGCATTTTTGGCAATACCAAGAGGAGTTTGCAGTTAGCTCAAGTTTTTTCTTGCATTGGTTGTTGTTAACAATTGATGTGCAAGTTGGATAGCTAAATGAGGACATATTCATGTGTATAATTATTGTTGTGGTGGAGAAGGTGAGTGTTTTACCTGGTTGCAAGGAGGATTTTATGCCCATGATATCGGTTTCTTCAATTTTTTCAATACTCACTGAAGGGTATGCAATTGTTGAGCCGAGTGAAGTAAACCATGCACGCATTGCGTGAGCCTCAGTTATATCAGGATCAATGAAGATTTGTGTATTAGGGCCCATGGCTAATGTAGTTCCTTTGAAAGATGTAATTTTTTCTCTCTTAATTACAAGAACTGGTCTTACTGGTGTCTGTGAAGCACACAGTTCACTTAGAAGTTTGCCCTCATTATCACTGAAAGCACCCCATAACATGTTGCCTCAATACATAATGTCGAGTTATCACTAAGTAGGACCATGCGTTTGTGGTTGAAAGTACTATCACTTTTCCTTATAGTGGAGGGGGCAGTAATGGATAGTGCAATAGTGAGGAGGTCAATGGTGGATTTGGCGGGAAAGGAGTTGATTTCTGCTATTGTTTTGAAATGGAAAAGATATTGAGGTATGTCCACAGACTGATTTGTACTGAGATTTACAGAGGATTCCAAGTCTAGGATGATGTCCCAAGGAGTTGTGGAATCATTGTAATATTTTTTTGTAGTCCGCAAGGTGCCTCCTTTGATTGTGTATGTTTTGCCTAGTTGTATTTGGTTGTAGTAAGAAGTTGTAGCTTGGTCAAAAGAAGTCACCACTATATCTGAACTGCTTTTTTCGATAATGTCGAAGCTAAATACCTGCCCTGTGCATTTTTTTGTGCTATATTTGTTTAGGTAGCCTTTTTTGATGACCCTGCCTTCAATAGACCAAAGGATTTAGTAAGGATTTAGTGATTTTATTGGGGTGAGTTGCATGCAGTCTGCAGGGTGTCCTTCATGAGCAGCTGGTGCCAAAGTATCAGTGTGGGATGTTGGCATGTTTATGGCCAATTGGGGAGGCACAACATCGGAGGCAGTGGAGCCTGTGATGGTGTTGGTTCCTAAACAATAAAATACAACGTAAATGAATTAGCAAACGAGTTAACATAAAGTAGTTATCTAGCATACTATAATACATTAAGCGTATGGCAATTTAATGTGCTCTTAGATGTTGTGGGCTTTGTATTCTAAGGATATGAGGGGGTACGTGCTAAACCAAAAAGTGTGATGCATGACATGGATAAGGATAATTTACAAAACAAACATTCAACAAAGAATAGTAAACAACGTAGGGTAGGAAAATGCATTTTATTTAACTATAGTGATAACACGTATGGCGTGTGTTGTCTGTTTAAGAGTAGGGGCGATGTTGGGAATGTAATCATGGTGGGAGAAATGCCATAGGAAAGTAAATGACATTCCATACCCTCACAAAAGGGGGCGGTGTTAACCAATTTATTGTCCACATATAGTGTTGTTTTTTTAGGACATAAGCACGTAAACATATGTACAATGTGGAAGATGTTCACATAACACAAATTTTTTCATGCTCATTCAAAGTAAAGTAGGAAACATATGTACGAAGAATACAATGTATATCTCATGAAAGACACTTTACTAAACGTCTATAGGGGGTTATAAAATGGAACAACAAGTACAACATATTTATGTAAGCATACGCTTTTCGAGTCGGTCCTTCAAAAAGAGGTTTCTGTGGGTTAGCATAAAAGAGGTGGGCATATGTATGAGCATTGCAAAGTTGTAGTAGGGGTGAGGTAGGTGCTAAAATTATAGGGACGCAAGGTAAGCATTGAATGTGTCTCTAATGTATTGTTCCTTGCCACCAGATTAGTACTAGTCATAACCTAATTCACGAAGGAAAGTGTACAACACTTCAAGGCGAAGGTACTTTGTATCTACCTTGTGCATCATGTCTAACACAGTGGTTAAATCACTATCAATAACCATCGCTGATGGGATTAGAGACTATGATATTCTACCAAAAATGGTTGAGCATGTAGTTGCAACAAAAGTAGCCAAAGAATGCACAAAAGTTGCAAGCGGTGGTTGAACACTATGTATTGAGCTCTTGTTGGTGGCTGCCTACATTGCATACGACTGAGGGGACCCATTTGAAGCTACCAGATCAATAGGATGGCTCCCGAAAATGACACCAGAGGTATCATCAAATATCGTGATAATGGTTGGACTTCCATTTGGAGTGGCCATAGTACCTGAAAATAACAAGCAACTTTGTTTAATATAAAACATGTTTCTATTGACAATTACATAAATACATATACATATATATGTTACGAATTTCAATAATAAAAAGACAACATATTGAAGGTGGAAAAAAGAGATATTGCAGAATAATATTTTTTGGATGTGATAGAAAGACAACTTGAGTCTGCATACTCCAAATCCTAGACATTTCATCTATAACATTCATTTATTTGGAGATTGTAACCCCTTTATCTCGAAAGCAATATAAATATTCAAAACATTATTTTTGCCAATCCCTCGACGGTTAAATTCTTTCCAATCTTCCCCAAAAAGTTGAAGAACTTATTACTAGCAAAACAACATTCCAGAAAAGATAAATAATACACTCGGCTACCCACTAAAAGAGAGATATGGCTTGCAGTCCTCTTCATTACATTATGGTTATAATGTTCTTTTTGCTTGTGCACTGCTGAACAATCGAAGTCCCTTAAATGTAATAAAACCCTTTATGCCACACAACAAAATAAATATTCAAATAATATTTTTCAATAATTCTGATAAATCTTCACCACAAAAATAAATAATACAAGGCATCTGATAACATGAATTATAAAACTAAATATTATTATGTAAAGTTTTCTCCAAGAGGAGATATCTTATGTGAAGTTTCATTTCCTAAAAAAAATATTCACCATTTATTTCAATCAGTCTATTAATAACTATCAAAAATTTAAAAAAACTAAGAACTAAAAACAATTGAGAAATAAACCCAGAGCAATAAAGCCCAAACCCATGTTTATTTAAACAAAACATCATACACTTGTTTTGTTGTGTCAACATCTTACAACATAAACTTAGTGCACCTAATTGATACAAGAATAGAAGAATTGTCATAAAAAATGCTCTAACACATGCCAAATACAAAGTTCTTCACCACAGAAAAATAGAAGACTCCAGAAAAAACTCTAGCAAAAGCCCAATACAAAGTTTTGCACTTAACAAAAAATAAAAGAACCGTCCTCGAAAAAATCTTTAGCACATGTCAAATAAAGCACTTCTGCATCATAAGTTACCAAGATCATGTAATTACCAACGCTTAGATGTTGATATTGTTTTTCCATTTTCATGATTTTACAGCCTACAATTTCATCCACAGTAGACTTTCCCACCTCTAAAACATTATTGAAAGAGGCAGTATATGTAAAACAACTAGTGCGTACAGTATAAAAATCTCATTATTGATTTCCGCGTTTACAACAACAGTAATTTTGGCAATGGACAACCTCCTTTGGCTTCTCGGTGACGAAGATGGTTTATACTATTAAACTTATGTGTTTATTTACATCTTGAACTCAAATTATAATATTTATATTTGTGCAAATGCAAACACACAATAGACACAAGCAACAAGAAACTGTGAAAAAAAATCATAACAATACAGTTTTGGTGAATGAGAATATAAGACGAATGGAGTTGTCTTTTAACCAAGTTTGTGTGGTGGCAACTAAGTTTTTCCTTGTTTCCTTCGGAGCAGATAAAAATACACGAGATTGTCCGACGACGAACTTGGGTCCTCACGATATGAAACAAACAAAAGGAGCAACGTCCTCAGCCTTTCCTCCAAGTATAATTTTTTGTGTATTGTGACGCTCTTTTAAGGGCTCGGAAGGTGATGATCATAATAGGTTGTGTATAATATGGACAATGGAAGAGGCTTTTCAACTATTTGGAAAAATGGTGTAGGGTGGCATGAAACCAAATGCGGTTAGCTTTATAGGTGTGCTCTCCGCATGCAGACATGTTGGCATAGTTGATTAAATTCATGTAATCTATGATTGATAAACAATGAGGTTATGTGATATAAAAATGCAAACATAATCAAACAATGAATTAATTATACAGAGTGAGTAGAATAAAAAGGCCTCCATGGCATAACAACAATAATGTAATTTTAAAAAGCATATAAAAATCATGCAAACCTCTTATATTTCTGAGCTGGGGTGTATATGAGGAGAGAAGGGTGTTGCAGGTGCTGGGAAAATCAATCTAGTGGAGGTGTTGCAGGATGGAAAGTTAAAAATGTAGTGATGTATTTATAGGCAAAGAGATATTTTCAGTAGTTGTGTGAAAGGAGGAAAAAAGCTACAGCAAAGCAGATACTTTAAATCAGCTACAATAGAGCCTCTACTGTTTCAACAACTATCAGTTATGGCAGGAACAATTCTAGAGTTAGTGAGTGGATATGCATGTAGGAGGGCACTGCTGCAACTTACATAGTTATAATAATGGCTATATGTCCCCTGTAGATTGTTGTACGGAATAGCCACATACAATTTAGTGTATTTATGCATTGTGTATTGCCTGTATAGTATAGTCAACAGATGGGACTGTGGAGTAGCCGGTTGGGAGGATGGGTGGATTCTACGTAATCACCTTCCAAATTGACAGTCCATGACTCAACTATGTCCTATCCGATTATACCATGTATGGTGAAAAATGGGAAATGGTTATTATTGAAACATTGACAAAATACCCTCTATTATGGGAACGGGAAAATGTTAAAAACATATCGGAAGAGGTACTGGAAACAGACGGTTTCCAACAATTCCAACTCAGTGGAATAGCGATGCCTAATCAACTGTTAACAACGGGGACAACAGAGCCATATGTCATATGCATTGTTGCCATTTCTCATGCAGATAAGACAGCAAACTGGGTCGTCGAAAAGGGGAAGCTGTAAAATGTTGCTGGAGTTTGACACTTTCCAGCAATGGATTCTTTAAAGTAGACACCTTCTAGAGAATAATTAATTGACCTTATTGACTATAAATATTAAGTGACCCGGACCAATATATATTAATTTTGAACCCTTAAATAACTATTAAATCCTGTAAGGAACTCTCTTATCCTCGAGACTAGAGGGATTACCTTTAAAATTTGGAACTATAGAGCTCGAACTCATTGTTTTATGCTCATGTAATCCATTGACATTGTAATCACAATTGAAGATTATAATAAGCCATTGAAAACCATTGTAAATTCCCTCAGACTCTTATTGAACAAACATACTTTGTTTTAGCGATGGAAGACTGCTTAAGCCCTTAGATGCTCCTACAATGGTTTCAAAGGGTCCCAGAAAAGTAAAAGTAAACATAATATCTAGAGAAAAATGGACACTTGTGGTTCCTATTATTTTCTACATGTGCATTATTTTTATTTTTGACAAATTACAACTATGAATGCAAATAAGATATCATAAATCCTTACAATTATTTTACATAGAAAACTAAAATGAGATCAATTTCTTAACAAGCAAAGGTATTTATAGGGTAACACAAGGCATTAAACTCAAACCTACACAAATTATTGAGAAACCTCAATTATACACCAAATGCGACGAAGTAGTTGGCCTTATTTCTCTTTATACAGTTTCTCTTGAATTGTTATTTTGGATAGAAAATTTTGAACAACTCCTATATAAGCTTGGGAAGTATTAGAACTATTGTATAATAAAACATATTATATCACTTGTCATTAGTTAGTTTTTTAACTCACTTGTTTGACTCATAATGTTTATGACACCATTCAAACTACATCTGTAGGATTAATCATTTAAGATGTTAATTGTTATATTGTAATATTAAGAAGAATGATGAATAATGGATATTTTTTAATCCACTATTAGTGGGATATTCTATATTTGTCTCTAGTTTCCACTCAAAAAAATAATATGGGGTGGTAATTGCAAGATGACCACATTTGATGAATATGTGGAATGTCATACATATGAGCAAAATAAGCTTATCTACATGTGAACAATTTCTAAAAAGAGTTAATAGTCTCATACACTTTTTTCAAATTTAGAAAGTGTGAGAAAAAATATAGGAAGTATTTTTTTTGCTTTGTTGGCTTCCAGAGAGAGTTCAACACAATTCCTATAAACGACTTGGAGTTTTAAAAGAACACATAACAACATGACATAAAATTTATGAGAAAGTTAGATCCAAAATCACAACTCAAACATGATTACGAGAATGCTTCAATAAAAACATAGGGGTTAAATACAGATTCCCAAAATTAACCACTCTATTTGGGCCTTATACCCACAAACTAGAAGAACAAATCGAAAAACTAGTGGGTGACAAGGTTCATCTAGCTAGTTATGTGATAAAACTCATGTATGTAGATGAAAATATTTTGACCACAATAACTCAAGTCTTAAAATATCACAGGGTTAAAATTCTTTTGCAAAGAGGTAAAAATACAAGTCAACACCAACAAAATTAATTTTTCGATATTTTCATGTCGAAATGACAAAAAACATAAACTTCATATTTGAGAGGAACCCACTTGAGATAGAGTCAAAATACAAATACTTGGGTCTTGATTTCATTGAGAATCTCATATGGGGAACATGCATAACAAAATGAATTCAAGAAATTTAGAAATCATTATAGTCCCTTCAAAACAAGTGCAAAGATGTTTATTTATGGGATTAGAGAACCACAAAGGTATTTTTAGAGTTACTTGCAGTGACCTACCCATGTGAAGTTTAGACCAATGGTACCTTGGATTTAAAGTGGATACAAATAGAGATAATTTTAAAAAATTTAATCATGTGCAACTCCAAGATTAAAATGTCTATCCCATGTAAGAACCTCCTAGCATTGTAATTTTTTTATTAAAAAACAACTATGATATGTCTCATAATAGGCTATATAAAGAAAAAAGAGAGCATGGATTAAGAGGGTGGGTGGAAAAATATTGTAATGAAATAAGTGCTAAACAAAATAAATAGGACATGAATGAAATGGCATAAAATAATGATGAATAAATGGAGCATCAACCTATCATAGTACCCAATGACCAATCAAGTGATAAAACATTATGTGATGGAAACATTTAAAGTAAACATGTGGACAAAGACACTTAGGAGGAAAAAGAGATACTACCAACAACCTCATTTGGGAAACATGCATACTAAAAAGAATTCAAGGAGCTTAGAAAGTATTATAATCCCTTCAAAATAAGTGCAATGATGTTGATTTATGGGGTTGGAAGACCACCATGTTCTTGTTTGAGATGCTTGTAGTGTTAGTGTTTCTTGTGTAAAGTATGTGTCACTTATTTGTTGGGTCTAAAGTGGAGACAAATAAAGCGAATATAAAAATGTTTAATCACATAAAACTTCAAGATTAAATAATCGGTCACATTTGAGGTCCTCTTAGAAGAAATATATACTTTTTTTGACATAAACACTAACTGTGGTATGTATCCTAAGCTATATAAATAAAACAGTTCGAGCATGGAGAAGGATAGGTGGCCAAAGCGACTGATGAGGAAAGATATTAACAAAAGAAAGAGAATACATATGAACTAAACAAAATATATGTGATTAAGTGGGGCATCAACCTACGAGAATGCACAACCACTAATCAAAATATTAAAAATTAAGTGAGGGAAATTTTTAAAGTAAACACGTGGACAAAAAATCTTGGAAGAGAAAAGCTCTATTATGTTACCGAGTATAACCTCACTTATGAGCATGATTAAATAACTTATATAGGTAAAAATCTAATAAAAGATAAAGATGTTCATAGTCCAATTGAGGACCGAATCACACCAACATAGATATGAGACAAATATCCCAAAAAAAGGTGGAAAGAGAGAATATAAACTTTTCTTCTTGGGTCCCATAAACTATTTTGGTATTGTGAACATTGATAGAAAAATCTATCTATTTAAACAATGTTTGATTGTTTTTTAGTCAATAGGTTATATTTTGTGAGAAAGAGGCTTTCGCAAAAAGGCTCAAAAAAATTATCTCACATCATTCTATCGTGACCCACAACATTTTACCACCCTGAGAAAACCATAGCCACCTACACATATTCCATGTAATGCACCTAGAATTCACCAATAAAATCCCAGGTGTGTTGGCACATCACTTAACCTAGACTGAGTGCTCACCTGAAGCGCACAAAGGTACCATGCCCTTCTTTAGGGTTGTTGTTGTAGGAAGTTAGCATGATGAAGACTCAAAGCATTCAGATCCATGACTAATACATCATTTTACAATGCATATTCTTATCTAGATCTTAAAGTATCATAAATAAAAAAATAATCATAGCGAAATCACTCATGCAATAATAAAATATAACCATGATTAACACCTTGATTCAGTAAATATCCTCCATTATATTAAATGCAGTAATACACATAAGCTTCTTACAATAATGGCTTCATATGATCATGCGCATATAGATCTGATAGTATACTCTCACAGTAATCCAGTCCTTACATATTATTCACACACACCTATACTATGCAGTTCATTACATACTTATAAGGGTGGGGACTTGCCCTTCACCGCTTATCTAATCCCAAAATAGGTCGCATGCTATTATTAGCTACACGTTGTTATAATAATAGCCACACATACAAGTGTGCTAATAATAGACTTCTTCTAGTTAACTGTAATTAGTAAATCTGTTCTTAGCATGTACTCATGCAAAGCACTTCGTAACTGATCCTCAAAAAATAACCAATACGTTTCACGCAAGTTTCCAATCGGTTTGTGTGTTCCACACGCTATCTCTAAAAATAGATCCTCTTTGTGAAAATGGCTAAGTCTTGAATCTGTCTCAGTCCTTGGCGCATGATTCCTTACCGATCCTGCGCTTTTGAATGCGTTATTCTTTCCCACGTGAACCTTTTGTATGTTCTTCACTAAGTGCCAGATTTTAACTGATAAACATTACCCCACACTAATTACATTGCTGCCCCAGAAATGGTTGTCTCCAAAACAAATCAAAGAGTATGAATAGAAGAATAGAAAGAATTTTGATGAATAAAAGAATGTCTTTACCCTGCAACATCTTCTGCTTCAACTTGAAGAATCAATTCTGGATATTCTTCTTTTATTTCCACCTCTAAAGTCTACCAATCAGTGAGCACGACCGCTGTCTTTTCTAGGATATACACTGCAATTGACTCTAGCTCATCTTTTGCAATCTCTCCTTTCTCATTTTGCAAGACCAACAAAATTCTTGACATGGCAGTCATCCTTCCTTCTAATAAGATCATATTTTGCACAATGAATTTCCCAAGCTCGTCTAGCCTTTCCTTGTGTGGTTCTTGTATTGTTGTAAGGGCCTCACACTTCTGCTTGACAAGTGCTAACCATTCTGCGCGGCCCAAGGTCTCATCTTTCATGGACTTCAGGACTTCATTATCTTCCAAAATGGTCTTGGTTCTTATAACGGCTATTGGGGCTGTACAAATATTCAACTCTTGATTTGCTTTCTTCAGTTCCTCCTGTAAGCTCTGAAGTAACCCCTCATATAATGCAATACTTCTCATCACTGAAGCTTTTTCTCGCTCTTCTTCCTGCTCAGGCTTATTTGGTTCGGGTATGCACAAAGGTGCATCTTCAAGTACCAAGTCCACCAGAGTTTATACATAATGCATTGCTGAAGGAAATGTTTTGGGTACATTTGACTCTAAGTGTGGCTTTGTTTTCACAATATTGTCCCCAACTTCCTCTGTTATGCTGATGAAAAAAATGTTCTTCTTCTATGCCAAGTCTTTTTCTTGTTTTAGGCACACTATTTTTATATCCTTAGTTTTGAGCTCTTATCTTAGTGCCCTTATAATTTGTAGCCTTATCCATAATTCGTTGTGCTACCTCTGTTGAGACTTTCACCAAAGCATTGCTCACTTGTTCATCTGACATAACAGTAGGCTTGATTGTTATGTGTCTGACTTGAGGTGTCTTCTTCAACCTCCTTGATACACATGACTCTTCACATACATCAAAGTCTGGTTCATCTATGTGTGTGTGCATCAACCATGATAGTTGCTTCCTTGTGCGTATGGTTGTCATATCTTCATCCATCACCTCCTAGCCATACAACTTATTTTGTGTCATTGTGCTCTAAAAACGGGCGTGAACAATTTTACATGTGTTCTCTACGTAGCCCATGACTGGTAAAACATATTCTCCACTTGTTCTCTTCAATCTCGGCCTCTTAGGAACTTTGGCTTCGAGATTTGGAGTTTGTTCTTTCGTACCCTGAGAAGTCTCAGTCACTGTCTCATCTGCCTCCTTTTCTACCTCTTCTCCATCCTTCATTTCTTCATCCTTTGGTTCTTCCACATTCTCTGGAGGTGTAGGGGAATTGGGCGTGATTTCCTCACACTCTTCCGCCTCCTCATCCAGCTCTAACTTCCTTCTTCTCTTCTCAGTTGTCTCCTTCTCTGGAGAGAGTTGAGGTGATCTGTGCACTGATTTTGGGGTAGCACCTTGGGTCCTTGTTCTCCTTAATACTCTTTTAAAGCGGCACTCTCCTTGTACCAATGCCAAGTCCTCATCTTCTCCTTCCTACCCCTGAGGTGGTGTAGACACGCTCCTAGCCTTTTCCCTATTTGGAGGTTTCCTCTTGCCTCTGTGCTCCAAACCACTACTATCTTCACGCTCATCTTCTTCATCATCTACTTGTATTGTCTCTGTGGGCTTAGGCGTTGGAACATTCTCCATTGTATGCTTACCTTTTGGTGGCCTTGGGAGTGCAAACTCATTTTCCACATACTTAATGTTCTACAACTTGGGCTTAAGTTGAAGGTACATAAGTTCTACTCCGGTGTCCCCAACTACCAAGCTTACAGGCCTCATACTTATAATATCTAAGATAAGCCTCTCAATGTAGGCATTCCACCCTGGATATACATATTTCTTTCTCAGAGTGTGGTATTCACAATATACCTTATCTACATTGAAGGTTAGGCAATGCGCATCTGAAAACTGGTGAACTAATGCCTGGAAATATTTTGTTGTTAAGGGATATGGTAGTTTGCATCATGAGTTCCAAACCCTGTCCTTCATCACAAATTGTGCGATGCAAAAATGCTGGTAAATTGTAAATTGTACTACCTTACCCACCACCGAAGGCAACTCCTTTAGTATGCGCCAGTCTTCTTCGAACACTGTGTGGAGTCTATCATACCACTTCTCCACCCTCTGCTTGAATGGTCCGCTCATTGATCCTTTGCACAAGTATTTTTTAAATCTTTCCGCCAGAGATTTGTGTTCTGTGGGGTACTCCCAAATCTTCTCCTTTGGCCCATCGGGCACTCCAATCTCCATAAACACTAAAGACAATAAAATAGCTCCAAAAATTATTTTTTCACCTATATGTGCTTCTTCAATGATTGTCTTTACTATGTATTCCACGATATTATAGACCACTCCTTGAGACATCTTCTTTGCAACGTGCAACCACATTGTGTTTGCTTGCGACCACCTTTCTTGGTCATTCAACTTTGTTACAATATGTGCAGCTACCTGCACTACTGGGTACTTCTTTAATTTTTCAATTTCCATGCCACGTGGACCTTTGGTATACCCCATCTCCTTCCTTATCTTCAGGATTGCGGCATTATCAGTGAAATCACTCTCCAGATCCACTTCTAAGGCACTTAGTCTTGTCACTGTTGAAATCAAGGCAGTTGTGATTCTAACCCTCCATCTGGTGAAGTAGAAGAAGTCCTCATGGACCCTGCTCATCAACCATCGATACAATGGTTCATACTTCCCAAAGTATGGTAGCTCTTACAATTGGTAGACTTCAATCTACTTTAGTAACTTCGCACTAGTGTCATCGTACACTGGCATATCTTTTGTTGTGTGCTTGTTCATTTTTGTGCTCAATAACACAGCAAGCTCCTTCTTATTATCTGATGTACGATGGTTGTAATCGTTGATTTTACATTGATGGATGTGGGAATCCCATTCTTGTCCCACGATTATGCCCTCTGGAGACTGCATTTCTAAGAAATTACTCTCGAGAGTAGTTTCTTCTTCCACTTCGACCTTATTCTTCCCTTTTACTCTTGTTGCGGGTGTTTTCTTTGGTGCCATTTGAAAAAAAACTCTCTTTTCTACCCTCTATAATTGAGCAAGTTGAAACCCTAGTTCAAATCTACATACCCTAGTTGAAATTGCATGCCCTAGCTCATTTGTAACGTGTCTGCTTCACTCAAACCCTTCACCTATGGGAACGCAAGCTTCTCCTGCACACAAACCTTCTCTCCACGTCTTGTTTCACACTCCTCGCACCTCAACATGATTGTTGGGATTTTTTTCACTTAGTTATTTTCAAATTATCTCAATTGCAACAATAAGAATGAATTCGCATCTTATCGTTATATAGATTTTCAAAAATTTAGTGCATTTATTGCTCCTCCACCTACCAACATGTTTCGCGCGGAATGTTTCAGCTTTTTGGGAATAGAGTTGCTTCTATCCTTTCATTCCTTTTAGAAACAGATAAGGGTTAGGGCTAGGAGGAATACCTGTTGAATGTCGAGATGGTGTGCGCGTACCGTAGAGAGAGATCAGGTTGATTGCGAAGAACTCCTTTTTGTCTTGGAAGGACTACCTGCAAATAAGAATACAAGACCACAAGATTTTGATTAGACAATAAATGAGGGAACTGCCTTGGGCCCAGGAAATATAACACTTCCTTTCGAAGGTGGTCAGTTCCCCTGCTAATATGAATTAACACGAAATATTGTAAAATAACAATTTAATTGCTTCGTTGAAACAGGTAGGGGGAAAGGCTGGTTTCTGGTTTTGAGTCACAATAACCGATACCGGTTTCTTCTAACCGATATCGGTAGGGCTATGTTTTAGGGGCTCTTGGTGAGGGTCGGTTGTAGGGTGGTTGTGATGTTTGTAAGGCTAGTAAATGAGTGGGATTAGGTAACGGGGTGATGAGAGGGTAGATGAATGATAGTTAGATGTGATGTGTTGCTGGGTAGTAGATCCAGGAATGGATTAATGACGGCTGTGATTCAAAAGTCTAAGAAATGTTATAAAAGAGGACATGCAAGATACAACTTACTGGTTATTGACGAGGATGCAGGTCCAAGAACTGTGATGACAAAGGCAGAACTCAGGTAGGATGTCCTGACATCAGAAGATGAGATATCTCCCTCACGATGATCAGATGAGTATCACAGGGCTCTGGTTGTTCAGTTGCAGTCTTGGGCTTGATGTCCTTCTCTGTAAACTCTTCTTGTTTCTTCACTTGTCTCTGCTCGGCCAAGTAAAATCCGGATTCTCTCGATCGCTTCTGATGATCCTGATTGATCCAAAATCCTCCGACCTTTGTTTCTGGTTAGGGGAGGTCATTTACAGGGAACCGATGGCGGTTACGGAACCGACGGCGGTCGAGTAGAAACCGGTATCGGTTCAGTCAAAGTGGGCTATTTTTAGTAAAATAGCCAACTTTCCCTCCTTTTCTCCCGAGGGATTAGTTGCGGGCTTGGTCAAGTAACTACAAGGTCAGTTTTGGGTGCGAGAAAGGGGTCATTAGTCATGGGTGTGGATGTAGACCAAGTTATAGGTCTTAATTAGATTAGTTTAGGGTTAGGACTAGGTCATGATGAGGTGGTAAAATGAGGTGGCAGGTAAGGTGATGTGGATTTATTAATTATAAGATAATTAATAAATAATTGTGTAAGGTTTAGGTGATGAGGTTAGGTTGCGAAATGAGATGCGGGTCACAAGAGTCGTAAGACACAAATTTGGTGTCTACATTAGCCCCTTATTGTCATGTAGTTTGTTTTGTAAAGCTGCACGGACAATAATATGAAGTGGTTTCCCCTATTAAGGGTATAGGTAATCCCCCTCAAATCTAGCACAGATTGAGACAACGTGAAATCAGGGATAGGGTTGATAAAGGGTAAATGGTGTGGAGATGATGGTGAGGTGGTGAGGTAGGTCCAAAGAAGCAGACGAACATGGAAATGCATTAGTGCGACTAGGGTACATGATTTGACGAGCAAACCAGCAATGCATAGGCAAAGGTCGATAGTTTATCCAAACAAGGGTGATATAATCCTGGTATCCAAGGCATAGGAAGTAGCTCCAGGGTATATAATGGGTAAGGTACAGGAACGTTTGGGCATGTTCGGCAGTACCAAATGGTTGGTTTGGTTGAGATAAATGTCACGGTCTAGGTCTAGGCAAAGTTGGTCGACAGATCAAGTCAAGGACCCTAATCATGCTAAAACACGAACAGGTGAACTCGATTGAACAAAAGTTACGTGATGGGTGGATAAAAGTGTATGTTGTTGATGTTGGGCGAGGTATTTAAGTGGTACGGCCTTGGGTCGGGCTTATTGATTAGGGAGAGCCGTGGGTCGGGCCAAGTTGTTGGGTTGTGGCCTTAGGTCTTGGGTCGGGCCAAATGGTTGGGTTGCGGCCTTGGGTTGGGCCAAATGGTTGGGGTGAGGCCTTGGGTCGGGCCAAATGGTTGGGTGAGGCCTTGGGTCGGGCCAAATGGTTGGGGTGAGGCCTTGGGTCGGGGCCTTGGGTTAGATTGGTTGCGGCTTGGGTCGGGCCAAAATGGTTGGGGTGAGGCCTTGGGTCGGGCCAAATTGGTTGGTTACGGCCTTGGGTCAGGCCAAATAGGTTGGTTGTGGCATTGGGTCAGGCCAAATAGGTTAACAAAGGGTTTGCAACAAAGGTTGATATAGGCGATGTTTGTGAGAAAGGGCGATTAGTAAATAAGGGCAGAAATTGGGGGGAAGAGGTGGAATAAAACCGGTGTCGATTGTCTATGACCGATATCGGTTAGGTGACCGATACCGGTTCCTTAGGGCACAATATAACCGATATCGGTTATAGGTCAAAAACCTATAAAAAGAAAAATACGGCCTGTCATTGTCACATTTGCAATTTGAAAACCGATTTGAGTTGTCTGAGGTGGATTAGTGAGATTGGAGCATTTGTTGGTTGAGGTGGCGCTATTTGAGTGGAGGAGTGAGTGAGTAGTGGGCCCGAGTGAGTAGGAGGCAGCAGTTGATTGGTGGAGGACCCAGCAGAGGGGAGTTAGAGCCATGGCACAGCCAGGAGGAGCAGGAGGTGCTGGACCAGCTGGACCACCACCACCCATCCCACCACGACGACGTGTCGTCGTACCGGTAGGTTCGAAACCCCTCATTGTGTGGATTTGAGTATATTATGTTGTATTTGGGTTTTGGGTAGGAATGTTAGATTTTGATAAAATAATTAATAAATGGAAATGATTTGAAAAAAGGAGAGGGTAGATAGGTTAAATAGGCCAAGGCGGCTGGGTGGGTAGGTTTTTAGGGTGTTTGGGCGGGTATAGAGGGAGAAATAGGAAAAAATGGATTTGGGGGGGGGGGGGGGGGGCGCGCGGGGTTCGGCTCCGGAATTTTACAGCGACCCGGGCATCATCGGTCATGAAATTTTTGGTGGACGGAGTTTTGTGAGTGACCGGTGTCGGTCTTATAGCGACCGGCGTCGGTGAAGAGGACCGGTGTCGGTCATAAGTGACCGGTACCGGTCCTTAGTTATTTTTATTTTTGTTGGTTTGGGTTTTGTTGTTGGTTTGAATTTTTGGTTGTTGTTTGGGTGTTTTGGTATTATTTGGGTTGTTCGTTTGGGTGTTGTGGTATTGTTTGGGTGTGTTGGTATGGTTTGGGTTGTGGTGTTTTGGTATTGTTTTGTTTTGGTGTTGTTTTGGTATTGTTTGGGTGTTTGGTATTGTTTGGGTTGTGGTGGTTTTGGGTTTGAGGTGTTTTGGTATTGTTTAGGTGTGTATTTTGGTATTGTTTAGGTTGTTGTTTGGGTGTGAAGAGGGAGGGGGATATCGTAGAGGTTTTTAGGGTAAGATAGGTGGGTGTAGAGGGTATAAGTAGATGTTGTGATAAAGAGTAGGGCTAATGTAGTGAGTTGGTTTTGCAGGCACGTCAGCAGCTGACGATGCGGGACAGGATGCCCCCGCTGTTGAGACGGATGCGGCCACACGTGTCCGCAGCGCAGTGGGGTATCATGCGCGAGGTGGGACTCGGCGGAGTCCAGCGATACAGAGCGATTGACAGGGATCACAGTTTGATGGTCGCCCTCATCGAGAGATGGGATCCGGCGACCAATGTGTTCCATCTCCTGACTGGAGAGATGACCATCACATTGGAGGATGTGTATCGCATCCTTCGATTACCGATTGATGGAGAGGCAGTCTTTCAGGTTGACGCTGAGACAGCCATGGACAGCATCCTACACGTATTCGGGGATGCAGCTGCGCTACTGACATATCACAGCACGAGTATCGCGTATGGGGATATGTACCGAGCCCACCGCCATGAGACACGGCTTGCCGTGCTGATGATGATCGGGATCACCTGCTTCGCCCTCCCAGACTCAGAGGGAGGCCGCTTTCCACGGGCGCTTATGGGGGTGCTACATGAGATGGTGGAGGAGCACACATGTTATGCTTGGGCACCAGTATACCTGGTGCAGTTATACCGAGAGCTGTGGGGCTATCGCTGGATGAGGCGATTCGGGATTTGCTCGACGTTTTTACTACACTGTTGGGCATATGAGCATATCATATGCATTAGACCAGTAGGGCTGCCCCAGCAGCCAGGGCCACAGGTCATCTATAGATACGGCTTTCAGAGGTGGTTGGGGGTCGTGGGCCAGCCACGAGCAGTGCTTGCAGGGCGGGACGTCACTTATTACAGACATATGTTAGAGGGCCTGACAGCGGTAGATATTGTATGGAGACCGTATAGAGGTCATCACCCCCGTGGAGGAGCCCGATCACAGCTGAGATGGATCCAGTATACATTCTGGATTGCGGGACGGAGGCCAGGGGAGCATGAGCGGATACCCCTGGAGAGGGTACGCAGGCAGATGGGGCTACGACAGGATGAGCCACCTCCCTTCCCTCAGTACCGGAGGGATGATGTAGAGGCCCCACTACCTGCACCATAGCCCGTGGACCCAGATTGGGTAGCCGAGAGGCCGGCAGATGATACCGTGGATGACGCTGGCTGCACGGGAGCATTTTTGGTTTGGTGGGCAGGAGAGAGAGCTGCGAGGAGAGCACAGCCCGCACAGCCAGACTTGGCAGCGGTGATAGCAGAGAGAGATCAGCTCAGGGGCCAGGTGTAGCTATTACAGGGGCAGCTGGCTGCTGCACAGGCACAGATAGGTGTCTTACAGGGGCAGCTAGCCCAGGCTCAGGTACAGGCACAGGCGCAGGCACCACCAGCGGCACCAACACAGGTACAGGTACCGCCCCAGCCACAGGCACCACCAGCGGCACCAGCACAGGCACAGGGGGCACTGGTATTAGGTGTCAGGGGACCAGCCCCAGCACCTACGGTGGCTCGAGATCGTTATATGGAGGCTAGAGCGGAGGCCCGGTACTATCAGGATATTCTTGATGGTACCGGGGCTGATTATCAGCCATATGCGGCACATAGAGCAGAGACCTCTCAGAGCCAGAGATCTCAGGGAGGTGCAGCCACAGCCGGTGGGTCTGTTACAGGCAGGAGGCGAGAGGCAGCACAGGGACCAGCAGGCAGACAGGCAGAGGGCGGTGGAGAGAGCTGAGGGGTCCCTGCATATTTTTGTATTGGTTCATTGGATATGGGCACCGGTCTGCGAACCGGCTATGTTTATAGAGGCCTGCGTGCCTAGATATTATGTATTCATTTATTCATTCATTCATTTATTGTATATACCGGCCCGAGCCTGTACAGTTGATAGCCTGAGTATGTTTTTGATATGAGAGACCGGCCTGCGAGCCGAGTCGAGATTATTGACAGTTATTGCGGCCTGCGTGCCGGCTTTGTTGTATTATGAGATCACAGAGGTCCCGATGCAGGGCACATTGTATATTTGAAACTTTGTATATATATAGATATGATGATTTGACCCACATGTTGTGCGTAAAAATGTGTTAAGTGTTTTGAAAAATGGTTTGTGATATTTAATGTATGATGAGTTTGATTTACATGGTGTTATATATTAATGATGTTGATGTCTTTTGTTGATGGGATGTATGTATGTATATATAAATGATGAGTTTAATTGACATGTTGTATTATGAAATGTTGTATGTTTTGTCGCTGGGTTGTGAAATTGAATGTATGTAGCTGTTGAGTTGGATCCAAATGGTATATAGATTGATGGTTTTTGATATCATTTGTTGATGGCTTGGTTATTTTTGTAATATAGATAGATGATGTTGATGAAATTGTAATGAGATGTGGATTTGATGAAAAATTATAGATAATGGTGTTGTGATGCAGGAAAAAGGGACGGCGCCTCAAAATTTAGGTAGAAAATAAAGAAAAGAACTATATTTTTAAAAAGATAGGGATATGACCGATGTCGGTTAAATAACCGATGTCGGTAGTAAGTAGACCGATATCGGTTAGATAACCGATACCGGTTATCTTTAGAAAAAGGAGCTTTTCTAAAAATAGAAAAGCGGGGGTGGCAACTGAAGTTCTTATTTTGAGAGCCATGCAAGAAGTTAAATACGTGAATGCGACACTTTTTGACGACTGAGACAGGTAATTGCATGAGAGATTTGAGTGATAAGGAGAAAAGAGACAGGGAGAGTGAATGTGAGCGGAGATTCAGAAGGTAGAAAGGCAAATTTGAAAAGGGTGGTGAACATGGCAGAATGAGGAGAAGCATCCAGCAGGCAGGGACGAGAGGGAAGACAAGTGCCACCTCAAGCTGCTGCAGCCCAAGAGGTAAACATCTTGGTAGTAATTTGATTCTTGCATGTTTTGTGAATAGGATGTGGGAGATTAAGTAGAGAAAGAAAAGGTGATAGGCAATGATTCGGGATAGGGTGAATGTGATGGGGTAGGCAGTCAGGGGTTTCGGGCATGCTTGTATGTACAGAGAAGGAGAAACGATCAAATTATTGTTATAGGTGGTGTTTTGTTTTAGGCAGGTTGTGTAGAGTTGATTTCGACCGATATCGGCTTAAGATAACCGGTATCGGTTATTGAACCGGTACCGGTTATCTAAAACCGATGGCGGTTGCTGTAGGAATTTCCAGAATGTCAGAAAAAACCCTTGGGGATTTGATTTATTGAATGGCTGTGTGTCGATTTGATGTGTGCAGGCGGAGACAGGGTTAAGAATGAACGATACTGTGCCAGCGCTATTGTCACGAATCCGAGCAGATGTAACACCAGCTGAATGGGCATTGATAAATCGTTTGGGGTTAAGTGGAATCTGCTATTATTCACGAATCGCACGTAACCATGCTATGTTACAGGCGTTGATTGAGAGATGGAATCCAGAAAGGAATACCTTCTATCTGCCAACAGGGGAGATGACAGTGACATTGGAAGATGTGTTCCGTATTTTGAGACTCCCAATTACAGGAAGACCAGTATATCAGGCATTACCTAGCGCAGCACGGGGAGCGATAACAGCAGTATTTGGTCCATACGCACGAGATTTGACACAGCGAGGTTTGACATTCACGTATGGTATAATGTATGCAGCCCACCCTGAGGAGACAAGGTTAGCAGTGATATTAATGATAGCGGTTGGATATTATGCGTTACCGAGGGCGGATGGGGGAAGATTTCCAAAAGCATTGATGTGTGTTATTTGGGAAATGATAGAAAGGAACGTGACTTTTGCATGGGCACCTGCATATTTGGCGGAGCTATACAGGGGTTTATGGGCGTGTAGACAAAATCACAGGACGACACTGGATTGTTCATTTTTATTACATTGTTGGGCCTATGAGCACATTGTTTGTGTGCGACCAATAGGCCGACCCATCCAGTCAGGAGAGACCAGGAGTGCAGAGGTTGGGATTCAGACGATGGGTCCAGACAGAACAAGAGGCAAGATCCCAGGCCGTGACGGGTGACATTGAGTATTATAGGCAGGTATGGGAGATGGTGACGAGTGCGGATATCTGTTGGAGGCCTTACGGGAACTATATGGTAACAGAGAACATAGCTGAGGAGTTGAGGGGTGTAGAGCGATTGAGGTGGATCGCGGGGCACAGGCCAGGTGAGTATGAGAGGATTCCTCTAGATCGCGTGCGGCGACAATTTGGATTTGTGCAGGATATACCCCTGGCTTATAGACCATATATGAGGATCGACGCCGAGGCAGCATTCTCACCTCCCCGGCCAACACCTCCAGAAGGACCAGAGGAGATAGCAGCTGATCGCAGGGTAATGGATGCAGGAACGACAGAGGCCTATAGATTATGGTGGGTAACAGAGCTACGAGGGGTACGTGATCGTCCTGACATAGCTGTGATTACAGCGGAGAGAGATCGTCTGCAGAGTTTAGTTCATCAGCTCCAAACGCAGGTGAATGAGGCAAGAGGATTGTTAGCGGTTGCGGAGTCACGGGCAGAGGGACTAGAGGTGAGATACCTCCATGCGAGGGAGCGTATTCATATGTTACAGGAGAGATTGGCAGATCAGTGGGCGGTACCAATAGCCGTGGTACCTTTGAGGACAGAGAGGCCCGGCGAGAGGCGTCGACGATCACGATCATCACCTGGTTCGGGATGAGGCGTGAGGGTCTAAATAAATGTTATCGAGGTATAAGAATAAATAAGGATGCCGACCTGCGTGTCGATGATAGAGAAGATGTATTTGTTTAACATCTAAATAAAACTGAATATGTATGTTGATTTGAGTTACGATAATAATAAGAATGTTTGTGTTTTGACTTTCGGTGTTTTGAAAAAGGATAAAGAGGAATGTGATTAAAATAGAAATACACAAAAAATATTTATATTTACCACACATGATAGGTTATGGTAGGAGATGGTCGAGCTAACCTTGGGAGACCCCATGTCTCCAAAGTGCTGCCTACATAGCCCATTGCACAAAGCAAGGAGGGGCCTCAGACCGATGTAGTTCTCCCTTAAGACCAGGGAGAGGTGAATTCAGGCAATTTAGGTATGGTTAGGCAATTTGTTGGTTGGTAAAAATATTGATATTGATATTGGTAGGGTAATGTTGTTGGTGTTGGTAATGAATTGGTGATTTTGGAATAGGTAGAAGTGAAGCGAAAGTTAGCCTACCCAAGTGGTAGGGAACCATGTCCTGATTAAGATCAACACATAATCCTAGATTCGAGTCAAAGAGGAAAAAGTTACTCCGTAGTTGAAAAGAGCTAAACAAACCACATATTAATGCAGGATGAGCTTGAACCCCTAGGTACCGTGCATAGACGAGAAGTCAATAGGTGAAAAGAGTTGTATGATCACAATATATCGGGTGTACGTTACGTCCCTTGAGTTTAAACAAATGGTGAGGTGAGGTGGATGGTATAGCTGAGGTACGGAGAACTTGTTACAAAGTGAGTGTTCTGACGAAAGAGAACCTACCCTAAATAGACAAGTCCATGACTCAAAAGTTCTTTTGAAGGTGGCTTTATTTTACTGAATATAGACTGATCGATGCGGGAAGTCTACAAGGGATATTGATTGTATTATTCTTGAGGTCTTCACGAAGCTGATCAATGCGAGAAGCTTCTGATAAAGGCTGACTGTGTATAGCTGTCCTTCAAGGGAGCAGTCTATTTATAGTAGCAGATGTGATTTTAGTGCATAGCTGTCCTTCGGGGGAGCAGTCTATATATAATAGCAGCAATAGTTTGGCATATAGCTGTCCTTCGAGGGAGCAGTCTATATATAATTTAGAGAGCCAGATGTCCTTTTGGCGTAAAGCATCTAGTTTGGTAGAAAGTTTGACTCAAGAAAATCCCATAAGCATATAATTAAGAATGTGTCATTTTAATACTTTGAAGTCATGGACTAGACTAAAAAGGGAAGGCATCGTTAAGGGGAGGTGGGAATCAAACTATGTGAGCTTGATTTGATTGTAAGATGTAGGAAACAAAGTGTATGTAACGGTAAATGAGCTCAAGGGACGAGCGGTAGGTAGATAAGAAGTGATATAACACTAAATTCAACAGTAGAAAGGTCGAAGATGCAAGGCATTAAGGGGTTCAGGCTCAGGTTTACCATTAAGCGAAGCTAAACGATAAGTGCCTGATCCATAAGTGTGAGTGATTATGTAAGGCCCAATCCAATTGGGAGCAAATTTTCCACGTTTGCTCTTTTCTAGTTTGGTTACATGTTGATTCTCTTTGAGGACAAGATCACCAACCTTAAAGGTACGCTCATGAAGTCGCTTATCATAAGCACGCTTGATGCGTTTTTGATAGATTTGAAGGTGATCAAGAGCTGTAAGATGACGCTCGTCAAGAAGCTCCAATTGGGCTAACCGCTCTTGGCGGAAATCATCGTTGGTGAGAATATCCTGAAGAGATATTCTGAGGGAGGGTATTTGTATTTCGAGAGGCAAGACAGCCTCGGTACCATATACCAAAGAAAAAGGTGTGGCATTAGTGGAGGTACGAATGCTAGTACGATAAGCCCAGAGGGCAAAGGGGATGTGATCGTGCCAATTTCTTCCGGACTCATTGACAACTTTCATAAGGATTTTGGTTAGTGTTTTATTAGAAGATTCAGCTTGTCCATTCGCTTGTGGATAGTAGGGTGATGAGAAGCTAAGTTTGATACCAAAGTTGTCACAAAGGTCTTGCAACAACTTATTTTTGAAAGATTTTCCATTATCTGTTATCAGGCGATGAGGAACACCAAAACGACAGATAATGTGGTGGTTAATGAACTCTACAATTTTTTCTTTTTTAGTTGAAATAAGCGGAATAGCCTCCACCCATTTTGTGTAATATTCGGTTGCTGTGATTATCCATCGGTGACGTTGCGAAGAGGACGGATGAATCTCACCAATAAGGTCTAAACCCCATTGTGAGAAGGGCCAAAGATCTCGTGCGACCTGTAGCGGATGGCTAGGAGTATGTTGAAGGTTGGCATGTTGTTGACACATAACACAACGCTTAACATATTCGTAGCAGTCGTTATTGAGAGTAGGCCAATAATAACCTAGGCGAAGGATTCATTTGGCCACGGCAAGGCCGCTAAAATGTCCACCACAAATACCGTCATGGACCTGTTGGATGGTATAGGTGACCTCCGCGCCGGTGAGACATCGAAGGAGGATGCCATCAAAGCCACGTTTATAAAGGAGTCCCCCCGTAATGACATAACGAGAAACGCGTTTAAGAAAAGTGCGTTTGCCGGTACTAGTAAGTTAAGATGGGAGAACAGAGGTTGTAAGGTAGTCGTGAAATTGGTGATACCAGGTATCCTGCGAATTAGCAGACACATTATTTATCATACAAACAACCGGGGCTGAGTAAGATGGGGCAAAGAGTTGTTGGACCAAGACGAAAATGTCAGAGTCAGTTGATGAAGCTGGAATTTGCGAGGCTAAGCAAGCCATAGTATCCGCAAATTTGTTAGTGGAGCGAGGAATGGTTTGGATAGAATAGTGAGTAAATAAGGCTAGAAGTGAATCCACGTAGTGTTTGTACTTTTGAAGTTCCTCATTTTTACATTGGTAGATGCCCATAACTTGATTGACTACCAATTGAGAGTCGCCAAAAATATTGATAGATTTGACACCTAAGTGTAACGCAACCTGGAGACCCAGAACAAGGGCCTCGTATTCCGCAGTATTATTAGTGCAGGGGAAATCGAGTCGGAATGAGAGAGGCATAGGCTCAGCGTCGAGAGGAATGAGAACAATGCCGGCTCCTCCGCCGCGTTGGCATTTGGATCCATCGAAGAAGAGGGTCATTGGATACGACTCCTCCCTGAGTGAAAGAGTGGCGATGAGTTCGTCGGGGAAATTAAAATTGGTAAATTGCGCCCCGGGTAGAGGGGCTTCCGCGAGTTGATCTGCGATGGTTTGTCCTTTGATTGATTTCTGGTGGACAAACTCAAGGTCGAGGTCGGCGAGGAGCATGAGCCATCGGGCGATGCGTTGGTTTAGATGGGGTTTGGCATACATATAATGGATGGGGTCCGTGTTGGTGATGACGAAAGTTTTGTGATTCAGGAGGTAGTGTCGGAGTTTGGTGGCCACGAATGATAGGGCTAGGCACAACTTTTCTACATGTGTATACCTAGTCTCATAGTCCACCAAAGTACGACTTATATAATAAACGGCTTGTTCGCGATTCTCGGAGTCACGATGTGCAAGCATGGCCCCTACAGCGTGGTCGGTGGCGGAAAGGTAAAGGTAGAAAGGGCGGTCATCCTGAGGTGGGATAAGCACGGGTGGCTGCAAGAGATAAGCTTTGAGAGCCTCAAAGGCTTGGTGGCACTCTTCGCTCCATTGAAAGTCAATGTCTTTTTTAAGGAGGTGATGGAAAGGTTGACATCGATCCGAGAGTTGAGAGATGAAACGCCGGATAGATTGGAGCTTACCTTGTAAACTACGCAATTGTTTGAGGTTAGTAGGTGGGGGCATTTCTAGGATAGCTTTGACTTTAGATGGGTCGACCTCAATGCCACGCAAAGAGACGATAAAGCCAAGAAGTTTTCCCGAAAGGACACCAAAGACACATTTCTTTGGTTGAAGACGGACAGAATATTGTAACAGGCGATCAAAAATAATGGTTAAAACATCGAGATGTTCACTACGATGTTTAGATTTTCCAAGAAGATCATCGACGTAATCTTCAAGGATAGTGTGCATAATGTCATGAAAAATGTAGGTCATAGCCCGCTGATAGGTTGCACCAGCATTCTTAAGGCCAAATGGCATTACACGATAACAGAAGGTTCCCCAAGGAGTTATGAAGGTAGTTTTATGTTGATCGGCAGGGGCAACCAAAATTTGGTTGTATCCTGAAAAGCCATCCATGAGAGAGAGCATCTCATGGCCCGCAGTGAGATCAACAAGTTGGTCAATACTAGGTAGGGGGAAGTCATCCTTAGGGCAAGCGAGGTTAAGATCCCGGAAATCCGTGCATATCCGAAGTCCCCCCGTCGCTTTAGTGACAGGTACGATGTTAGAAATCCATTGAGGATAGTCAATAGGTAGGATGAAGGAAACAGAAAGGAGTCGTTGAAGCTCCTCTTTGACCAAGAGGGCAATGCGTGGATGCATTTTTCTCAATTTCTGTTTAATTGGTTTGGAATCGGGTTTCAGGGTAATGTTATGGACAGCAATGTCAGGATCAATTCCTGGCATGTCAGCGTAGGACCAAGCGAAAGCTTGGTTGCGAGTATGGAGAAAGGTAGTAAAGGCGACCTGTTCTGATGCGCTAAGGGATTGTCCGATCTTCACAATGTGAGGATCCTCCTCCGTGTGGATGTTGATTTCTATAGTAGACTCGTTCAACATGGTTTGAGTTTCAGATGGTAAGGCGCGTTGAATATAAGAGTCGTCCGCACCAAGGTAAGTGAGGATGGAGTCATCATCCTGGCACTCAACAACGTTAATTGAAGGTGAGTCCTCTTCAATCATGTCTGGATACAGAAGGGGGATAGAAGAGGGGTCCTCATTATCGCGTTGATAAGTGAGAGGACCTAGGAAGATAGCATTTATGAAAAAAAAAAGTTAGGAGGGATAGATTCGGGATCTATCGACTCTGTGGGTGACGAAGGCAAAATGGGTGATGATGGTTCGGTAGGGGTGACGTCGTCATCTTCCAGAAGACAACTGACACGAGGTTCCTTTGGTGTAAGTGTTCCCGGAAATCCGAGACCACTACGATCATTGTGCTTGCGAGTAGTGATGGGGATGATTGTATGTCGGCCTTGTTCATAAAGACCAAAACCAAAGCCTTTCCAAGCACAGCGAGTCAAGAAGGTGAGGGCGAAATGACGATTTGTCAGGTATTGAAAATTGGATTGGAAAGGAACCACACCAAGAGGAGGCTCAGGGGCAACGGAAGATGCGTCGACACCCCCATATGTTAGGTTGGTGCGGCAATGAGGTGGTCCGTAGGGGATTACTTCCCCCACACGACGGTCATAGGTAGGATGTGCATGTACCTGTCCATACTCCTGTGGGGTATGGAAAGAACTAACGTTATATAGGTGATACTCCCCCAGCGTAAGGCGTTGAAAAACATCTACTAAGGGGTCTGCGGTTGGGATGTTAGCTGCGGGAAGGGAAGTGGTTTTTGCGACGGTGGTTTCATGGGTTGAAGGTGTAGGTGCTGTTGAAGTGAATGGTAGAGGTGTGGTTGAAGTGGATGGTTGGGTTGGATGAATGGGTGTCTTGACTGGGACAAGCACATCATTAGGGTGATATAACATATTGCAGGTTTTGAAGGGGGGAGGATCAGCTTTTACGGTGTAGGACTTTCCCTCGTACTCAAATTTTATGCATCTATGTAAGGTTGAAGGAACGCATCCCATAGCCCGGATCCAAGGGCGACCTAGCAATATATTGTATTGGAACTCTCCCTCAAGGACATAGAAGAGTTTGGGTAAAGTACGTGGTCCTACACGAATGTTAAGGATCACGGTGCCTAAGGTAGAGGTAATAGCATCATTGAATGACCGCAACATGATGGGGTTGGCACACATGTAGCTAGAAGGGATATTCATTTGTTGGAAGGCTTTTGAAGAGATGATGTTTAGGCTAGCGCCCCCGTCGATCATAACACGACGTACCCGAATGTCCCGGACGTAAGCTGAGATGAAAAGAGCAGGGTCAGGATCTTCTGTACCAAAGTCAACAATTTCGTCTTCGGAGAAACTGACTGCAGCAGCTTGTTGTACAGAGACAGAAGTGGTTGGGGCGGTAGGTTGTTTGGTGAGGGAAGCAACGTGATTGGGTGTTAGAATGGAGGTAACAGGCAGGGTTTCATTAGGTAAGACCTCGATCCCTTGAAGGATTTCAACGAGAGCTTGTCGATGAGATTCAGAAGTCTGAATGAGATCATACAGTGTCATTTTTACAGGTGATTGGTGAAGCTGTTTGATCATGGCTCGGTGGGCAACTCCATTAGAGACGGGGTAAGCGGGTCCACGAATAACCACTTTAGGTGGTGGTGCGATCGGGATGGTGGACGGAGAAAGAGAGGACGCAGGTGTGCTTTCTTTCGCTTTCTCGTTGTTTTTCTGCGCTCGAGTAGCAACACTAATCATATTGATCTCGTGGACCTGAGATGAGGAAGATGGTCGGGATGAATCATGGTCTTCGAGAGGTGGGGTTGTAATAATGATAGATATTGGTGAGGTGGGGACAGGTGGTATAGGAGAGGGAATGGAAGCCAAAGGTCTCTCCCTCCGTAAGTTGTCTTTCTTAATCTTTCTATCTGAGAGAGGTGACTGACGAAGGATGGCTTTTAAAGCTTTGCATCCCTCCACATCATGTCCTGGTGTGCGGTGGTAAGCGCAGATTTTAGACTCATCATAACCTATAGGTCGAGGTTTAGACGGGTCATAAGGTCTAAGTGGGGGTAGAGAAATGGTCGCATTCTCCACCAACATAGCAAGGATTTTGGCGTAAGATCCTTTGAGTGGGTCAAAATCGGAGGAGGATGAGGGTATTGATTGAGCAGGTTTCGGTAATGTTTGGGCATGGTTGGTTCGTACGGGTGGTGGTTTAGCCAAGGGGTGTTGACATGTGGTTTTAACTAAACGTGGTTTCTTTGGCGCAGGAGCTACGTTTAGCTGGTTAGATGATGAGGCTCCAGATAACGTGGTATCTGGAAACAATGGCGACAAAAGAGGAGTGACGGCAAACAAGTCCTTTGATGATGAAATTTGTTTAGGGTTGATGGGTGGACAGGATACGTGGAGGTGACAGTGTTGATACACCCTTAGATCTCTGTATGGGTGCGGAAGGTGCAGGTGGTTTTAAAGAAAACACAGAAGGTATGATATATTGATGCAAGGTGGAGGGATGAGGCCCCAATATGGAAGGTAGGTGTGACGATGATGGTTTTAATTGTGATAGAGGCACGGATTGAATTTGTCTTCTAAGTGGAGGGGCGGCTTTATTTTTGGATAAGTCTAGTCGCTTAGGTGGGTGTGTTAGACTGGGTATTGGCGAGGTCCCAAGTGTAGGGGAAGATTTGGTTAGGCTGATAGAGGTGGATGAGATACTTGGTAGAGATGCGGGGGATGGAGATGAGGACATAGGCATTTTGAGTTTCTGTAAACACTTCGGGTATATGGTAGAGGTGTCTGTATCGGTCATCTGCATTTGAGTAGAATAAGGGGTACTCAAACGTTCCCATAGGACTCGTCTATCTTCTGGAGAGTAACAGTCTTCAGGTGTGAATTGGAATTTTTGTATGGAAGAAAGGTGGGTTGTGATTCCGGTCCACTGTGGGTGTGATACAGGGGGTAGATGAGGCACTGTATCAATAGGTGTTAAGAGGTCAACCGGTCGCTGAAAAGATTTAGGCGATGAAGAACTAATAGGTAGGAGGGCATGTTTGAGAGGATCTGACATGGTTATAGAATTTGGTGATGTCGGTGCAAGAGGTTTCTCGTCTAAGGATGACAAAAGGAGTAGCGAGCCTTCCTCTTGTGCAGCAAGAGTGGTAGAAGGAGACGTTTGGGAAATAGATAAGTTAGATAACATCCGTTCGCAGTCTTGTAGGGATGTGGTGTAAGAAGACTCATCTATGAGAAGAGAACTCTGGGCAGTTAACTCCTTCATGGGTAAAGGAATGATTTCACCTTGGCTTGATGATGGTGAAGGAGGTTCGGGCCCCTGCGTCAGTGAAGAGGCTTGATTCAAAATGTTCTCGATAGAGGCTTTTGGCTGGGAGTCGAAGACTGCATGGATCTCATGAACACTCTCCTCGGCTAAGATATCCTGGTTTATGTTACTATTGGAAGAGTGATTCGGGAATGGTTTGTTGAAGATTTTCAAATTTCGGTTGGCAGGGGCATTAGGATTATCGAGGGTTATATCCCCTGCATCAACCATTTCCTGCACTATGTTTTTCAACATCTTGCAGTTTTCGTGACTATGTCCCTTTACGTGGTGAAAGTTACAGAAGTCATTTTCTTTGTACCAAGAAGGTATAGCGCGGGTGGAGTCAAACCCGGAGTGAGGTTTAACAGGAGGCAAGGTGATAGCTCCGGCTTTGAGCAATTTTTCCAAGATGACGCCGGGGTGATGCCATAAGTTTCTCCCAAGGGAGTGTAATTGATGGGCTCAGCTTTATATTTATAGGTGGTTTTTGGTGGGGTATTAGACGGTGCTTGAGATTTGACCATCACCGCGTGGACAGCTCCTTTTGATTTCGAAGAAGTGGATGTGTGAGGAGTGGTGGTGTTTGGTTTATTGGTGGAATCTGGAGTTTGGAAATTGGGGTTTTTGTTGCGCAACCGCAATTTCTCTTCTTCTAAGGCTCGAATTTCTAGTTTCCGAGCCATGGTAAAGGCCTCGTCAAATGTGCGGAAAGTTTGAATTTGAAGGGTAGGAGAGATGTGCTTAGCGCATGCCTGCGTAAAAAGTTCGATAAGTTCAGCCTGAGGCAAGGCATATGTAAGTTGGTTGATAAGGCCCCGCCATCGTCCAACAAAATCTGCGATAGATTCGTCTTCAAATTGTCGGATGGCATAGAGGTCGGTGATAGATACTTTCTTGGCAATGTTAATGGAGAAATGATCCAAGAAAGATTGGGCTAGTTGGTTAAAAGAGAAGATTGAGTGCTGGGTTAAAGCACTGTACCACTCCAAGGCGGGTCCTGATAAGGACATGGGAAAGGTGCGGAGTAACAAGGCATCATCATGAGCAATCAAATAACAAGCATGTCTAAATGATCGCAAGTGTTGTTGAGGATCCTCTTTACTATTAAAACGAGTAAATTTCGGCAATTCCCATTGAGGAGGATATGAATGAAGGGGGACAGAAGGGTGAATAGGCTCCTGACAAACTTGCTCGTATGTCAAGGCGCTACGACTTCCCGAAACAGAAGCCTCCAGATTTTGCATTTTGTCCATCATTTGTTTGATGAAATCCGTGGTTGGATGAGATGATGGTGTGGTTGTGGTAAACGGAGGCAAATTGGGCCAAGGGCCTCCGCTAGACAGTGGTGGGGTTAAGTGTTGATAAGGTATGGAGGATGAATATGTTGAGGCGACCGAATAGGGATGTCCCATATAAGATGTTGAGGTCACTGGATACGTGTATGGGAATGAAAAGGTAGGCGGAGCTTGAGAAGGAAAGCTCGTGTGGATAGGTGGCAGAGAGCAAGTCATGAACGGAGCAGTCTGCAAGAGAGATGAGGTAGGGGCAGTCGGCGGTAATGATATGTGGGGTCCAAGATTAACCAAAGGAAAGCCAATCTGTGTCGTATGAACCTCTGAAGCCGTCGGATTGGGAGACGGGGCTAAAGATGCAGGAAGCAAGGCGGTGTTATCAGGCGGAGTGGGAGCTAAGTGAGCTGCTATACTAATAGGCATGCCAACAAGGAGTTGACCATCGGGCGTACGGTCAGGGGCATGAGACAAATAGTATTGTACGGCACTAGGATTAGCATCCAGAAATTTGGCAAATTCCTTATCTCCTACAGGAATTTTGGGGATATCACTGGTGTCTGTAGGGTTCCCTATAGAATGTGAAGGGGGTGATTCAGGCAAAGGCACAGAGCAGGCATGTGAAACCATGGCGGCGGCTTGCTTCCGAGTGATAACAACCATGGACAAGAGTACCCAGTAGGGCTTCAATCTATCGGGAACAGAAACAGCCTCAGAATGGTGAAATTGGTAGGTTGCTGGTTTGTCAGGAATTGTAAAAGACAGTAACCTATATCGGTCTAATAACCGATGTCAGTCAGAGTTTAGCCGACGTCGGTCAGCTAACCGATGTCGGTGTAATAAGACTAGTATAAGAAAAAATATAAGAAGCTGCTGATTTGATTTTTAACAATGTTTAGTACACTTATCAAATTGTTCTGAGGTGATCACAGAAGACAGAGTATGACAGAGAAAACAGAACTGAAAACAAGCAAGATGCACACGCAAATCCAGAGACTAACCCTAGGGTTAATTTTAATTTCGTGGGCTTATGCCTTTAGACGTAGAATGATGTCAAAATCCTAAACAAAAGACTTAGGGGAAATGTCAAGTTTGTTTTGGCTTATAAGGTTACCTCAATCAGGCGGAGGAATACCGCGGAAAAAGGGGGGATGTTTGAGCTGTTGTGTTAATTGTGAAGTGATTCGGTATGTGTTGTGCAGTGAAAGTAAGATTAATTTCTTGTCAATACCGTGGATATCACCCCCACGTGTACGACCTGTTACTTAATCTATGTTCACTAGAATTGAAAACAACAAGCAAGAATGTGATGCACGTGTTTTAAACCCAAATCGAAAATGATATTCGATGAAGCAAAAGAGATGACTTTCACTAATGCAAAGATGTAAAAGCAAGCAAGTTCTTTTACCAAAATAACAAAATACCTTGTGAATATCTTTAGAAGAAGAAAACGGCAAGTATGCTCCCTATATGAAAGCAAGCAAGAAAGAAAGAAACCCAAAATGGGTCCCACCGGGCGTGCCAAAATGTTTCGCTCGGAATGTTTCAGCTTTTTGGGAATAGAGTTGCTTCTATCCTTTCATTCCTTTTAGAAACAGATAAGGGTTAGGGCTAGGAGGAATACCTGTTGAATGTTGAGATGGTGTGCGCGTACCGTAGAGAGAGATCAGGTTGATTGCGAAGAACTCCTTTTTGTCTTGGAAGGACTACCTGCAAATAAGAATACAAGACCACAAGATTTTGATTAGACAATAAATGAGGGAACTGCCTTGGGCCCAGGAAATATAACACTTCCTTTCGAAGGTGGTCAGTTCCCCTGCTAATATGAATTAACACGAAATATTGTAAAATAACAATTTAATTGCTTCGTTGAAACAGGTAGGGGGAAAGGCTGGTTTCTGGTTTTGAGTCACAATAACCGATACCGGTTTCTTCTAACCGATATCGGTAGGGCTATGTTTTAGGGACTTTTGGTGAGGGTTGGTTGTAGGGTGGTTGTGTTGTTTGTAAGGCTAGTAAATGAGTGGGATTAGGTAACGGGGTGATGAGAGGGTAAATGAATGATAGTTAGATATAATGTGTTGCTGGGTGGTAGATCCAGGAATGGATTTATGACGGCTGTGATTCAAAAGTCTAAGAAATGTTATCGAAGAGAACATGCAAGATATTACTTACTGGTTATTGACGAGAATGCAGGTCCAAGAACTGTGATGACAAAGGCAGAACTCAGATAGGACGTCCTGACGATCAGAAGATGAGATATCTTCCCTCATGATGATCAGCTGAGTGTCACAGGGCTCTGGTTGTGCAGTTGCAGTCTTGGGCTTGATGTCCTTCTCTGCAAACTCTTCTTGTCTCTTCACTTGTCTCTGCTCGGCCAAGTAAAATCTGGATTCTCTCGATCGCTTCTGATGATCCTGATTGATCCAAAATCCTCCGACCTTTGTTTCTGGTTAGGGGAGGTCATTTACAGGGAACCGATGGCGGTTACGGAACCGACGGCGGTCGAGTAGAAACCGGTATCGGTTCAGTCAAAGTGGGCTATTTTTAGTAAAATAGCCAACTTTCCCTCCTTTTCTCCAAGGGATTAGTTGCGGGCTTGGTCAAGTAACTACAAGGTCAGTTTTGGGTGCAAGAAAGGGGTCATTAGTCATGGGTGTGGATGTAGACCAAGTTATAGGTCTTAATTAGATTAGTTTAGGGTTAGGCCTAGGTCATGATGAGGTGGCAAAATGAGGTGGCAGGTAAGGTGATGTGGATTTATTAATTATAAGATAATTAATAAATAATTGTGTAAGGTTTAGGTGATGAGGTTAGGTTGCGAAATGAGATGCGGGTCACAAGAGTCGTAAGACACTTCCTTTCATGTGTAGTTATTTTCATCAGTCCTGTACCTAAATATCAATATTCTACACCACACTAAGGGTATGTGCAGTCCTCTACGCATAAAAATTCTCTAACTAGTAATTAGCTTCTAGTGCGTAAACGCGCTTATCAAACAAACACAAATACTAAATTGAAAAAGCATATCGACAAATAAGGAAACACATTAAGGAAATGTAGAATTGAAAACCTAATCTAAATGACAACACTGCCTTATTACAAACACCAAGAATACTTATTTATAATAGGGCTTCAGCCTACTCCTGTTGAAGTATCTGGGTAACCGTATTCCACCAAGTGCCTTTAATTGACAAGCGCATGTTTCAAGTACGTGAATGATAACATACAACCCCAACTAATGTACTTTGAGTTTACCTGGATGGTGTAAAAATTTAGAATCATAAAGGAGCACCATTTGTCCTATCTCAAGCTTTTTGTCCCTGATGTGCCTGTCATGCAATGCTTTCTGCCTAACCTTTTCTTATTTTTGACTCCAACATGTTGTTGCTCGTCACTCATCCATCTGGATTAACTTTATAATTTGTTCTTCTAATGCTTGCTCATCAGCTAGACCTCTTGCGCTTGTAATACGCAAAGATGGTAACATGAATTCCATAGGAAGAACTGCTTATGCCCCAAACACTAACTGAAAGGGTGTGGCTTTTTTCAACCTTTTATATGTCGTTCAATATACCCAAATTACTACAGATACTTTATCATACCAATCCTTTCTTCCAACATCACAAATTTTTGAGCCAACAAATTTTTGTCAATGTCTGGCTCAAAAATTTGTTAAAAGCCTTAGCAGACCCATTTTCCTGAGGATGATATGGTGTAGTCTTGTGGTGTGCAATCATGAATTCATCCAATAAAATTATGATTGTCTCATTCAAAAAGTGTGTGCCCCTATCATTGGTCAAACTTAAAGGACATCCATATCATGTAATGACATTTTCCCATAGAAACCTGGATGTTGTAGCCATTGTGCAATCCTTTGTAGGTGTTGCTTCTACCCACCTTGTCAGATAATTTGTGCGAGTTATGATATAACACGATCTAGTTCTACACTCAGCTGGTGAAATAGGACCCACAAAATTTATAGCCCATTTCTCAAACAACTCTGCACTAGTAATAGGTCTCAAGGGAATTTCATCTCATTGACATGGTCTACGAAGATGTTGAAAATGATCATATGCCTTACAAAATTCCTTATAATATTTATACAGGGTCTCCCACCATAATCTAGTGAGTAAGATCTTGCACACAGTGGCATCACCGACATAGTGGCCACCTGCAATACCACCATGAGATTCCTCAATGATATTTGTGCACTCATGTTCTAGTACACAATGACGTGCAATACTTCATCCCGGCCTAACTCATACATGTCACCGCTAATTAACATATAGGGTGTCACCGTGCGTACGGCAAGTTATTTCTTCTCCAAAGTATTTCATTACTTTTGGTGCCATGCCTATTCATAGAAAGACAAACAATGTCCTCTAATTATGATGGTGCGCATTGTAACCTATATAACTGTGCATTTGAGCATGGTATATTTAATGGCCTGTGCTTCTTCTCTTGACTGTATTCTGGATAAATGGTATGGTCTAGAATTACTTTTCCCTAGTTTTACCACTGACTATGAAATAAAATTCTTGAAATAAGAGTACCCATTTGCATATGTGCCCCTGTAACACGGGCTTGTTTACCAAATACTTCAATGCCATATGATCTGTATAAAAGACAAATGGTATCAGCTACTAGGTACTGTCAGAAATTTATGCAGCGCATAAATCATTGAACAAAGCTTCGCGCTCTGTAGTTGTGTAATTTTATTCTTCCAGAGTTAGACTTTCTACTAACAAAATAGATAGGATAATCTATAATACCTTCTCCAGGCTAAGCCAATACCGTGTCAATGGTCATGCCAGAGGCATCCACATGTACATGAAATGGTTTTTCCCATAAAGGAAAACACAGAAGAGGTGTGGTAGTAATTTTCTCCTTTAATGTCTTGAATGTGTGCTACTATGGTTCTCCCCAGTAGAATGTACCTTTCCCTTTCATTAACTCCTCCAATCAGCGTGCAACAATCTTGGCATATCCTTTGATAAACTTCCTGTAATATCTTGAATGACCCAAAACTTTGTGCACGTCACTCTAACTGGTAGGCTCTTTTAGGCCTATAATGACTACGACCTTAGTTGGATCAACCAACAAGCCTTCCTTGCAGATTATGTGTCCTAACAGTATCCCAAATGGTGTAGCAAATATGCACTTCTTGATGTTAAAAGAGATACTAAACTGTCTACATCTTTCAAACATTAAAAGAAGATTATAACAATGATCCTTTACTAATCCATACACCGTCCAATCATCTAAATAAACTTGCAAGAAGTTATGAATAATCTCCTTGAACGCTTGAACAACTATGCGTGAAAATATAGTAGGCGCATTTTTCAGACCAAAAGGCATCACAGTATAGATGAAGCTACCCCATTTAGTAGTAAAATTAGTATTTTACTTGATCCTCCTGGGCAATCCTAACCTGATGATACCTAGAGAACCCATCTGTAAATGAATATATTTTGCATGCCTTGCAATACCTTCTAGTATTTCCTTAGTGAATGGCATAGGAAAGGGTTCAGTCACACATGCAGCATTCAGCTCCTTGTAGTCCACATAGATCCTAATCTGACCATCCTTCTTAATACTGATCACCATTGGACTAACCCATTCTGATTCGTCGAGGGACTTGATGATTCCAGTTTTCAAAATTTTGTTAATCTATTCTTTGACCTTTTCACGCAAGTTGGGGTTCATCTTGTAGGGTATCTTTCTGACTAGGTGTGCACACCCTCTTTAAGCTTTATCCTCATCTTCCCTAATGATTCATGCACTCCTTTAAGCTCATGGTGCCCTCCAGGGAATAAGTACTAATAATCCCGTAGTAACTCTATGATTTTTGTCCACTTCATAGTCTAACCAATAGTCTCCAATTATGGCTTCCTTAGGATCAGCATCTAATCCAATATTCACCTTCTTTGTCTTCATAGGTTCATGATAGGCGCATGTGTTCTTATCTGCACTATCCAAAACCTCACGCCTACTTGTTGAATGGTTTATGTCCAGATTTTCTACTTCTTCATCATCCACTAAGTAGACTATTTTTCCTTTTTCTTTCTCAAGGAAAGTGCATGTTGAAGTAGTGTGGCATCGACCTCTATTTCCTCAGCCAAACGTGCTCCTGAGTTTCCTTCTTCCAATAACTCCTGAAGGAGTTCTTTAGTCTTAGCACTATCTCCCATAGTTAAGTGCTTTACGAGCTTTTAATGCTTCTTCCACCAGTAGGTTTTGTAGAGAATAATTCAAATGTCTAGGATCATTCTTGTAATTAAATCCTGCCAATTTCTAGTCTCTCTATGAAGTTTCTACATATACATACCAAGCACGCGCGTAGCCATGTAGAGTGGAATAAAACTTGTGCACCCATAGCGAAGATGGTAAAGTTTCCTTCCCCTATGTCCAGAGTCTCTCACACTTCTGAACATGGTGCTGAACAGGTTGTCTACCATGATAAGTACAGATTTGAGTAGGTTCATTTCTCCTATAGAACCTTTTGGCAAGAGTAATCCTAATTTCATTCCATCCTACAAGATTATCCTTGTGGACCACCCACCAGCACGTTGTTGTCCCACATAGTGTATATGTTAGCATATTTCTTTCTTTCCAGCGGGTCTATCCACCATTCTTCCATCCATTGCATAGCAAGAATACCATAGGATCTCCTTCTCCGGTGTAATAAGGTATTGAGTTGTTACCTATTCTCCTAACATAACATGGTTTTCTGCCCTTTGTAAATATGCTTTTTACTTCTCACCCTACAAACTCATAAGTGTTATGAGCCCAAATATCACAAGCAACACTTGTAGTATCGTTGATAGACATTGTGCATCCTCCCACTAAATTATTTCTTCTTTAGATCGCTCAAGTATCTTTGGATGATGGATGACGCGCACATAAATCCTATTTAGGTCTTCTTCACTTGGGGGCTCAACATAGGGCGCAGATTTTTCGTCTGTTAAAGGGATAATAAATCGTTCCTCCTTGTTTTCAAAATTTATATGACCCTTTTTGAACCGAAGATTAACATTATTTGCATAGCACCAAGGACACCCCAATAGAGCTGGGAAGCTATCTGACTCTGCCAATGCTAAAACCTCAAAATCTCCAGTGAACTTTTCTCCTTATATGGCAATGGATGCATCTTTTGAAACTCCAATGGGAGTGGCCTTAGTCTGATTAGCCATGAACAATACAATAGAGGATGGCTGCAATGGGGGTCTCCTCATTTTTTCCCATGCATCTAAGGTGAGAACATTGACTTTCATGCCAGTATCAATCAGTATATTACTTAATACCCACCCTTCCACAACAACATTTAGAGTTATTTCTTTGTCATAATCTAGGCTATGAGGGGGAAGATTTGCATATAAGATATGTCATCTGAGTCTCAGTACTTGCGTGTAGAGTGTTTCATTTAAACCAATTCCCCAATAGTGGAATTATATTCTCTTGGAAAAACAATTTTCACACTTCTCTCAAATCATCTATATCAATTTGGACCATCTCTGATGCTTTACTTTGCTCCATCTTCTATGATTACTCCTTTAAATATTATATTTCACCCTAAAGATTCCTGAGTACCTCCATGGTTTCCTAGTAAACTTCCTTCTGATGGGTTGGATCTAGGTATCGTGCATGTAGAACCTCCTCCTTAGTGATGGTAGGCTTCTCCAGTGCAATGATTCTTTTGTTGTGCACGTTACTTCAGCGTGGTTGTGATATTTACCTGTTAATGCCTCGGATTCTGTTGTTCCAACTTGGGCATCCACTGATTCTCCACAGCGCGTTATATCTTAACCATCCCTGCACCTTTGTTTTCTTGTTTATGTTGCTTACTAAGATGCTCATATAAGTCTGAAAACTCCTCATAACTATGTTTCTTTCGTACAGAAAGAACATGTAATATTATGAGGACATTCACGCCTGTAGTGGTCAGGAGATCCACATGTATAACATGTTCCACAGAGGGAACTCACTTCTTCCACCACCATAGCCTCATCCTCCAAATCCACCTCGAGTATCCTCGACCTCTTCCATGAACTACCTTCAAAACTGCCCATCATTTAAATCATAGCGCACCTGATTGTGATCCTGATTCCTGATGCTCGTTCTTGCCTTTAGAGTTATCTAAAATTCTTTTCTATCATACACCAATATCTATAGCATCATGGATCTGACCAATCAATCTAGACAGTCTTTCGTGTATCATGAGTCATGGATCTACAAATTTTGTAGGGTAGCATGAAACATTCTTCCTTATCGTGCGTTGTAGTAATGGACAGTGGCTAGCATCATGGTTTAGATGGCATATCTCATAGTCTAAAAGCAATGAGTTCACTGATCTATGCAAGGACAACTATCCTTTTTGTGACCTTCCACTTCACAATTCTGTACACCAAATCCCTGTAGCGCATCTCATGTGCTGAATTTGTATGATAGTTTCTCTAACTGCTTTACCATAGCTACGATCTGATGCTTCTAAAAATGGGCTCACCCCAGTGTCTATACTTCCAAACTACCTCAGTCATGTAAGGTTGCCTCAAGTGCTTCACGTGGATCAGTGTATGTTTTATGTGATAGTGCCCTCCTAAAAGGTGTAATCAGGCCTCCAACAAACCATTGTGCATGTTGACTTGCATGAATATCATACGAAAGCTTAGATAACAATGTTTTAAAACAGGCATCATACTCTGTAACACTCTCAGTAGTGCCTTGCTTGATATCTTTGAGTGCGCTTATACTCTTCTTCTCAAACTATAGGGATATGAAACTCTTTAAGGAACATCATCTTTTAAAGCTGGATAGTCTACACAAGTCTGATCAGGGTCAAACTTTCTATACCAACTGTGTGCACGTGCGCCTTGTAACGTAGTAGCAAATTAACTTTCCTTACACTCAGAAGCCATGATTCCTTTTACGTGCCATAATATTTCACACATGTGTATGTGTTCAGTAGCATCTTTTATGCCCCTATACTCTGGGAGACGAAGAGACATATCCATATAAATATTCTGGGGTTGTTGCAGACCTTGTCAACCTGATCCAGAACCTCTTGTGTTTCCTCTACCTCTAGAACCACCAAATCCACCTGAGCTAGAGCCACCTATACCTCCTGATCCTGAACCTGTAGTTGGAATCGGACCAGAAGATGTACTTCCCTATGTCCCAATAGTAGTACTGAATTGTACCCCAACAATCTGTGAAGTGTTACTACTCCCAGAAGATAGTCCAAAAATCTGCGCGCCTGAATTCTGTGTAGATGATACACCCAAAAAGGTACTCCCATATAACAATGAATTCATTTGTCACTACCATCGTTGTGCTCACTTATATGACTCAATTCTACTCTCACCACTTCCTAAATTAGCTTATTGATCTTTTTGTTGTACTAGATACTGGAAAACCAAGCGCAAGGTCATCAAAGGTTGGGACCCAGGTGGATTCAGGTCATACCCATCTGTTGGCTGATGGTGCACTTCCATGTGAGTCCGAGGAGGGTTCCCTGTCATTTTTTCCTAGATGGGGAAGTTCCTTATGCTCTAGCTCCATGTCTTCTGCACGAGCTTCAAATCCTTCACGAGCCATCTCTCTCTATAACACCATCTGTCTCTGTAATCTCTTATTGCTTCTCATACCATCCCTCTCGCATGTGCCTCATCATACTTCATCTACCTCTCTTCCCTCTACCTCTGCTACCGCCAGGTCTGCCATCTTTCACCAAGTCCCGTTCCTTGCACCCGTGTGTGCGTGGAGGTTTATAGCTAGTCATCAGGTTTGTTCTTCCAAGTTTAATGTTACCATCAATAATTTTGATCGCTAGTAGAATACCTTAAAAGATATGTTCCCTCTAAGATACCATAAAAATTGGAACTCAACTACATCTGAGAACATGAATACGTCGATATTTAATACTCCAAGAATATAGTTTGTTTATAACACCACAAAACCATGTATCCACTGCACGAGCCCAGATCAGGTCAGCATCATACAGTGCTTGAAATTCCTCCTGCATCTAGATAAGTGTGCGATATCTCCAAATCCGTTTAGACACATATGTAACCAGCCACTCGTACAACTCTACTTGAAAGATAGCAAAGAATCTCTCATATAAAATGTCTTATAAATTCTACTCTACCCACAGTGCGTGCATTAAATCTCGGATCCAGTCTTAAACCTTAATGCACGTATTCTTCCTCCAGAGTCATGTGAATCCATTCTTCAACTCTTGTCTAAAGTTAACTATTGTGTCTTCATCACGAACCATCTTAGAAACAATTAAAAAAGAGGTCCTTGGTAACGGAACCAATGATGCAGCCTAGAATTCACCAGATACAATCCTAGACACGCTGGCACATCACTCAGTATAGACTGAGTGCACTCACCCAAAGCGTGAAAAGGCACCACGTCCCTCTTTAGGGTTGTTTTTAGCAGGATGTTAACATGATGAATTACTTAAGGATATACAGATTTATAACTAATCCATCATTCTACACAGCATGTATAACAGAACCAGATCTATGAAGTATAATACACTTAAGTGTTAATCATAAGCGAAATCAATAGCATGTAATGATCAGAACTATAGCCATGAATAATTCTTTGGTTCAGCCAATATTCTTCATTATATTAATCATAACAGTAATGCATAAAAGCTTCATACAATAATAGGTTTCATATGCTCATGCGTAGATGGACCTAATACACTTATCCATCTCACAGTACACACATCTAGTCCTTACCTACTCTCTCACTCTACATCTATATCTACGCATCTCTGTTACATACTTAGAAGGGTGGGGGCTTTCCATTCACCACTTAGCTACATTCTAGAAATAGGTCACATGTTAATAATAGCCACGTGCGCTTTTATAATACATAGCCAGACATGCAAGTGTGTTATCTATAGATCTTCATTCTAGTTAACTGTAAGGTAGCTAAATCTTAATCTCAGCTTGTCACCTCCATGCAAAATCGATTCATAGACAATCCTCTAAAGATAGACAATGTGTGGTTACGCACAAGTCTCCAAGTGTTTCTTGTGTGTTCCACACACCACCTCCTCAAAATAGATCTTCATGCATCCATAAACAGATAAGTCCTGAATAATGAACTTTGTCCTTCCGCATGCTAGTTATTCCTATCCTTCTGGAATCCTGACCACACTTTCTGACATGCGACTCTAGTTTCCCACGCGAACCTTCTGATAAGTATTTTCTCTAAGTGCAACATTATGTCTTTTGAAAAATTATTATATGGTTTGATTATAATATTTAATTTATCATTTTTTCCTTAAAGCTCTTTCCCATTTGTATTAAATGTATTTTACATTTGAAATTACGCTCCAATACAATTTTCTACTTTATCATAATTTTATTTTTTATATGTATATCATTAAAATTGACATTAACATAACATGTTATAAATAAAATTGTATAATATAATAATACAATTAAATAAAAATAAGTTTGACAAAATAATTGTAAATAATGACAAATTTAAGTTACATTTTTAGACAAAAAAATTTACAATTTAATAAGTGGAGGTTAGTGTCACAATTTGAGTCAAATGTAGTGTTATCATTTAAGCCACAAATGCTACGCCCTTAACCTATTGCTTGTATTAGGATATGAGTAGCCAACTTGTGGCTTACCATATCATTTTATTAGATCATTTATACTCTCTCATGCTTAGTAAGTCGGCCTTAGTGATGGCCATAACATATGAATAGTATATATAGGGGATTGTAGGTAGTACTTGATCATCATTTGAGCATTTGAGTCTTATTTTATGTTTAGAGGTTTCCCCCTCGAAGTGGCGAAGCTATTCTAATTGCATATTGAGATTATTATTCTGAAATATTGTGTTATTTGGTGTTCTATTGTCTGCTCATAAGCTGAATTATACAAGTAATTTCATTACAAGTGGTATCAAAGCTTCGATTTGGGCCAAAATTAGGGCAAAAACCCTAATGTTTTGTTTCCACAACATATCTTATGAACTAGAATAGAATTTATAGCAGATATTTTTTTACCAGAGTTGTCGAATCATTTCAAGTAAAAATATCCCAGGAAACTTTCAGACCTTTTTGATATCTTTTGCAAAAGTTATTGCAAATTTAGGGTTGTTAGATAAAGATCACTCCCTAGGATCGCAAATTTGTGGATTTTTTTCAGAGTTCTTTGCATTTTCAAAAATCTCTCAAAATAATAGTATTAATATCTTCTCTGTGTTTTATCCTATGTTGGATGCCGAATTTTTATCGAAACCCTAAACCCTAAGGTTTGACATCATGATGGAGCCTTCTACAAGAGCAAAAAAGAATCCGGTCACTCCGGGTAAAACTCAAGATAAAGATGGGGTAGTGATTGAAGAGTTGGAGTCAGAAGGGGTAAATACAAATCCCTTAACACTAGGGTTTACCTCAATTGATCATAAGGTGAGCCAAATCGAGTATGAGATGTGAAATGTACAATCTAATATGGCCTCTAAAGGAGACATAGACCAATTTAATCAGCGGTTGGATGATATCATGAAACATGTAAAGGGTAAATAGTATGGCCCAAATCCACCCCATATCAACCAAGGATGACCTTCAATTCAAAATAATGGACACTATAACCATATTGGATCACCTTTCCAACCCAATCAGAATCCAACTTATTCACAATCACGGAACATGATGCCAAGAGTGGATATGCACAAATTTGATGGGAAGGATCAACTAAATTGGATAAATCAAATAGAGAACTTCTTTGAGTTACATCAAACACCATCAGACACAAAAGGTGACATTGGCATCCCTCTATCTTGAACTAGACCAATTCATTTGGTATCGATGGTTATGTGCTCAAAGGCAGAAGAATGGTCTCAATGTCACTTGGACAGTTTTTACCGAGGAGTTGCAATTGCACTATAGTTCCTGTGTTTCAGATAACTACTTTAGTCAATTAGAAAAGTTATGACAAACATAGGATCAGTCAAAGATTATGTGCATCAATTCCAGAACCTATCCTTAAGGGTGGAGAATATACCAGAAGAGAATCTAAATGACCTATTTCTTGGGGGTCTTAAGGACCAAATCGAGCATGAGGTACGTATGTTTAATCCACTCAAGCTTTTTGATTCTATTATCATGGCACATCGAGTAGAGGAAAAAGTTCTTTGGAGTAGGAGGCTACCTTTCATTAACACCAGAGACTGTAGTATCTCTTCCCCTTCATTTTATAGGCCAATTAGATCGACTCCTTAACAAATGGAAGAAAAGAGAACAAAAGGATTATGTTTTAACTATGATAGCAAATATGGACCGGGACACAAATGTGCTGAGAAGAAGTTGTTCTATATTGACTGAGGTGATGAGGATGATGAGGATGCTGAAATTATAGGAGAGGCAGAGGAACCAGTAGAAGATGAAGTAGAGGATCACCAACCTACAATTTCTTGCCATGCATTGTCAGGTATTAATACTCCTCAAACACTCAAGGTTATTGGCTATCTCAAAAAATAAAAGGTGACAATGTTGATTGACTCAGGGAGTACTCATAACTTCATAAATAGTAAGTTAGCTGCCCACCTTAATTTTTTATTTACCCAGCTCCAGAAATGCAAGTTATGATTACAGATGGTGGGACAATCAAGTGCATAAGAAAGTGCCATAATATCAAACTTTCCATGGGAGACTACATGTCAGACTCACCTATGTTTGCTATTTCTATGGGAGGGGCAGATATTGTTTTGGGTGTCCAATGGCTCACAACCTTAGGTACTATAGAGATGAATTTCCAAGAATTGTTCATGGGATTTCATTCAGATGGAAGGACAATACAATTGAATTGGATGGTAGCTAAGTCTCCACATATTATTAGCTCTCATCAGATGCATAAGGTTCTCAGAAAAGGAGTAGATGGATTTATAGCAAAGTTATTTTCCATAGAAGTACAAAATACATCGTCTTCAATGCCACCAGATCTTCAGGAGATTGTTGATGCTCACTCATCTGTTTTTGATGAAATTCCAAAGGGACTACCACCATTTAGGGATCATGATCATGCCATTCAATTGATTCTAGGGAGCCAAACACCTAACATCAGACCATATAGATACCCATATTCCCTGAAAAGTGAGATCGAGAAAATGGTTCAGGAAATGTTGAAGGCAAACATCATTAGACCTAGCCAGAGTGCATATTCTTCACCAGTGGTCATGGTACATAAGAAGGTTGAAACATGGAGGATGTGTCCAGATTACTGAGAACTTAACAAGTACACAATCAAAGATAATTTTCCTGTTCCAGTAATAGATGATTTACTTGATGAATTACATGGTGCTATTTATTTCACAAAATTAGATCTTTGTTCGGGGTACCATCAAATTAGAATAAAAGACGAATATGTTCATAAAATGGATTTCAGGACTCATGAGGGCCATTATGAGTTTTTGGTAATGCCTTTTGGTCTTACAAATGTGCCTTCAACCTTTCAAAGCTTGATGAACACTCTTTTCAGGCCATTTTAAAGGAAATTTGTATTAGTTTTCTTTGATGACATATTCATTTACAGTAAGACATGGGAAGAACACTTATAACATGTAAATAAAGTGTTGGAAGTTTTGGAGAAACATAATCTCTATGCAAAGTCATCCAAATGTTCTTTTGGTGTATAAGAGGTAGAGTACTCTGGTCACATTGTATCCCATGAAGGTGTCAAAGTTGATCCTCAGAAGATCAAAGCTATGGTGGAATGGCCAAGGCCCAAAACTCTAAAAAATCTTTATGGGTTCATAGGACTAACAGGGTACTATAGAAGATTTGTGCGGGGATATGGTAGAATAACAACCCCACTCACTCTATTGCTAAAGAAGGATGCCTTCTATTAGACAAACTTAGCCACTAAATCCTTTGATCAGTTGAAGGAAGCCTTGTGCAGCACCCCAGTTTTGGCTACTCCCAACTTCTCAAAAACCTTCATTGTTGAATGTGACGCTTCAGGATCAGGATTGGGAGAAGTTATAATACAAGAAGGAAGACCAATTGCATTTGAGAGTCACCAATTCAAAGGAAAATATCTGCTCAAACATGTCTATGACAAAGAAATGATGGCTATTCTTCATGCGGTCAAGCAATGGAGGCCCTATCTCATGGGTAGACACTTCAAGGTAAAAACTGATCATGATAGCCTCAAATACTTTTTGAAGCAAAGGTTATCATCTGAGGAACAACAAAAATGGGTAACAAAAATGTTGGGTTATGATTTTGAAATCATAGACAAAAAGGGTAAAGAAAATGTAGTAGTTGATGCGTTGTCCAGAAGGGATACATCCGCAGATGCCTTACTATGTGGAATGTCCATGTTGACGGCCGATTGGGTGGATGAAGCAAGATTGGAATGGGATCAAGACAAAGATACACAATCTCTAATACAAAATATCAAGCAAGGATCTATGACATCTAACAAATTTGAGTGGAAAGGTAAATTCCCTATGATACAAGGACAGGTTATACTTGAGTAAATATTCTGAGTTGAAGCATAAGATTCTTGCAGAGCTACATGCCTCACTTGTTGGAGGAAACTCTGGGTTTTTGAAGACATATCATAGAACAAAAAGATAATTCTTTTGGGAAGGAATCAAGGGGGATGTACAAAAGTTTGTATCAGAGTTTTTAGTGTGCCAACAGAACAAAGGGGAAACAATTAAGACACCAGGTCTGTTGCAACTCTTACCAATTCATAGCTAGAGATGGGAGGAGGTCTCCATGGATTTCATCACCAGATTGCCTTGTTCAGAGGGTAAGAATATTATTTTCATGATTTTGGATAGGCTCACAAAATATGCCCATTTTTGTTCCCTATCACATCCATTTGCAGCTAGTACAATCACAGCTATTTTTTTGGAGACAGTTCAATGGCTACATGGAACCCCAAAGATAATTGTAAGTGATCGTGATCCTATTTTCACAAGTAATTTTTGGACAAAATTATTTTCATGTTTGGGTACTCAGCTAGCTCACAGTTCATCTTATCATCCTCAAACTGATGGGCAAATGGAAGTGGTCAACAAATGCTTAGAGGGGTATCTACGTTGTTTTGTATCAGATAAGCAGGAAAGGTGGATTAAATGGCTACCACTTGCAGAATGGTGGTATAACACATCTTTTCATATCTCTTATCAAATGACCCCATTTTTAGCATTATATGGTTACCATCCACCTTCTATCACTTCCTCCTTGAGGGTGCAAACTAAGGTCAGAGATGTTGAGGAACACATTCAAGCATCAACAACAGGTTTTGTCTAGTTTGAAGGAGAATATAACATTAGCACAAAATAGGATGAAACAATAATCAGATCAACACCGTAGTGAAAGACACTTTGAAATTGGTGACTGGGTTTTTGTACGTCTCCAGCCTTACAAACAAATTTCTCTAAAGAAATAGAAAAAGGACAACAAACTTGCTCCAAAATATTATGGCCCTTATCAGGTTCTACAGAACATTGGCAGTGTTGCTTATAAAATAGAGTTGCCTCCATATTCACACATACACCCAGTATTCCATGTTTCATTCCTGAAGAAGGTTATTGGATAGAAATTTTAAGCCCAGACAGAGTTACCAGAACTTGACGAGGAAGGAAAAATAATTTTGGAGCTAAAGAAGATTCTGTAAACACGTACTAAGATGTTGAGAACCAGATACATTAAGGAATATCTAATCAAGTGGAAGAATCTGAGCATAGATGATGCAACCTGGGAGGATGAAGGTTTTTTGCAGCAACATCCAAGATTATTCAACATTGAGGACAACGTTTGTTTGAAGGGGAAGGGCATGCTACGCCCTTAACCTATTACTTGTATTAGGATATGAGTAGCCAACTTGTGGCTTACCATATCATTTTATTATATAATTTATACTTTCTCATGCTTAATAGGTCGGCCTTGGTGATGGCCATAACATATGAATAGTATATATAGGGGATTGTAGGTAGTAGTTCATTATCATTCAAGCATTTGAGTCTTATTATATGGTTTGGAGGTTGCCCCCTTGAAGTGGGGAAGCTATTATAATTGCATATTGAGATCATTATTTTGAAATATTGTGTTATTTGGTGTTCTATTGCTGCTCATAATTTGAATTATACTAGTAATTTCATTACATTAAATTCCTTCAAACTAGGAACTCGTAGAGAAAGATTGATAAGTCGAATAATTTTATAAGAAATATAATATATATGGAAAGATAATAAATTTGCTCCAAAATAATAACAAATTTTATTCATGCAAACATGCATGGAATTTAAGTTATATAAAATGATCTTGAAGGGCTAAGAAAAAATATTTAATTTATAAAAATATATGTTGGTTGATTTATACGTCTTGTGGGACACAAAGATCCAACTAATAAGTTGAAAAAAATACATATTTAATTTATACAATTGTTCGTTAGATAGAAATTGATTTGATAAATGCTAAATAATTTAATTGTTTAACTTAATATTTTAAGTAAATACTCTTTTTTGAAGTGTCATTTCATGAACATACTCTAAGATTCTGCATTGAGTAAAAAAATTGAACCCACATATTAATTGGTTGGCAAGCTTAATATATTTGTTGCCTTAGCCTTCCCCTCTCCTCCCTAATGGTTTCACAAAATCAAAAAACATCCTCTACAATTTCCTCTTAATTAATATTATAGACAAAAAATCATGCACATATTACTAATTTTCTATGTCATCAGTATGTTGTTATATGCATGAATCTCAAGTAAGAAAATTATTCACTGGTGACACCATCTCTTATATATCCATGTCCTTTTATTGCTTTCTATTGTGAATCTCTTCCACATATGTCATTTTTGCATCCACTTCTGGTTAGGTCACAGGGATCCCTGTTTGTTTGGATTCTCACATTTGTCGTCATTTATCCTAGGACACTAGCACCCATCTTGGACACTAGTGCCCATGCACTCGTGTCCATTTGATTTAATATAATTTGAATTAAATCTAATATTTCAAAGTCACTATTGAAATAAATGATGTATAGATGCTGAAATACAGTACTGACACAAGCAAACTAAGATTTCAAATATGAAACCCTAAGCAAGAGAAGGAGATAGAAGAACTTAGTTGATTTCAATGTAATTTGGAATTGATCTGGGAAGGGAGAAGTAATGGACAAGATGAAAATAACATCGTAATTAATCTTTGTAAATTCTACAACTCACGAACAAGCCTAGGCAGGGGCACCCACGGCAGGACAGGGGCACGTAGGTGTTGGTGACTGCATATAGGCACCCTTGACCATGCATAAGCTCTAGATATGGTTTTTGTTGTGTTGTAAGGTATTTATTGGTTCTCTTTGTTGGTCACCTGTTGTTCACACTATGATCACCAAAGCTACTTGCAACTTGCAAAAGAGATGTTCACCTGCACAAGCCCACAAACCACATCAAACCTAAAAATGAAAATGCAACATGGGGATTCAAACTGACTTTAGTGATCATCCTAAGAGTGAACTTATGACTGAGAACTACACTACATCTCAGACTCCATGTAGTTCTTGTGAGTATGTGTAGGAATTGTACCCTAGGATGCCCTTGTGCAAGTTGTACTTGATAGCACATTGTAGCTAGAATGTAGCAATGTATTAGAATGTGTGGATGAAATAGAATGAACTTCCCCTTCCTATGTTGTGTATACAGAGTTGTTGAGCCCTTATCCTTTGAATGGATGCTAGATGGATGCTTTTGAGTGCTTTAAGCGCCTTTTGAATTCAAGCTTAGTTGATGATATTAATGTTTAGTGCTCAGTCCTTGATTTTGAACACATAACTATGTATTTATATGATTTCTTTATTTGAATTTCATAATTGACAACTTGAAGGTCGACCCATAAGTGAAAAAGATGCCCAAAAGATAAAAGAGACCCAAAAAGAGTGATTAAGATAAGAAAGGGTTAGTGGCACCCCGAAGGGACATGAGCGCCTAGGTGTTGTTGTCCTGACTAGGTGCTAGTGTCTGAAGTTGTGAAAGATAAACAAGTAAAGTTCCAAATGGGTTGTAGGGTGTGGAAGACCAAAGAGAAAGTAAGAAATAAAGAAAATAGGTCAAAGGTAGTTGTCAACCACTAATTTTCTTACTTAAGAATCATGTAAATGCTAGCATGATTTTAAGACTTAGAAATGTACCCAAGTGCGTAATTTTGTGTCTACACCATCATGGGTGCTTCTGTCTCAGTTATTATTTTTAGACATTTTGACATTTGTGGTCGGCCTTTTCAATTTTCTTAAACTCATCCCATGTTCATAATCAACCTTTTGTGTCACTGATGTCAAAATTTAAACAAGAGACTCATATATACACACAACATACACATTATTATTCTACTTAACAATTATAAGGGACTATCTCATCTACATACTACCACTACTATCACAAGGGACTCCATTTTTCAGCTGCATACACTACATAGGAAGGGGAAGTTTTGAATTTCATATCAAATATTTACAGCTAAGCTATCTATAACCCTTTATCTTGGCATAATTGGCGCAAGGGAAACCTAAGAACACTATTTCACACACAAGCACACAGAAACTACATGGAGTATGGAATGTAGTATAACGCTTAGTCATAAGTTCACTCTTCGGGTGACTGTCAGGGTCAGTCCCATTTCACATATTTCATTTTTATTTCAAATCTAATGTGTTTGTAAGCTGGTGTAAATAGCTATGGTTTATTTTGTAGGTTATATGGGACATCAAAACCCTAACAGTGAACTCAGAGATAAAAATCAGACATTGGAGCAAAGACCCTCAGACCCATAAAAAGGAATATCCTGAATATTTGCATAGACACCAGCACCTAGATTAGATACTAGGGCTCGAGTGCTCTTGTCCTCCCATTGGAGCTCCTGTTCATCATAGTCCCAAGTCCCAAAAAAAATTGTCAACAAATATATCATCATTTCTAGTCAGATCCAATAGCTATACAGTCCCGACTGTCTCCAGATCACATAGAAAATCAGCTAAGTTGACTATCCTTCTCATTTTCTTAGAGTTATACATTGTTTGAGTACTTAGCATTTGTATATTGTTGCATATCATCATTTATATATAATTAGTTACTGAAGTTACTCTGAAATAAACTTAATTTCTATTTTTTTGTAGATTATTTGGTGAACCCCACTCCTATTGGAACCCTTTGCCCTTAGATCCCAAGTCCTCATGGCTCAAAAAAGATACCCATCTCCAAAGCACGATATGACCTATACGCATATGTAACCAGTATTTTCCAATGCCACTGAAAAGCTGAATTTCATAATGTCATCTATCATCCTCAATATGACACAAAAACACTCCAACTACTCCTTGACCACCAAAACTCCCTTCTTGTTGGTTTCCAAAACTTTGATATTTACATAGTTTCCCTTGGCCAAAATTTTACCCAATGTTTTCCATCATTCCCTGTAGCCATTCATAATCCTCCATCTTCCTCTCCTTTTACTATTGCAAATGATAACATTAATATAGATTGTATGTACGATGAGGTTCTTACTTGTAAAAACATGGATGTTAATGATTCTACTTATGATCTTGCAATTTTAAATATAGATGATGATGTTCCTATTATTCCTCAAGTTGTATGTGAATATATTACTCGTGTCATTCTTACTTCTATTAATGTTCCTAATGATTGAAATGATAGATCTAACACTAGCATTCCTACCACTTCTTTGTATCTGGATGATAATCTTGATGAAATCCTTGCTTGTGAAAATATGACTAATACTGACTTTGATTTTGATAATGATACCACACATGTTAATAATGTTGTTTCTTCAGTTAAAATTGTTGAATGTGACTCTACACCTCCTATTCCTTCTACTTCTGAAGATCCTTCCAATGTTGGCCATGTTGACACCAATCCTACTCCTAATACACCTCTCATTATGTTTCATGATTCTATGCCTAACATCTCCTTAGAGCCTCCACATTTATTGTTGTATATATTTTCCCCCTAGGTAAATATAGATAAACACAAAGGAAAATATGTCGGGGAGGTTCAAAAACTTGACACAAAGGAAAATATGTCGGGGAGGTTCAAAAACCCGACACAAAAGGAAAATATGTCGAGGAGGTTCAAAAACCTGACACAAAGGAAATTCGGGTTTCGGGTTTCAGGAAACATGAGACATGAAGCATGCAGATCGCAAGGGATGTCCCGATGCTTGAGAGTTCCGCAAACCCGAAACAATTCCTATACAAATCAGATCTTGGAGTCGGGAAAACATGTCGGGAAAGCATGGGGCGGAAACATGTCGAGCCACCTTCCAAACCCGATGCACATGCAGGTCCATTTTCCGACCCCGAAACAAAGGAAATCTTGGAAATACTGGCGGAAGCAAGTTTCGGGAAAACACAAGCATCAAACACATGTCGAGCCACCTTCCAAACCTGATGCAGATGCAAAGGAGAACCCCAAACCCGACAGGCAGAAGACCCTGACGCGGGAAATATTCAAATCGCCATAACTTTTTACAGGGAGCTCGAATTCACGCAAGGTCAGACTTTTTGGAAAGCTTCCAGGGTCCTCTTCCCAACTATGGGTGGGAACAAGTTCTTAAAAATGCAAAAATTATAGTTCGCCATATTTTGGGTTTGTTGGGGATCTCACCTACCGCCATAATGAGATGAGTTAGGTGCAGTCTGGAGGTGGTTGGGATAGATTTCAATTTCTCTCTTCTCCCTCTCTTTTTCCTCCTATAAATTGTAAGGAGGGGCTTCTTTTAAAAGGTTGGACATTTTTGTTTTGCCCCTCCCTTCTTCTCTTTGGCAGGTGAACTTGTGGAGTTAAAACCTCCCATTTGAAACTGTAATGCAACCTTGTCTCTTGGCATTTTGCAGTGTGTTGTATCAATCTTTGGAGCAAATTAATGCATGTCTGTGGATGACTCTCAACCCTCTCTGTGTTCATTTGCATCCTCCTGATCTTTCACTGTGAATCTGGCTATCTATGCATGATCTTGCATTGCATTTTAATGGTCTGTGTTTATTGGCAAGATAGGTGTTCTTCATTCCTCGGTGCATCACCTTTGTAGTTTAGGTTTTATTTTATGCATCTTCTTACTCTGTCTCCTTCGCAAGTTAGATTAGGTTTTTGAGTAAATCCTCTGCATTTTTACGTGTGCATCTGAACAGAGGAATAGGAACCGGCCTTCATCCGGAGAGCTTTTCCGATTTCGCAAGGTCCCACACTTGGGAAAAGCTCCATGTTATGCAGTCGCACTGAGAGTCTCAACCCATCGTGTTGCATACATTTAGGGGTGCTGCGATTCGCCTTCAACAATTATCTCTACCTATCCCACCTCCATCCCCTCCTTTTAAATCCACTCCCCCTTCTCAAGTTCCTATGATTACTCAAAATTTCAAGATTTAACCCCTCAATGTGCCTCTCACTTCCCAAACCATCCCCTCACAAGATATTCTCTCTCTCATGTATGTTGTTGGTTCTATTCAAACCCAAGTTGATACACTTTCCTTGAGAGTAGAGTTTATTATGCCTCCATTGGCAATAACTCCCTTCACAGAAATCCCATTCCTAAGAAGATTAAAAATTCCACTTTTCCCAAGGACTTCATCATGCCTACTTTCTCTTGTTTTGATGGCACCAACAATCCTTATTTACATCTAAAATATTACCATTTAGCCATGGCTTCTTATCCTAATGATCACTTGCTACTCAAAGCCTTTCATCATAGCCTTGTTGATCATGCTCTCTAATGGTATGTTCATTTGCCTTCTGGATCCATTAGTACTTATTATGATATGGAGAATGATTTTATTAGATGTTTTATCTCTAAGAATGTTCATAAAGTTACATATGAATGTTTGCCTTCTATGCATCAAGGAACTAATGAACCAATTTTAGATTATATTTTACGCTTTAATTCTTACATGCATTAGTTACTATTTCAGCCTATTGATCTAGAAATGCAATTTATCTTTTCTCATGGTTTAATTCCTCCCTTAAACAAAAATATCTTATATGATACATGTGAATCATTTACTCTATTGTGGTATAAAGTTATTGATTTAGAAAATGATTTAATTGAGGACCGTGTTATAACAACACCTCCTACTTCTTCTATTCTTACCTTGCCTACTAAGAATTCTCCCCCCATCCATTGACCCTCCTGCATGATCCCCATCTCCATCTACATGCAAGTGTCTCCCGTCCCCTCCACCATGATGACATTCACCTAAGTATTCTACATCTCCCACTCATGAACCATTGCACTTTCCACATAATGTTAAACCACATGATGTCTTGCACACATTACTTGATAAATAATTAATATGTTTACCTTCCACCCAACATCATCCCCTTCATTGGTTGTTGTAGACAAAAAATCACGCATTTGGGTACATTTCTAGGTCCTAATCACATACCACTATTCATATTATTCCTAAGTGAGAAAACTAGCTATTGACAGTCATCTTTGACCTTTTGTCCGTGTTTCTTATTTTCTATTTGACCTTCTACACCCTATAACCCATTCAATACTTTATTGCTTTATCTTTTATTGCTCTAGACACCAGCGCCTAGATAGGACATCAACGCCCAAGCGCCCTCATCCTTTTGGGCGCCCCCGACCTTTCTTTACTTTACTCACTCTTTTTGGGCACATTTTATCTTTTGGGCATCTTATTTTCTTATGGGTTGGCCTTCCAGTTGCCAATTGTGAAATTCAACTAAGGGAATCATATAAATATAAAGTTATGTGACCAAAATAAAGGACCAAGCACTAAGCATATATTATCATCACCTAAGGTTGCATTCAAAGGCATTTTAAGAGCATCAAAGGCATCCATCTAGCACTCACTTGAGGGACAAGCGACTGCATTTTTTGCATGCATGCATAAGAAGGATATCATTTATTTTGCAGGCTAAAAGTGAATTAAGTGATAAGTTAGCTACATACAAGTGAACAAAAGTGAAGGTTAGCGACACTTGTGAAACACAAAAAAAACCAATTTCTAAGCTCCTACGCAGTTACAAATGCCCAGAAGAGGTCCCCAACACCTAAGTGCCCTAGTCCAGACTCATCTGACAGTTTCAAGATTTTTTATGTATGATTGCAATGGTCTGTTCCTCATGTTCATCAGTGTTCCAGTCCAGAATACTTCGGGATTAAGTGTGAAATCAGCTAAGTCTTCTACTCTCTTTCTTACACTAAGGGTTTCATATTTCTTTAGCTTATTGCTTGTGTCAAATTTGTACTTTAGCATTTATTTATCCTACATTAATCTTCAATTAGGGTTTTAAAAATCCCATATTTGTTAAATCATTTAGTGAATTCGTCGTTCAAATTCCACCTTCTTTCTAAGGTTTTTCTTCTTATGCCCATTACCCATAACACTCGTTTTGGGTATTTTGAGCAAATTGATCTCCCTCCATCGTCTCGTAGGGTTTCTAAATCAATGAATGAATATGATAACCCCTTTTCTAACTCTCAAAATATGCCTCTTGAAAAAATTGAAACATAGGATAGCGAGAAATCCTATGATGAGGAAACTAATATTGATAAAGAACAACTAGAAAAGGTTACCAATTTTCATCAAGCTTTGTGTGATAATCCTACTCATCTTCTACATATTAGACATGCTTTGATGGTTGCTAAAAAATCACGAGATGGTTCTTCCTCGGATGTCATGGCCTCAACTTAACCATTTCACATCCATACTTCCATTCCCACTACTATTGCTCCAATCATTCAACCTAATGCTTCTATTGCCTAACCCAACTCTTCTTCAAATACTCCTGATTTAACTTCTTTATATTAGGATCTATAAACCCAAATTCGTCATCTTTAGCTAGCTACTTATTGAGCATATCTATCTCTTGATTCCACCTTACTCCTTCATACTCCTTTCGCACCCACCATTTCCACTTATGCACTTCCTCCAAACTTCATCACTCCTAAGTTTTCCACCTTCAATGGCCATAATGACCCTGAAGATCATCTTTGTGCATTTCATGTGGAATGTCTAGATTATGCGGATGATCATACTTTAATAGTAAAGCTATTTCCTAGAAGCCTCCAAGATTATGTTATGTGTTGATTCTACGATCTACCTGTTCATTCAGTAACATCATTTACACATTTAGTCGATGTTTTTCTATCTAATTTTCCAATCAATATCGATTATAAGATATCCTATGCTCAACTTGAAAAAATTAAACAAGGATCTAATGAGCATCTAGAGGATTATGTGTTACTATATAAGAACGACTTAGCTAAGATGTCTAATGTACTCATGGACTATGAGTTTCAAGATCTTTTTTTCCAAAGTCCTTTGTCTCCATTGCAAGATAATGTCATCTTTGAGACCTCTCCATCATTTGATATCTATGTCATAATCTTAAGTTACACGAAAATAAACTATTATCTATGGGAAATCTTAAATATTATGATCAAGGTTCATCTTCTAATTGGTTTCAAAGAAAGTCTACTTTCAATCCATCTACTAAGCCCGCTAAAGCAAAAGCTACTCTTAACATTGTCTCTACTCTTGAAAAGCTTCAATGGAAGCCTCCAAACTGTACATTCACCAAATTTCTTTGTGCTATGCATATTATATTGCCACAAATTATTGAGAGAAATCTTATTACTCTTCCTCCTCCACTTAATCTGGATCCATCTCGCCCTAAAGGATGTAATTATAATGAAAATACTAGATGTGGTTATCATCAATGCATTGGGTATTCTACTGATCGATGTTTCAAACTCTGACATCTTATTCAAGATCTCATTGACAATAATGCAATTGAGCTCCCTGAGCCTTCGACATATACACCAATCAATGAAAACAAAAAGTTCAAAATATTTAATGATCCTCTTGTAGATTCCAGTTTTTGGTATCGTTCATCCCCATTCACCCCACATTTTCCCTCCTTTATTAGGCTTACCCATTCGAATCCATTTTCCCCCTCAATTTGAATAACTCCCATTTCCCACCAAAAATACATGTTCAATTAATCAATATTAATTGATTAATTGATCCCCTTTTAAATACCTAAACATCTTTATCCAAATATTCCAATTAAGTCATATCACCCCACCTAATAATTAAATAATCCAAAAACCATTCAATCATGAACCCCACTCATGATTTAAATAATGCAAAATAGTCCTTATCATATCCATTATTTCACCTAATCACTCAAATCATGTCCCCCCCACTCACTTAACTAAGGTTACTTTGTCAAACCCAGGTTACATGATAACCGATAAACTAACCCCATCTCCAGGCTATAAATACAGGGATTTCCCCCCTCTTTCGAATAAGTTAAGAGTGATAGAAAACCTCTGACATTGTAGCCTCTTGCTTATCATAATATCATCATAGTTCCCTTGTAATGCCACTTGAATCACCATAATACCATCCCCATGCTTTTGTGGTTCTCTTAGCTTGGTTTGTTTTGCATTCACTTTGGTAAAATCAGTAGCTCCTCTATACATCAAATTTTTCAAGTTCTATTATCTATTATTTTCTACATGTTATCCATTTATCATTCATTTATACCATTATATATTATCAAACGGGGGTTGACATCCACATAAGGAATCTTGTGATTCTTGGAACTGACTTCATCGGGCGGCCCCCCGCATATACCATCTAATTGATTTTCTTCTTAGCTACCCCTGTTTTGTAGGTTTATCCAGCTCGCAACAGAGGTCAGTAACTTTTACCATCTATATCCACCATATCACATCCAAGATACCTTAAACCCTCCATCATTCAAGGTTGTTTGACTTCTTTTTTATCTAGCTCACTAATCTGGATAGGGACAAAGAAAACTCGATCAACATTTCTGGCACGCCTGATGGGACCATACCCAAGATCTGGTCATTTTTATTACTTTACTCGTCTCTTGCAGGTGTCGTAAGTATAACAGTTATCCTATTTCCAAGTTGTCGTCACTTGATATATATTTTACAAATATTTCATTTTTTAGGCTTACTTGTTTGTAGGGTTTAATGTTGTCTCCGCTCGTGTGGTGTGGTACCTACATTCAATCATTTATGTCATCTTTGAGGTAAGTGATTTTGTTGTTCTCAACAATCTTGTTATATTGTTTCTTGTAGGTGGTATAAATTATTACATAAATGAATATTTATAAAAACAAAATCAAAGCAAAAAATAATAATAATATATAAAAAAAAAAAAACTTTTATCATAATACTACCCTACACTACCCCCTAATCCTCTCATCCACCCTAGCTTGACCGAGCTACCCCCATTTCCCTTCCACCTCACTTCCCTACCCACATAGACCCCATCTTAACCCTCTACCTGAATCTCTTCCCATTTCAAGCTACTTCCTCCACCCACTTGGCCACATCCCTACCTGACTCCACTCGTTCTCCTCACCGCTTCTCTCACTAAGCTCCCTACCTATTTACCCACACCCATCTCCCTTCATATCAACTCATTCCCACTCTCCTTGGCTTTTCCACTCCCTACCCTCTACTAGACTCAACTCCCATTCCGCCATCCCAGGTCATTCGGCCACGAGATCCTACCTCCCTCTCCTCGAGCTCACATCTTCCTCTCCCAATGATCTCACCACTCCCTTGCATTCAATCTCCACACTTCATCCTCTCTCCTTTGCCCAAGCTCCCATCTGTTCTTCCTTGAGAGCTATCGCCTTGTTTCCTTATTACCCCTCATCTTTAATATGCCCTGTACAATCCATCTGACTATCTTTTTTCAAATTCAGGACCTACGTCGTCCTCTTTCTAATTACAAAAACAAATCATTTTCCATTCAGCCCCAAACATGGATCTACCACTTTAAGCATGGCCCATCAAAAATTTGAATCTCCTGCCCAACTGAAGTGACAAAACGTTCTAGTTATTCCTTAGCCACCATAGGTTATTGACCAATAATAATAAGCATATACTATCTTGGAGACTTCTGGACCTTTCCGTGAAGCCAATCACGTCGCATTTTCTTATCCTTTGTACGGTTAAATAGTTACACACAACACAACCAACTCTCATCCTCTCCCCCTGAGATCATTTTAAAAAAATTACACCCACTTATCCACTCATCCATACACAGTCTCCATGTCGCCCTTCTACCACTCTACACTTCACAAACCACAACCGCTATGTTTTATCCCCAACTTTGTAACTTTCAACTGATCTCCACAACCTAGTTGTGTAGGAATGTAGTGAAGGTTTTGCACGTAGTAGAAAATAATTATCTATTTTCTGGAACATATGAAAACATCTCCTTTTAAGGTCACATCCATCCAAAACCAATGGTAATTGGATACCTTCACTATTGCGGTAACACCGATGTTTTCGACAGTATATTTGTTTTCTCCTTGCCCAAATACATAATTTAGATCCATTGTGTCATCATTATCATTAGGCATCTTGTTGTTTGCACAAATGACCAATTAGGTTGGTTTTTTGTGTTATATCCACACAATTCTCCTCTCTCCAATCTCCTCTACTGAGTTCCATTGTTGATCTCCACCACAAGATCCATCCAAGTCCCACCCTTCAAATCTAATCAAGTTTGTCTTCTTCGAAGTCCACATTTTTATCATACAAGTCTACTTTTTTATCTTAAACATCTACACTTTCCAACCACTTTTCATCTTATCCTCTTAAATTCCACATTCCCGTCCTAAAAGTCCACTCTCCCCATCCAATTTTCATATTGTCCTCTCAAAGTCCACATTCCTATCGTAAAAGTCTACTCTCCCCACCCACTTTTCATCTTGACTTCTCAAAGTCCACATTCGATCATTTTATAGTTTATTTTGTTATTTATAGTTCATGTTCACAAATAAACAAAATGCACACATTAATATTTTTGTGGTTTATAGGTTATCCTATTATAACATAGTTCATTTAATAATTTCATATCACCTCATCTTTAATAATTTGTGTCATATTCTCTCATAATTTAATTTCATAGCCTATTTCATAGTTTTGTTTATAGTCCATCGATAAGTTTTTATATCTTCTATATTCTAAATAAGAACGTTGCACTACAATTTTTATTAACTCGTTAGATTAATTATTTTTATTTTTATTCTTATTTTATTTTCTAGGAAGGCACTTTTTGTAAACAAAGTACTTAGGACATCTAAATTATTTTATTTTGTCGACCATGTGCACTAATTGTTTTTAATTACTTTTGCAGGTGAAATCTACAATTCACAACCACCACATTACGATGTCAAAGACGACCATTGAAACATAAATGCACCGTAAATCCCTTTACTGACCCCATCCATGATTGTGAATGATGCAATTTTGGGTACCTAGACATTCCTGACCACTGACCATCACTTTCAAATACATTACTATCACATGTAGTCAAATAACAAGGGAAAGCATTCTCTAGGTATTCCTTGTTTTTCCCCTATTTTCTCCTTTCTGCATTGTAATTTCCCTTTCCTGGGTGATTGTCTGCATCGAACTTCACATTTTGAATTTGGTCTAAAAATAACCCCGTGCATCTTGCTCACTTACATAGCCTAAATAGGGGTTTAACCTTCTGCATCTGAAATTACTACACACTACCTAAGACTTCACAAATCAATGAACACATTCAAACATTCTTCTCACCTAGTTCACTGATTAGGATTTTATCACCCAACAAGAAACCATTTCAAACATTTCCCTAGCAAAAACTACCAGAAACCAGCTTTATATTTTCATTCCTTAGGTCCCTTCATTAACCACTTCTCTTTTCTTTTCACATCTTTTGCTTAATCATGATGATAAGAAACTTATTTCTTGATTTGTTTGTTGACAAATTTCATAAACAAATGTTTATTTATTTCATTCTTTGGTCACTCTTTCTCAAGACAATATAAAACAACAATTTTCTCCATCCAATGACATCACTTCCTCTAATGTTCTCTCCCAAAAAGATTCTACACTTGAAACCACACCTTCAATTACCCAACCCCCTATCTCCATGGCCTCACTTCATGAGGACCATGCCATCAAAAATCATCCCTATCTTGAATACCATTCTTGTATTTCTCATCATTCTAATAGATCAACTACACTCCCATCTACCACTCCTTTAGAAACTCTTGGACCTCCTCCTAACCCCATATATGATTTCTTATTTCATAAATCTCCCACAATTTCTCAATCATGTAAGTCTACTCATTTGGTGGATCCTATTCCACCCGCGTCAGTTTGTGTCAACTTTATTCCATCAGTTACTAGTATGCATGTCTAACCATCTCAACCTCTTAACACTTACATTCCTACCCACCATGTGCTCTAACCATCTCAATCCCTTAACACTCGCATCCCCACTTATCAGTTACCAAAACAACATACCCAATCTCAACAACCACATCATGTCCCTATTTCTCAACATCAACATATGCAACAACTTACCCAATCTCAACCCATGACATATATTAATCCTTATCAAATGATTCTCTAAACCCCCACACATTCACAAAAGTATCAGTCGCCTTATCAAGATACATTCCATGCCACACAACCAATATAATCTCAACCTAACACTGCATCAAACGATCTTATTCATGCTCTCATGAATAGGTTAGCCAACCTTGAGTCCGCCACTTTGGCACCCAAGGTTACTTTATCCTACGAAAAAATATATAACGAACCGATTCATCTGTCAGTCCCTATCAAACCTTACCCTCCTCATTGGGAGCTTCCCTAGTTCATTCAGTTCAACAACAAGGAAAATCCCCAGCAGCATCTTCATGTGTTCAAACATGCATGTTATCTTATTGCACATGATCAAGACCTAATGGTTCATACTTTCCCCATGTCCTTTATCAGTCCTACATTAGACTGGTACAATAGTATACCTCAATACTCGATATTTTTCTTCACCTAACTTGCGCAGTTGTTCTTAGAACACTTTTTGATCAACATTGCATGCAAAATCACTATCACTGACCTATACACCACTCAACAGTTTGATGATGATTCCACAAACTATAGTTGGTGTGGCGTTATAAACCAACTATACTTCTCTCTTCCACAAATTGAACTCATCGAACTCTTCTTGTGTTCATGTGCGAAACATATATCATCTACCTTGCAAATTGTTATGCACCTATGGAAAGGATGTTATGATGTATATGTATTGATGGAGATGCCGAAATGTGGCACACATCCCCTTATCTTATTATATCATTCATTTATGATTTATTATGCTTAGGAGGTCGGCCTCAGTATTGGCCATAGGTTAGAATGGTATATATAGGGGTTAGAAGGTTGTAGTTAATCATCATATTGAGTATTGGAGTGTTATTGTGTGGTTTGGAGGTTACCCCCTCGAAGTGGTATTGGAGGTTGCCCCCTTAAAGTGGCAAGGCTATTATATGAGCATATTGTCATCATTTATCTATATTTTGGTGTTCTCTCATGTTATTCTACTGTATATGTTCTGATTTATACAAGTAATATCTTTACAAGTGGTATCAGAGTTTATGAATTTGATATTACTTTCTTGAATATGTAGATGTTGAGCCATATCCTTGTTGATGAAGTTATACTTATTGTTAGGATTTATGGAAATGATTATCTTATTCCTTTGAATGCATCCATGAAACTGAAATATGGTATCTTCCTTCTTAGGGGCTATAATATCTTCTTCTGCATCAATATCTTGTTTTTCTTCCTCTTCTTCATAGTCTTCTTCAACTTCCTCTGCGTTTGATTCTTCAATATATGTTGCGCCATCATCTTCCCTTGAATTTTATTCACTTTCCTCTTCATATTATTTCTCTCTTGATTATTCAATATATTCTTCCCCATCATCTTCCTTTGACTCTTCTTCCTCTTTGTGGTCCCATCTATCCATAAAAAGTTGTTCCATTTCCTCCCAAGACCAATCCTTCCTGTCATTTTTTAACTCGGAAAACTAAATCCATGTAGGACCACCAATATAATGTGAAAACCTATTCCTTGTCATGAAATATATATTTTTAAATTTTATCCACCATTCTTTAGCATCCATCTCACCATTTCCATAAAAATTTGTTATCCCCGTGATCATGATTAGGGTTTAGGAATTCTAAAAATATTTCAGCAGATGGATAAAAACACAAAGAACAAACCCTAACTTAAATTTCAAGATCTTTCCGAAAATATAAATTTTGCTAAAAAATACCACAATTTTCTTCCTAAAAAGCGAGTTTATGAAAAAACCTAAAACACCAATAAAATACGAAAAAAAGATCCAATGGAGCTGAAATTTTAAGATATTTTGACTTAGAGTGTTTCCAAATTATGTTGCAAAAATTGGGAAAAAAATCGATACCCTCTTCAAGATATATTCGAAACAAAAAATTAGGGTTTTTGCCCTAATTTTGGCCGAAATCGCTGCTCTGATACCACTTGTAAGGATATTACTTGTATAAATAAGAACATATACATCAGAATAACATGAGAAAACACCAAAATATAGATAAATTATGAAAATATGCTCATATAATAGCTTTGCCACTTCGAGGGGGCAACCTCCAATACCACTTCGAGGGGGTAACCTCCAAACCATACAATAACACTCCAATACTCAATATGATGATTAACTACAACCTTCTAACCCCTATATATAACATTCTACCATATGGCCAATACTGAGGCCGACATCCTAAGCATAATAAATCATAAATGAATGATATAATAAGATAAGGGGATTTGTGTCACATGTCGGCATCTCCATCAATACATATACATCATAACATCCTTTCCCTAGGTGCATAACACAAGGCTATTATATGAGCATATTGTCATCATTTATCTATATTTTGGTGTTCTCTCATGTTATTCTACTGTATATGTTCTGATTTATACAAGTAATATCTTTACACAAATCCAATTGTTCTGAACCTTTGACGAAGCCTTCACCATGGCTCGCAAACTCGAAACCCATGTCATTGAACAAGGTCATCTTAAACTCAAATCAACCAAACCTAAAATTGAATTTACTAAACCATCCACACATAATGACACATTTAAGGGTGTGGCCAACGTTGTGGTTGCTAAGTCCTCATCCACACCTACATCTAGCATGTGGCCTCAACAACAAGCCCCTAGACCATCTCCTAACGATACCCCCTTGGGGGAATCCTATAGTTATGTATTTGACAAGTTGATGATAGTACACTTCATCCAACTTCCTCCTATACAACTCATGGACAATGCACGACCCAAGCCTATTTGGTATCACGAAGTCCACTATCGTAAATATCATCAAGTCAAAGGTCATGACATTGAGAAAATTCATTCCTTCAAAGATCATATCCAACAACTTATAAATCAAGGGGATATCTAAATGGATAGATCCACCATTTCACCTAGCCAACCCCTTGATAGAATTACCAAACCTTTTCATAATCAACCACTAAAAAATCAAGCCACCCCTTTTACATCTCAACTATCAAATGCTTACACTATTAACACCATCAATCAGGATCTCATCTCATCACCGAATCTGCATGTTCCTTCCTTAGACATTATTCTCACTCGTTATTCAGAACCTATCATATCCACAACTATCACACCTATATCAAATTTTACTACTTTTCCTATACCTATACCCACTCCTACCCTTGTCATATCCACATCAACTTTGATTGTACCATCTACTTCATCCACTTCGATCATGCCCCAATCTATCACATCAGATTCATCCTTAGCACCTATTTTGGCCCTATTGATATACACACCTATCCCTACATCTCTCACATTTGTTCTTTATCCCACATATACATCAAACAAACCTATCCATACATCCACACCTACAACATCAACCCCATTTGCAAACATATCATTCTTACCCCTTGAAATATTTATAAAACAACCATTCCCACCTACTTCTACACCTAGTGCATTACCTATCATATTTACTCCATCGATTACCACATCACCTTCATTAGGTTTGAATACCTTACCTACATCCATTCCACCTTTACCCATTATACCATCCTTAGAGTCAATCCAAGTTCCTCCTTCCCCACGTTTTTCTATACCAACCACACCAACTACCTTCACCACATCCACGTCGACTTTGACTATACATAACATTTCATCCACATTTATCATGCCCTAACATGTCATATTCAACCCCTTGACCACATCTACATCAAACTTACTCGTCACCACATCAGTTACATCTTTAAATATCCCAATTACACCCACCTCCATATCAATCCCAAATACCCCTCTATCATTCATATCAACAAATCAACTTACCTCTACCTTGACATCTTTGTCACCTATACCTATATCCTTGCCCATGGCCACATCACCCATTTTATCCCAAAATTCTTTAATTAATCCTTCCATCACACTAACCAAATCCTCTCGATTTGTAAATATATCAATGATACCCCTTGAAAAATTTATGGAACAAGCACCTCAACCTGAGACAAACACAAGGGCAATTGGTTCTCCATCTACAGAATCAAATATTTCCACATTGAACAAATCAAAACCTATACAATCCAAATCTCAAATAAACCTTATTAATCACATCATACAAACACCTCTTTCTCCATGAATATCTGTCTCTACACCGCAATATTTAGACCCTCCAATTGAGGTTATTATCATCCCCACCAAGGGTAAATATTCTCAACCAAAATATAAGGCTCATGGTAAACATCCCCAGCAGTCCCTTGCACATCCTCGTAAGAAGTTATGTCTTCCCTCTTTTCAACAATCCAATATTAAAACATTTATTTTAAGGCCAGTCCCCTCATCTAATACACCTTGTAACGATAAATCCCAATCCAAACAATCTAACCCTCCTCTCAAAATTGATTCATATTTTAATACATCTAGTTCACCCATCCAATCTACATCCCCTTCTTCCCCTCAAACCAAGCCAAAATATTCTATCAAAACCCACAAGAGTTTCCTTCCCCATGAAACTTTGATTGGGTCCTACGCAGATGTCCTTCGACATTTAATTCAAATATCATCAATCACGCTTCCTCCCATTAAATATTTTAATCCCCAAAGTCCAAAGACATCATGGTTCAATTCCAATTGCATTTTCACTTATCATTATACCCCGGGCCATGACATTCAACATTCTAAGGCCTTTCAGACAATCATCCACAACCTTATTGAGAAAGACGATTTCCTTATTTAGGGGGAACATCCTTCTTCATCTACATATAATCCAATTCATATCCCGTCCATCGGGTTTCCCATGATTCCTCCATCCATGTCATCCCTTAACATCTTGTAGACACTAAAATTAGGTCACACTCCCCTTTGGTCCCTCGACAAATAAGCACCCTTCATCACATTCACCTAGCCATGACCCCTTTCACCCCACTAATATTAATTTAATTAAATTAATGCATTATCCTCAATATATTTATTATTTAAATATCTTATTTTCAATAATATCCACACATACAGTTCACTTAGACACCTCACCAAGCCAACTCAACCTAAGACCTGTTCTTAGTAAGTTGTCATAACTAACTAAGACATACCCAAACACTAAAAATCAATGCCTACATTCCCTCTAACCACATTACCACATGCTCACAAGAAGCTCCCAGTCTAATTCATGGGTTAATGACACGAGATCCAAGGAAATCAAGAGGATCTCCCTAGTTTAGTAAACCTAGGAAATCTCACCTTGACCGACGCCGGTTACCCCTAACTATCACCGGTTAAGTCAGAACCGCCATCGGTTACGCTTTTAACCCCAAAACAACCTTATTCTCAAGATTGGAAGTTGAAAGCAAAAAGTTTGGTGAGCATTATCACATCTTAGAGAGATAACACATCTTCAGAGAGAGAATTCTAGCGAGACCATGCATGCAAGGAAGGAGATCAAACATCTTTTCCTACACAGCCATCCCAGCCATGATCTGATCGAACCAAGCAAAGAGGAATGTACATGCAGTCCATGCAGATTATTTTCTTCAGTTGTTGATCACTTGTAACTTTCAAACTTCTCATTAGCACCTCCATCCCTCACTCACAGGCATTTAGGACCAGAATCCAGCTAAGTATAATGTCGTACTTTTCTGGTTTATTTCATTTCATCATCATTTTATCATCTTTTTTTTACCTAGCCACCTATTGACCTTCTCCAACATTTCCACCTCCATATACCCATTAAAGCATCGCTGAAGCCTACCCCAATCACCCAATACCTCGTCTCGACCAACCAAAGTCCTTTGTACAATCACAAAGGATACCTAAAGCTTGTTCTGTGACATTTCCAAATTTCACAGTAACCGGCACCGGTCACACCTGACCGCCGTCGGTTACCCCTAACTGACATCGGTCTCTGTATTTTCCCACATAGCCCAGAACAAAGACCTACCCACTTAATTTCATCTCACCCTCATCCACCTGTGATCTACCCGAGACCTCTGTCAAACCTGCAGAACCCAAAACCAATCATTTGACCTTTGGATTCTATTCTAGCTTAGCCTGTTAGATTATATCTATTTCTTATTGTGTTTTAAGTGGGATACCTAAATAATTTCAAATTACAATAGGATTTACTTTGTTTACAACATTAAATTGTTTAAAATAGTGGACTGATAGCCATCTAGGAAGTATCACACTTCCTAGATCTAGCATATGCTAGGTAATTCACTGCCCATATTGTTTAATTCCTTTTGGTGGTCTTGCTTTGCATTACAGGTAGTTCCTCCTAGCCAAAAGGAAGATCTCACGATCAGCTATGGATTTGGAAGTCATACATGTGCAACAACCCATCAACCAACATTTGAACAGGTATTCCTCCTACGCCCATTAACCTATCTGTTTCGTCAACACTTCAAAGAAACAATCTAAGAAAAAGGTGAAACATTTTGGCATGCCCGGTGGGACCCATATGGGGTTCCTTGCATTTCATTCATTCCTAGGAAAATTTGTGTGTTTGTTTCCCTTTTGAAAAGTGTACACACTAATTTTCTTCCTTGGTAACCCACCTCTTCTTTCTATTTTCTCTAAAGGAAACTTTTCTTTTGGTGTAATTAAAAAGAATCATTTCTTCATGTTTTCTGCATTGTAGTGAAAGAGCATCCCTCTTCCTCTTCATTTTATTATGTCATCCAATTTCACATTTTGATTTGGGCTTAAAAATAAGTGCATTCCATTCTGATTTATTACATTAGCTCACATTAATTGAGGGAAACCTATACATTGGAAGTCATGCCCAGCTGATGGTTGACAAACGAATCGTAGAAAAGCACTTATTTCCTTTTCTCTTTCTTTGAGTCTTACCAAACCTCACAAAAATTCAAAATACATACATTCTTAAACAACATCCTACCTGGAAGAAGCTGTAGGTGATCACATGATCACAACACAGTGGGCACCCAGCTCATTGCTTTGTCGAGTCATACTTCAGAGCGAAGCCCGCCCCCACCATAACATACCTAAAACCTCACCTTTTAGATCTCCTTATTTGTAGGAAGCCATCCTCACCAAAAAATCTATTTCATAATTCATGTGTCAGTCCCTAAATAGCATAAGCTAAACAAACATAATAGAAAAGGCACTCCTAGGATCACATTTTCTTAGTGTTTTTACTTGGCTTGCGTTTTGAGGTGAGAGATCACATTCTTCACTTTTTTTTATTCATCCTTGCATGCTCCTCATCACAGTTGGTGTATTCCAGCTTCACCTGAGTGTGCCTAGGCCATATCATCATCATTCTTAGAATTCTGGGTCTGGTTCTACATCAGATTTTAATTCACAACCACTTTTCTTTCATCACTATTTCAATTTCACAGTAACTGTCGTCGGTTATTTCTGACTATCGTCGGTTATACCCAACCGATGTCGGTTCCAGGTCCTTTTGCTAACCTACTCAAAAGGACATTTTTATTCATTTTCTTCCACTTTTCACAGTCCCTGTCACTACCATCATACCCATTGATGTTGTAAACATCATCATATTTGGCATACCTGTCAGATTTTACCTTCTGCCTGGGTTTTCACTCACTGTCCATTTTCAACAGTAACCAACAGTGGTTACCCCCACCAGCGTCGGTTTTCCCTAACTGGCATTGGTTAGCCTGTTTCACATTCCAGCCACCATTTGGTACTTAATCTACTTTTTGTCACTAGATTCACCTGTTCTGCTGTTCTCTGTGTCATTTACAGAGAAGCAGCCCTACCTGATCAATACTGGTTCACATGGTGTTGACCCGAAGATAAGCAAGTGCACTCGTATTTCATGCCAATTGTCAACCACTCCCACCTAGTCCTTCACCACCTTCCATTTTATCACTAGCCATAGATCCAATCCAGCCTATTACTATCACTACCAGAGATGAGGAGTTCACACGACTCCTTGACCAAAACCCTGCCGCCTTATAGTTCTACCTTTCCCACTCGTCCACTCGAGATGCCTCGGGTCAGTTGATATATGACATGCCCATATCTATCCCCCGACTCTCGCACCCACTCCTGCATCGGCCCCATATAGCTCCGTGCTTCCTACATCTACCTTACCCCCAGTCATTTCGTAGTTAGGTCTATACCTACTATGATTGCCGCGTCTGTTACCTCCGTGGCACCCGTTACATCCACCGTACCCTTGACAACTACCCCAAACACAATCTCATCACCCCTAATGTCTCACACATACCCATAGCTACATTACCACCTCCAGTGTTGGTGACCCCTACCCCATTTCAGAATGTGGTCCTTTCCATTCCACAATCATTAGCCCCTATTACCACTAGGGTTACCACAACCTTTCCACCCCCATATACATACTATCAACAACCTCCTGTTTCATCCATTATACACACAGGTACGTACCCCCTGTTTCACTACCTTCTTCTCAATCAACCTACATGGCAGCCCCATACACTGGAGTGCCACCCCTGTTATATGCCCAAAACCAACCCTCTCATGCTATAGGAGGCACCCAATCATCACAACCCACCAACGACCTAATTAAATTGATGTTGGACAAGATGCAGACATTGGAGGCATCAGTTTCTGGCTCCTGCAACACTCTCACCTATGACGAGATTTGCAATGAGCCCATTCACCCATCCATTCCTATCCACTCATACCCATGTGCATTGGGAAATGCCTAAGTTCAATCATTTCAATAGTAAAGAAGACCCGCAGCAACATTTGCGGTCGTTCAAACACGGGTGTTATCTGATCACTCATGATGATGCCTTGCTCTTGAGAACCTTTCCCATGTCCCTCACTGGACCTGCATTAGATTGGTATAGTGGGTTACCTAGAAACTCTATATTCTCATTCAATCAGGTAGCCCAAGCCTTCTTGGATCATTTCTCTATCAATATCGTCAAGAAGGTTACCATGACCGATCTATATTCCACATGTCAGTATGAGGATGAATCTATCATAGATTTTGTCACTCGCTGGCGTAGCCTGATCAACCAACTTACCTTCCAACTGCCACAAACAGAACTCATTGAGCTCTTCACACGGGCTTGTGCTAGGCATATCTCACCGACCTTGCAGGTCCAAACCTTCCAAACATTTGATGAAGCATTCACTATGGCACAAAAGTTAGAGATTTGGGCCATCGAAGAGAAGAAAATCCAATTACGCAATAAGAATTCGGCATTCAAGTCGAATGATACCTCTTCTTCTTCCAAACCATAGACCAATTATTCAAAAGCTAAGGGCACCGCTAACGCAGTGGTACTTAAGGCTGGCCCAACACATCCATCAAATCAGGCTACCCCTTCATCTAATCTCTCACCTGTCCAGACTTTTCAATTCAGACGAGAGCAGTGGAAATATACCCCAATCGGGGAGCCTTACTCTTCTATCTTAGAAAATCTTATCAAAGCTAGAGCCATCACTCTTCCACCCATAAAACCACACACTGGTTTTGACCCTGCTCGCCCCATGCCCGCATGGTATAAAGAACATGATTTCTGTAATTATCATCGAGTAAAGGGTCATAGTGACGGAAACTGCATCACTTTCAAAAATATTGTCCAAGAAATGCTTGAGAAAGGTGAGTTAACCATGGATAATCCTAATGCACCTACCAACCAAAACCTACACATCTTCAAGAAACCATTTCCCAACCATGCCCCTTCGTCTGATCAAACCGGTGAGACCTCAACTCATGATACCCATACCCGTGAGGTTCACGCTATCTTTAATGATGTACCTGTCACCTCCCAATTACCCCATATTCCTTCCATAGAGGAGATCCTAGCCTGAAATCCTCCTTCCATGTCGGAACCAACCTCCCTTGTTCCTTCACCAATAGAGGAACACCTTTCATCTCCTTCATCACCTACGGAGGAATCTTTCGCTAACATTGAGACCATCTCACCCCTGGCTTCACCACTTAGAGAGCCTTTAGCTACAGTACCTCCTCCACCCATAGAGGAGCACCTGTTACCTCCTCCACCCATAGAGGAGCACCCATCATCTCCACCACCTATCATAGACCCAGTTGAGATACCTTTGCCTCTTGGCGAGCATTCTCCATCAGCCACCCAAAATCCTACAGACCTACTTTCAGCTCTCTTACCCACGGAAGCTGAAGCTAGCCAATTCCCCATCTCTAAGACACATTTTATGGGAATTTCCATTAGGTCCTCACCAATTCCACCTACAGATGTGTCATTCTCATGTTTGGCCGATCACTTAGATTATGTGGATAGAGCCTTACTATGGGGGGCACCTTTTACTCCCCATCTCAACACAGATGCAGAGATCCCTTGCTGATACCTCCACTATCTACCCAAAAATATTTCGACCAATCAAACCAAACCCAACCACCTCTATCACAACCCCTTCCACGACACCTGTTATAGCTCAAACCACACCCTTACCCATAACTCAACCTACACCTAAACCCAAACCCATACCTACAACATTTTCCTCGACTAAACCCATTACCACTTTAGGGGTCACCCGACCACCAGCCTTACTCATCCACCTATCAAACTGGATTTAGCTACATCCTCCAAAGTCAACACCACACCTACTCTGACACCCAAACAGAAGAACCAAACCCATCAACCTCATATCACACCTGCACTTGTCCCATCTGTCTTAAGACCTCAGCTACCCAACATGGTCAAACAACATCCACCCATCAATAAACCAAAAACACAACAACCCATTCCTTCCTCACAAACCTCTGACCTACCCAGATGCCCAACCTGACTTACACCTACACCTACAGCATCTTTACCACCCATACCTCCAATACCCTCAGCTATTGCTTCACTACCCACTACACTTCAGTCACTGTCTCACACACCTCAAGCACAACCCGCGTCATCTACCTTCATAGCACCCTCGTTATCCCCATGGGTAACTCACCCTCTTCCTCCATCGGATTTTCCTTCTAGACCTTGTACACCCACATCACCTTTACCCAAGAAGGTGCAACCCAAAAACAAAACTCCACTACCCCACAATAAGGTAGTCAAAATGACCACACACCCTCCTACCCGTCCATCTACTATACCCATACCTAAACAAACACGTGACCTAAAACCACCCAAAACCATGCAGTACCTAAACCCATGGCTCGACCCCCTCCTCTTCTAAAGACTGTTCCTCAACAATCACCTACACCTACACCCAAACCCACATTCACTTCCCATTGTGATCCACTAGCAGGGTCTTATGCCAAAATTTTAACCAACCTCCTTGAGACCTCTGTCATCACATTACCACCACTCAGACCTTACGACCCCCTCAAACCCAAGCCAAAAGGGTTTGACGATACTAAAATTTGTGCATACCATCGTGTGCCAGGACACGATGTGGAGAACTGCAAGGCCTTGAAAACCATTCTTATCCAATTGTGTCCACCAGAAACCAACTTTGACGACGATGACCTTCTCGATGAGGATCCTACTTCACCGACACCCATTCCCACACTGCCCACTCAACGACCACAACCTCCACCCTCACCTCTCCTAGAGCCACCCCCAAGATTTGAAATTAACATGGTTCACATCAGAGAACTTGCCACGCCACCACCCAAATGTCATTGTGCCCAACTGACCTCACAGGGTTTTTCTCCTCCGGTAGGTTTTTTCCCATCGTGTCGTTATACCACTCACCCTACACCTTCTCCATTTTCCAACTCCCCTCAGATCAACATGATACACATCACTACACATGCTCAGAAGGATAAGGGAAAAGAAAAGGCAACTGACCCACCAACCAATCCTATACCCAACATACCATCTGCACCCATACCTAAAATAACTATCCGCGGCCCCACGTACCCCATTTCTAATGGCATCACACATCGCACCATGCTCAAACAATTACACCAATCACCCCTCAAAATGTCCTTATATGACCTCATCCAAACCTCGGAATCCCATCATCAAGCTCTCATGGAGGTTCTTCAATCGATTGAGGTTTTACCTAATGACCCTACACCCGTAGCCTCCATTATCACACCCCATCATGTAGCCTCTCTCACCAAATTACCACCTTCATCTTCACCCCACCTTGTTCACCAAGTGGCCTCCCTTAGCTTCTCAGAGGAAGAGATCACGCCACACCAAAATGATGACCCAGACCCAGCCCTCTTCATCTCTGTCCACATCGATGACATATGGGTACGCCATGTGATGATTGATGGGGGTGCTAGCATTAACATCATTTCATCCCATGCATTCACTCAAATGCGCATACCTGACAATTACATGCATAAACACCCGGTCATGTTGCATTCATTCAATGATGCTATCACCTCTACACTAGGCACCATCATCCTCCACATTCACATGGGCCCCCACACTATTCCTGAATTGTTTTACATTTTGGAGGGGGAATTCCAATATAACCTGTTGCTTGGTAGACCCTGGATCCATGTCATGGGTTGTGTTCCTTCCACTTTGCATCATTGTGTAAAGTTTGAACATGAAGGACACACCTATACCATTCCAGCTGACCCATCACCTTTTAAAACATGCAACATGCTTTATTGACCCAATGATGTGCTCATACCTATCAAGCCGTCTACCTCCGCAACCACTACCACTTCACCTACACCTCCACCTACCAGTACAGCCGCTGCTTCTACCGCACATACCTCCTCCATTCCTACCACTGCCATAACCTCCATGGCTGACCCATCAGCTTCCCAATCCATTAACTCCACCTCCGCATCGACCTCCGACACATTATCCATACCAGCTACCTACATACCAACCACTGATCCCTTGGAAGGTGTTTTTCAATGCCTCACTCTGGGGGAGTACCGCCTATATAGTGTCAACACATTCCTTACTCCACAGGAGTATGGACATCTTCACCAACACCCTCATTATGATCACCACATAGGAGAATGCCTCCTTTATGGTCCTCCTCATCTTCGTACTAGTCTCACCTATGGGGGACTTGATACTACCACTTACACACCTTGAACCACCATCACAAACCCGCCCATTTTCTGCTAACTTCCAATCACTTACCAATCGCCATTTCACCCACACCTTCCTGCACCACTGTGCATGGAAGGGTTTTGGTTTTGGATTTTATGAGCAAGGCCGCCATACCATTATTCCATGTACCACCCACAAACATAATGACCGTAGTGGTATCGGCTTCCCCAAACCACCTACCAAACAGGCCCGCATTGAACTCATTAAGGACACTAGCCCTTCTCCACCTTCTTCACCCACTCCACCTTCATCACCACCTTCACCGACGGAGTCGATGGATCCTGAATCTATCCCTCCTAACTTTTTTTTTCATAAACACCATTTCCTTGGGGCCTCTGACTTATCAACGCGAGGGCGAGGCCCCTTCCACTCTTCCCTTCCTGTATCCTAAGATGATCGATGATGACACACCTTCAATCAACGTCATTCAATGTCAGGATGATGAATCCATACTCACCTACCTTGGTGCAGAAGACTCATATATTCATCAGTCGTTACCCTCTGAGATGCAAACCATGTTGAATGAATTGACTATCGAGATCAACATTCATACTCAGGATGACCCGCACATCCTAAAGATCAGACAATCTTTAGATGCTGCTGAACAGGAAGCCATCACTTCTTTTCTCAGAGATCATAACCACGCTTTCACTTGGTCTTATGCAGACATGCTCAGTATTGACCCCACCATAGTGGTCCACAATATCGTAACCATTCCCGATGCCAAACCCATCAAACAAAAGCTGAGGAAAATGCACCCTCGTATTGCTCTTCTCGTCAAAGAAGAACTTCAGTGCCTTCTTTCCATTTCCTTCATCTTACCCATTGATTATCCTCATTGGATTTCTAACATTGTCCCTATTACTAAAGAAACAGGGGGACTCCACATTTGCACGGACTTCCATGACCTCAACCTAGCCTACCCGAAAGATGACTTTCCCTTACCCGGTATTGATCAGTTGGTTGACCTCACCGCTGGTCATGAGATGCTATCACTCATGGATGGCTTCTCGGGTTATAACCAAATTTTTCTTGCCCCAGAAGATCAACACAAGACCTCATTCATCACCCCTTGGGGGACCTTCTGCTATCGAGTCATGCCTTTTGGCCTTAAAAATGCTGGTGCCACATATCAGCGGGCTATGACTTACATCTTCCATGACATCATGCATCACATATTGGAAGATTACGTGGATGATCTCTTGGCCAAATCTAAACATCACTCCGAGCACCTTGCCATCCTTAAAACCATCTTTGACCACCTCATTAAATATTGTGTCTGCCTTCAGCCTAAGAAGTGCATCTTCGCGGTTCTTTCAGGAAAGCTCCTGGGATTTATCATTTCCCTCCATGGTATAGAAGTTGACCCTGCTAAAGTCAAGGCCATTCTCGAAATGCCTCCACCTACTAACCTTAAACAACTCTGTAGCCTGCAAGGTAAGTTGCAGTCTATTCACCATTTCATTTCACAATTATCTGATCGGTGTCAACCATTTCATCATCTACTCAAGAAGGATGTCTCCTTTAAATGGGATGATGACTGTCACAAAGCTTTTGAGGCCTTAAAACAATACCTTCTCCAACCACCCGTACTCATCCCACCTAAAGACGATCAACCTTTTTACCTATATATATCTGCTACTGATCATTCCTTGGGAGCCATGCTCGCTCATCGCGATGAACAACACAGGGAGCAGGTGGTTTATTACATAAGCCGTACTCTTTTGGACTATGAAACCCGATACAACCATCCCGAAAAACTCTTCTTAGCCTTAGTTTTTGTTGCCACCAAACTCTGCCATTACCTACTCAACCACAAAACCTATGTTGTGACCAACACCGACCCCTTACACTTCATGTACGCCAAACCTTATCAAAATCAGTGTGTCACACGATGGCTTATGCTTTTAGCTGATCTTGACCTCGAATTCATTCATCAAAATTCCATCAAGGGCCAAGCTATCGCCGACCAATTGGCCATGACGCACCTATTTCTGGGGATCAACCTTCTAATTTTGACTTTCCAGATGAGTCAATTGCTACCCTTTCCCTGGACGAACCCCCTTACCAAATGACACTCTTCTTTGATGGTTCCAAGTGTCAGCGTGGGGGTGGGGCTGGTATTATCCTCATTCCTCTTGATGGAGAACCCATGCCTTTGTCTTTCAAACTAGATTTTGAATGTACCAACAATATTTTGAATACGAAGCACTTGTACTAGGTCTCCAAGCCACCTATGCCCTAGATGTCAAATCAATCAACATCTTTGGTGATTCTCAATTGGTCGTAAACCAAGTCAATGGTATGTACCAATGTCATAACGAGATACTTCAAAAGTATAAACATCATGTAGACATACTTTTGACCACCTTTGATCGTTACACCCTTCAAACCATCCCACGTTCCACCAACAAATTTGTAGATACCATGGCCTGCTTAGCTTCCCAAATACCCGCTTCACCCACCGATTCCAAAATATTTGTCACCGTACAATGCCTCCATTCACCTTCTTATTTACCTCATGATGTTTACTCGATTGGAACCAATACCCCTGACCTGAGTGACCTTTGGTATAAACAATACTCTGACTACCTTTCTCTCTCCATCTTACCTCCTGATCTCACCCGTAACGGACAACGTGCCTTCCTTAAAAAGGTCTCTCGTTACGTTATCCTGGGAGGACTCCTCTATAAGCGTGGCTTTGATGGTATTCTCTTACGATGCCTCACAAGTTCTGAAATTCCTTATACCATTAAGGAGGTTCATGATGGCATATGTGGAGGTCACTTTAGTGGCCTTGCTGTTGCTAAGCGTATTCTTCACCTAGGCTATTACTGGCTGACCCTTAACCATGATTGTTGCGACTATGTCAAATGTTGTGTAAAATGCCAACAACATTCCAACCTTCATCATACACCCAGTCATGCCTTACAGGTCACTCGTGACCTTTGGCCCTTCTCTCAATGGGGTTTGGATCTTGTCGGAGAAATCAATCCTCATTCTTCCCAACGCCATCAATGGATCATCACTGCTACCGAATACTACACAAAATGGGTAGAATCCATCCCACTCATTTCCATGAAAGCCGAGAAAATATGTGAGTTCATTAACCACCACATCATTTGTCACTTTGGTGTTCCTCATCGCCTCATCACTGACAATGGAAAACAATTCAAAAACAAAACATTGCAAAAACTTTGCGATGCCTTCGGCATTCAGCTTAGTTTCTCATCACCCTACTACCCACAAACCAATGGCCAAGCCGAATCCACTAACAAAACCCTCAACAAAATTCTCATGAAAGTGGTTGACGATACTGGGAAGGATTGGCATACACACATTCCTTTTTCCCTGTGGGCATACCACACTAGTATTCACACTTCCACTACGGCCACACCCTTTTCTCTGGTCTACGGTACAGAGGTTGTTCTGCCTCTCAAAGTCCAGATCCCCTCACTCTGTATTTCTCTCCATGACATGCTCACTGATGATGACTTTCGTCAGGACCGCTTAGCACAGCTAGAGTTATTAGATGAATGTCGTCTTAACGCTCTGGATCACCTTCAAGTTTACCAACAATGTATCAAACGTGCCTATGACAAACATGTTCATAAACGAACCTTCCAAGTCGGTGACCTTGTCCTGAAAGAAAATCAACATGTAACCAAAGCAAAAAAGTAAACGGGGAAAATTTGCTCCTAATTGGCTTGGACCATACATCGTGACTCATACCTATGGATCAGGTGCTTATCATTTATCTTCTCTCGATGGTAAACCTGAGCCTGAGCCCCTAAACACCTTGCATCTTTGACCATTCTATTGTTGACTCGTTGTCCTACCTCACCCTTTGTCTCTCTCCAGGCTCATCCCTTGAGCGCTACCCACTCCATACACCTCCCTAACGATTAAACCAGAATCATGTGAGTACCCGTCACTTGTTATCTTCCCTTGAATATGTGTACCACGGTGCTGCACATAGCATGATTCTCATGGATACTTTTCATCTACCTTTAGATGAGATCCCATGGTCGTTTCACCTTGCCTTTTGAACAAGAGTCCTATCCTCCACCTTGGTCTTGTCCATGACTTCAAAGACCTCACATGGGACCAAACTCCTTGAGTCAAACTTCTCATAAAAAGATGACTCCCTCAAAAGGACATCTTCCTCTTGACAAATTGCTGCTATAAATAGACTGCTCCCTCGAAGGACAACTATGTGAAGCTCTAAAATTTTAAAAAAAAAAAAAAATGAGAGCAACCGAAGCTTCCCGCATCGATCAGCTTCACGAAGACCTCAAGGAGTTCCATATTATTTATCTCATATAGACTTCCCGCATCGATCAGTCTATCAAAACAAAACTCAACCTTTTTAGTCATGGACTTGCCCATTGTGACCTAGGTTCTCTTGCCCGAAGGGCCTGCTACCTCATACCATATAAAACTTTAACTACCTTTCACCCTTCTTACCCATTCCCACTCTCATTTCCTACTACCTCAAGGGACTTCTTAGAACTTAGACATTTGGTGATCATGTGACTACTTTTCATCATAGAACATGTCAATCATGTAATGTCTTTAGGGTCTTATGTTCATCACCTCCTCCAAGGTATGATCTACTCGGTATGATCCTACCCAATCAGGTGGCTTTATTGCCCCCTCTTATCTTTTAACCATCTTTGTTTACATTTTGATTACCTTATACAGGACTTGGTCCTCGACGCTTACCTTTGGGGTAATCCTCCTCTTTCACCATAATCACTTTCACCTACATCATTTTACCTACAATCTACCCACACCTATCAAACCTAAACCCACAACATGCCCAAAAACCTACCATCTCATTTTCATATTCTTCCCTAGCTCATGGGAGAACTACATTGGCTTGAGGTCCCTTTTTGCCAGGACTATGTAGGTAGCACTCCGAGGGCATGGGGCCCTTGGAGGTTAGCTCAGCCATTCTCTACCCTAAACAATTCATCAACCATGCCTAACTCACCATTTACATCACATTTCACTTAGTTCCCCTTTTATGTACAAAATTGGAAATTAAGCCACATACATAACAATTTGCTACATATTTTATACATTTATTATGCTTACCAATTCTCTATCATCACTATGCATGGATTATACCACATCTCACATATGACCCATAGTATCATTCATTGCAAAACAATAATGAATCACAACTTCACCTACTTTCAATACAACCATGCCTAACCAAACCTGACTCAACCATGCCTAACCAACCTAACTCATCCATGCCTATAACCTGACTCAACCATGCCTAACCAAACTGACTCAACCTGACTCAACCATGCCTAACCAACCTAACTCATCCATGCCTATAACCTGACTCAACCATGCCTATAACCTGACTCGATCCATGCCTAAACCGACCTGACTCCATCATGCCTAACTCACCTAATTTCCATCCACATCAAAGTAACAAATCCATATCTCATCTAACACAAGCCATAAACCAATATCTCATAAATACATCAACAAATCACAAAATACCATGTATCTCATCATATAAATCAATCAATATGTATCTCAACATACATGCCCATCTCATCATGTCCATCATCTCAAAATGTCGGCACGCAGGCCGATATACAATACAAAATGTCATCGGCACGCAGGCCGGTCTCATATATACAAAAAAGAATGAATCAATACAAAATCTCTTCGGCACGCAGGCCGGTATATGCTCAAAATATACAAATCACTCGTACATCCTCACTGTCTTGGCATGCAGGCTAAAAATATACAAATCACTCATACATTCTGTCTGTCTTCGGCATGCAGGCGGTATGTGATAAAAAATACAACTATCTTCGGCACGCAGGCTGGCATATATATCAAAAAAATAACTAATATACATCAAAAATCAGGTGACCGCATATCAGGCATCTCGTTGGATGTCCTCCATCTCTGTGTCACCTGTACCCTTGGCCTCCTGTGTCCCTACTAGCACCTCACCTAAAGTTGGTCACCACACGCTGGTGGCCTCTCCCTGATCAGGCCTTGGAGCTCACTGACCTCCTGTGCTCTCCACACTATGAGTGCGGGATCTCATCCTCTCACTGGATGCCTGTTGTGCCCTGTACTCGGCATAGGAGATGAAATCTATCCCAGCCGCCATAAGCTGGTCCTGATAATATCTCACCTCACCTAGGGCATCCCGTAACCTAGATACAGGCATGGTCTGTGGTGGTCCCATAGGTCTCGGCCCCTGTACCTGCCCTACAGCAACCTGCCCTGTGCCTGCCTGTGAACTGGGACCTGCTCCTGGTGCCTGTGGTGGTGCCCCCTACCCCTGTGCCTGTATCTGGGCCTGTAAGGCCCCAATCTGTGCCTGGGTTGTGGCCAACTGGCCCTGTAAACCTACCACCTGAGCCTGTAAGGCTGCCACCTGACCATCCCCCTGACCATCTCCATCTCCATCTCCTCCATCTAGCCATCTGGGCCTGCAGGCTGGCCACCTGTACGTGTAGCTCTGCTACCTCTACCTCTGAGCCCTCCAGCTGTGTCTGTAGTATACCCAACTGGGTAATCAGCGTAGCTACCTGCCCCTGTAGGGTGTCTCTCTGCACTGTAATGGTAGCTAGGTCTGGCTGCCCCGGTCTGGGTGGTATGGCTCATAACTGAGCCACCCACCACTACCTGTATCTGTCTGTACATCCGGCATCATCTATCCACCAATCCACTGGCTACTCCTCCTCCCCTGTCGGCACTGTAGGCTATGGTAGAGGTAAGGGCCTCTCCACGTCATCTCTCGATACTATGGGAAGGGTGGAGGAATGTCCTGTAAAATCTTGAACTGCCGTCAGACTCTGTCTACCGGGATCATCTCATCCTCCCTGGCACGACGACCCTATATCCACCTCTCTAGCTAGAGCTCAGCTAGCTCCTCATGCATATGCCTATATGAGGGGAATCCCACATATGGCCTCCAGATAATGTCCACTCCAGACAACCCCTCCAATAACTGCTCGATAATGGGCCACATCATGTGTCGGCCTATCTGATCTCCACTCTCCTATCACCGGCACCCATCTCCTGTATCCCACCCACACAAATCTAGGTGGGAATGCATCTACTCGGGGCATCCCTATAGGTCTACATGCACACTATGTGCTCGTATGCCCAACAGTGTAGTATAAATGTACAACACAGGCTAAACCTGCGCAACCGCCCATATGCCCACAACTCTCTGTATAGCTGCACCAAGAATGTTGGTGCCCAGGAAAAGCGTGTCTCATGAACCATCATATCATGGAGTACCCCCATCAGTGATCAGGGAAAGCATCCACCCTCTACATCTGGCAGTGCATAGCAGCACACTGCCTCCATCAACAAAACCACTAGCCTCGTCTCATCTGGATGGGCTAGGTACATCTCTCCATAGCTCAAACTGGCGCTATGGAATCTCAGATCAGCCACTCCCTCACCAAAAAATGTCCCAATCAACTCCTCTGAGGCCTCAAAGGAGATAGAATACACCTGGGCACCCAATATGGGTAGCCACAAAATCTAGAACACGTCCTCCAGGGTGATAGTCATCTCACCCGTCGGAAGGTGGAACGTGTTGGTCATGGGATCCCATCTATCGATGAGCATGACCATCAAGTTGGGCTGCCAAACAACATGTCGGTAGTGACGAATCCCACTCAAGCCCACTACCTCCACATGTTGGAGCTCCAAAGGGGTCGTTATGCCATGCAATGTCACCAGTAGAGGTGAACCCTGTCCCGCATATGTAACTGCGCTCTCCCCTACATCCAATCCAAGCACAACATTAATCTACATTTACCATGACCATATTCACCAATTATCATTAACCTCCACCCTATTTTCACCCTACCCATCTCAATTACCTAGCCCACATCACTTTTGGACCCTTGTGCCTCAAATCCCGACCGGTGTCGGTTCATCCTAACTGACTCCGGTCACCCTTAAACCAGCATCGGTCACCTATTTGGTGACCGATACCGGTTCACCTTTACCAACCACGGTTACCATGTAACCGGCATCGGTCACCTGTTTGGTGACCGATACCGGTTCTACCCAACCGACGCCGGCCAAACTTGACCGACGCCAGTCACTGTCGTAGAAAATCCTGCGACTTCCCAAAACCCCCATTTTCTAAAAATCACCCCCTTCCCCTTTTACCCCACCTACAATGACCTAAACTACCCCTGGACCTCTACCCACCCCACCTATACCATTTACTACCCTTCCCTTCCCTCTTTTTTCCCGTTATTCCCCCCATACCCAAATTTTATTTTTACCCACCCACAAAACACAAAAACCCACAAAAACCTAAAATAACAATTATCCAAACCTCTAATCTATCCAATTAACAATGTAGAGTTGGGTGCTTACCTCGTCGCGCTGCCACCATCTCGGTGGCACATCCAACCGCTATGCTGGTGGCCCACCAGATCCCTCTCCAGCCTCTGCCATACCCGAATAACTACTCGCAACCTCCGCCCAATCAAATCTCTCACCCTGATCCCGTGGACCCGCTGCTCACCAACCCAACCCTCATCCAATCACACTGCCAACTCACTGTCCCATTTCCTTCAGACACTTTTCTCTCTTTTCTCTCCTTTTTGTCATTTTCTCACTTTGCAAATAACAAATGAATAATAAAAAATGTGGATTTTTTGTTTTTATAACCAACCCGACCTAACCGACGTCGGTTACCCTTGACCGACATCGGTCGCGTGCCCTACCTCACCATCATTCAGTTTTCCTATACTGACGTCGGTTATCCATGACCGCCATCGGTCATCCTCACCTACACATTGCCCTCAATTTTGTCCTTTTACCCCACCCTTTACCTTGATCCTTTACCCACCCTTCACCCTGATCCTTTCCCCAACCACACCTTTACCCAACCCATTTACCTTCCCTTTCCTGACCTCCTCACTTACTACCTCCATTTTTCCTCCTTTGGGGACTCATTATTTTACCCCTACCTTGGCCTTTACCCATACTGTGACCTAGATATTTGGACCTGGACCATCGCTAGTGACCTTTGACCTCATGTGTTGCTATACCTTACGACACTATTACCTGTGTTGATTGACCTGATGACCTTACCTAGCCTATTGCCATGACCATTTATCCCAACCCTACCTTTGGTGTACTGGAACATACCTAAACGTTCCTGCACCTAACCTATGTTGTGTTTCCTGACCCTATCCTATACCTTGGATACCGGATTCACTTCAACCTTGTTTGGGATAAACCTATCGACCTTAGACGATGTGGAGTTTGCCTGCTCTTCAACCCAGTAGCGTGCTGCAGTTTATTCGTGTGCGTGCATTTGACTGTTGCTACCTTTGACCCAGACCCATTACCTAGATTTCCCACAAATACCTTTAACCCTTTCTCCCCTGTGCCCACCTGCCTCTTCCTCCCATTTACCTTTTATCAAACCACTCACTGATCCTCCCTTCTGCCTCATCAAGTTCCTAGTTTGAGGGGGATCACCTTCACCCACACATGGGGCAACCACATCTTATTTTTGTTAGCATCGCTTACCAATACAAGCTATGCAACAAAAAGGGGCAAAATGTAGACACTAAAATTAGGTCACACTCCCCTTTGGTCCCTCGACAAATAAGCACCCTTCATCACATTCACCTAGCCATGACCCCTTTCACCCCACTAATATTAATTTAATTAAATTAATGCATTATCCTCACTATATTTATTATTTAAATATCTTATTTTAAATAATATCCACACATACAGTTCACTTAGACACCTCACCAAGCCAACTCAACCTAAGACCTATTCTTAGTAAGTTGCCATAACTAACTAAGACATACCCAAACCCTAAAAATCAATGCCTACATTCCCTCTAACCACATTCCCACATGCTCACAAGAAGCTCCCAGTCTAATCCGTGGGTTAATGACACGAGATCCAAGGAAATCAAGAGGATCTCCCTAGTTTAGTAAACCTAGGAAATCCCACCTTGACCGACGCCGGTTACCCCTAACCATCGCCGGTTAAGCCGGAACCACCGTCGGTTACCCTTTTAACCCCAAAACAACCTTATTCTCAAGGTTGGAAGTTGGAAGCAAAAAGGTTGGTGAGCATTATCACATCTCAGAGAGATAACACATCTTCAGAGAGTGAATTCTAGTGAGACCACACATGCAAGGAAGGAGATCAAACATCTTTTCCTGCACAGCCATCCCAGCCATGATCTGATCTAACCAAGCAAAGAGGAATGTACATGCAGTCCATGCAGATGCTTTTCTTCAGTTGGTGATCACTTGAAACCTTCAAACCTCTCATCAGCACCTCCATCCCTCACTCACAGGCATTCAGGACCGGAATCCAAGTAAGTATAACGTCATACTTTTCTGGTTTATTTCATTTCATCATCATTTTATCATCTATTGTTTACCTAGCCACCTATTGACCTTCTCCAACATTTCCACCTCCATATACCCATTAAATCCTCGCCAAAGCCTACCCCAGTCACCCAATACCTCATCCCGACCAACCAAAGTCCTTTGTGCAATCACAAAGGAGACCTAAAGCTTGTTCTGTGACATTTCTAGATTCCACAGTAACTGGCACCGGTCACACCTGACCGCCATCGGTTACCCCTAACCGACATCGGTCTCTGTATTTTCCCACACAGCCCAGAACAGAGACCTACCCACTTAATTTCATCTCACCCTCATTCCACCTGTGATCTACCTGAGACCTCTGTCAAACCTGCAGAACCCAGAACCAATCATTTGACCTTTGGATTCTATTCTAGCTTAGCCTGTTAGATTAGATCTATTTCTTATTGTGTTTTAAGTGGGATACCTAAATCATTTCAAATTACAATAGGATTTACTTTATTTACAACATTAAATTTTTTAAAATAGTGGACTGACAGCCATCTAGGAAGTATCACACTTCCCGGATCTAGCATACACTAGGCAGTTCACTGCCCATATTGTTTAATTCCTTCTGGTGGTCTTGCTTTGCATTACAGGTAGTTCCTCCTAGCCAAAAGGAAGCTCTCACGATCAGCTGTGGATTTGGAAGTCATACGCATGCAATAACCCATCAACCAGCATTTGAACAGGTATTCCTCCTACGCCCATTACCCTATCTGTTTCGTCAACACTTCAAAGAAACAATGGCATCCACTAACTCATCCAAATATGATCTAATCTCCCTTTCTAGGGGGGCATCCTCCCCTCGTCCTTAGTATCCCTTCCGCATTAATTCATCTCTTATTTGTCCATACAACTTCTTAGATGTTGGGGGAATTCAATTTTGACATCACTTTATTTAATCTCATCCAATCTTAAATCCAAATCTTCTCTTTTTAAAGCCCACTTTTGTGGCCATATTCGTCTCTCCCTTAAGGGACCATGTTTTTTATTTTAATTCCACCGTTGTGTCCATACATATCCCTTCTTATGGGGCGCCATATTTATTTTGCTTCCTCAAGGATAGTGCATAATTTTTATTTTCGCTCATGTATATCATCGTGTCCTATCTTCCTGCCCTAAGACTTTATCCTATCTTTCGATCACACTCTAATATGGGTCTTGGGTTTATCGTTTGACTTCCCTTACTAGTAAACTAGAGACTGAACCTCTTCGTGCATTGAACTTACAGCCATTCTACTGTTAGCATACCTACCAATGAGCACTTAGTCATATCCTTAGATCATCCCTCCATCATGAACCTCTTCCACGTATCATTGTAATCATATGGAACTATGTGGTCTACCATCACTTTCCTAGACATGACCTTAAATATGGGCACCATGGCTCTTTCCATAGCATTTTCCTTCTGGATAGATTCTCCCTTTTTGGTGATAACTCCATGATCATTACACCCATCACCTTGTTATTTACCTATTGAAACCACACAAAGGGTTTAGGGGTGTCACTTTTACAAACATCATCCCCTCCTCTGTGGTCTACCTAGCTATACTCATCTCTTCCCCATCAAATAGAAAATCAACACACAAAAAAGAAATGAAAGTACAAATTTTGGATGCTCCTATCTCATGCTATCTTATCCAAAAATAGACCGATCCCTTAAAGGATAGAAGTTCATAAAAAGCATATAATAAGTATAGAATGCTCCCCTGAAGGACAACTATCATGCATATCTTATCCTACCATCTAAAAGACAAAGTCAAAAATCCAAAATTAAAAGTGAAAAGTAGACCATACCCTTGAAGGATGGTTACTCTATTATATCACGGCAACGAAGGCTTCCCACATTGATTAGGCTTCTATATATGATAACATCCTCAAAAAGCTTCATGCATCAATAAATTTTCTCATATACATTACAGACTCCCCGCATTGATCAATTTGCATCTTCCCCCTTCCCAGAGCTGGGGCATATTTCTAGGAACAACCATCTATGGAGATCCCTCTTCCCACGTACAAGTTACATCTAGAATCCCCTTTGTTGTGTCGACATTAGGTTTATGAGCATCTTTCATCCATATTCCCCTCATGGTATTTTCGCATAACTAACTATCGTTGGTTATATACCAACACCTGTTATTGGCTGCAAGTGCAATACCTTGAGTGGTACCCTTTCTTATACCTCCAATCCAGTTCAAAGCATGGTTTCCCTATAGTCCCTTTGCTACAATTATGTGTCATTTTAGGTCACCTTTTTATCAAAATTGCATTCCTACATAATAAATTTTAAACCATGAATTCCATATCTATATGTTTACCTTCAAGGATGGCATACCATAATCCATAATCCCATGAATTTTGTTACTATCTAGGAATCTCTTGCTCATACACTTTTCAGTTTGGGAATTCTACTTGATCTCCATTACGATTTGTGAATCCTACTTGAGGATCTTTCTCAACTAGTATTTTCTATCCAGTAACTCCTCATCCCCCACCATGGTCACCATGTATTTGATCCATTCATCCTCACTTCTAATTTATACTAATTCACTTCCAGCTTAACAATCTTACTTAATCACCCCTTCCACACGGGTATCTTGGTTGAGATATACCCACTTCCTATGATCTTCCCGCTATAGAAGCTTCTCCGCCATCTCCTCTTTAATTAGACAACAATCACCACCACACACATCTTTCTACCCTGTCTCTTCTACTCATCACTTATGCCTCATCAATCTCACCACGTGGGCATCCCAATTAAGGATTCCCCTCACACTCTCCATCTTACACTGCATATATTTCTCCAACCATTCATGTTACACTCCTTTGGTTCCTTATTCCTTTGTTATCACCTTCTCTCACCTCTTGTTCCATTTTTGCATACCTTCAGTCCACCTTGTCACACCCTCTCCACACATATTTTTTCAATCACTTACTTATTTTCATCATTCTTCTTCTTCTTCGGCTTGGCGATCCTACTTAACCATTCCCACCACATGATAATCTTACTCAAGAGTCCCTCTTAAGGTTGATCTATCATCTAGCCTTCCCCCATAACATCATATTTCCCTCATCTTATTTCTCCCTCCTTTCATCATAATCATCTACTCCAACCAACCATTCCACGCCTGTACCTAATACATTCCTCCGTTTCACCTTCCATATCACCATTGTCGGTTTGGAAATCTTACTTAACCACTCCTATGGCATGGCGATCTTACTTAAGAGTCCCTCTTAAGGATGATCTATCATCTTGCACTCACCCATCATTGCACATTCTCACTATCCACATTTTCTTGTCATTCCCCATCATCACATCCTCTCACTTCCTCTTCCATTATCTCAAACAACACCTCCTACTTTCCCACTTTTCATCTCCATCATCCCTCACTTGGTAATCTTACTTAACCACTTTCACCGCATGACAGTCTCATGTAAGGGTCCTCCTTAAGTTAAACTCATCATTTTGGACTTCTCCCTCACCTCATTCTTCATTCTCTCCATTGATTGTTTCTTCCTCCTGGTATTCCTTACCAACCACATTTTTGTCATACCACTATCCTTTCTCAACTTATCATGTTACACAATATGTCTTCTATCTTACGCATGTAATCATGTTCCTTTCCCCCATTTTATCTTTCTTGATCCCTCATCCTTAATAACTTTTCTTCCCATTATCCTCATGTCTTGTTTCTTCATCTTCACCTCATTCATCCTCATCCACTGCATCCTCACCTTGCCTTCATCTTAACACAAATCATTATCCCTCCTTTATTTACTCTTTCCACTTCATCTTCTTGAATTATCCCATATATCTATCACCATGCTTACCCGCCATTATTGTTGGTATTTGCCTAATATTATTTCACCGTCATCTTCTGTTTTCGTGCTAATAATTATTGGTAGACTTCTCCTAAAATTCACTCATCCTCATTCTACATGGCCTTCTTCCCTCTCTTTGAACTTCTCATTTTTTTCTCCATTCCTTCCTTCCTTTGTGCCCACTGATCATTATCAGGGGACTTCTCCTAACGTCCCTTCATTAGCATTTCCTCTTCCATTCCTCATTTACTTTTCCCTCTTCTCACTTTTCCTTCCATCTTTCCCTACCGATCATTATCGGTGGAATTCTCCTAACATCCCTTTGTTGACATTTCCTCTTCTATCCCTTCCTCTCTTTTCCTTCACCACCTCTCCATATTCCATTCTTCCTTTCCCATTTATTTATTGTCTTCATCATAAATCCTTTGTCTATTGTCTCGTAATCCTTGTATCCTCATCTCACGCATCTCTGCATCTTTTCCAATTTGTGTCATTCCTCCCCTCTAACTTCTCTCTACGTTCTTGATACTGCCCATTCTCAACCGAATATCTGTGTTCTTGATTTCTTTCCTTTTGCATCATTTTCTCTGTTGTCCTCTCCTCCTTTCTATTCCTCGTATTTTTCATTTACTTTTTCCTTTACATTTCCTTCTTACTTCCCCAATGATAACATGACTCTTCAGTATTGTCCCATATTTTTTATCATCCCACCATCCACATGCATTTCCATGTGGTCTGTTCCATATTCTTTACCTTGGTTTTCCTCACGATAACCTGGGCCCTTCAATCTGCTCCATATATCCACTATATCATCACTTCTTCCCCCGTCTTTTTCACCTTCCTCCTACCCTCCCTTTCTCATTCTGTACAAATTTCCATTTCTTTTTATGATCTTCTCCATGTTTTCTTGCTCTCTTCTAGTTTCTTTCCTTTTTCTAATATATCATCTCTTTCATTTTTTTCAATTCTTCATCTTTTTCATCTCCACCATCTCACACATACTTCTTTCCTTATTTCACTACCTTTATTTTGGATCTTTTTCTACCCTTTTTATATTTTTATGCCATCTTCTGTCATCTTGTCTTCTTTTTTTCTCGTGCTTCCTTCCTTCCCTTTTCTTATCATCCATCTTTGTTACCCTCTTCTTCCTCTTTCATCCCCTTTTGGGCATCATTATACCCATTCTAAACATCTCTTCACATGGTATTTTTATCTTTGAGGATACCGTAACGACCATCACCTATCACCTTTTTCCTCACAAGTGCTTGCTCTACTTTTTGCTTGGTAAATGTCAATCGTAATATCCCCCCCATGAATCAAAATCTATTCTACTTTCTTCTTATAGTATTTTCTTGTCAATAAAACATCTTCCTTGGAAAATCTCTCTTCAAAAATATTAACCCCTTGCCTGGGGCATATTACCTCACCATTCATATTCCAACTCACCTTTTTGGCTGCTCTTCATGCCCTATTCTGGGACATCATTATTTTCACCCTCTCCCTTTTGTGGACGCGTGATTTTTTAATCGATACCTCGCATACTAAATCTTTCGCATACCTTTCACATTTAGTTGCGCTTAGTTTAATGTTTTCCTATGACCCATTGGTCATCACTGTTTACATCCATACTGCAATGGTCTTCACCCACTCATTGGTCCATAAAACATTGTCGTCTGTCTCCATTGAGAATGTAATTTTTCCTCTACCAATGTGATATTGGAGTCACCACCATACTTTTCATTGTTATCGTGATCCTTTTTTCCTGGGGTAGCTTGCCTTAGTTATGCGTTTCATCCATTTTTTCTTCACCCATATGATCTTTACCATATATCTCTTTCAAAATCGTGATTGACTTCCTTTATGTTGTTAATCCCAAGTTTGAGGGGGGAACACTCAATCAATAATCTTTTCATCATTTTTGTCTCAGTGTTTTCCCAATGTAACCCACTCATCGAAAAGGGTCAGATGTAGAAACTAATTTTTGGTATCGTTCATCCCCTTCACCCCGCATTTTCCCACCTTCATTAAGCTTACCTATTTGAATCCATTTTCCCCCCTTAATTTGAATAACTCAGATTTCCCACCAAAAATAAATGTTCAATTAATCAATCTGAATTGGTTAATTGATCCCCTTTTAAATACCTAAACCTTGTTATCCAAATATTCCAATTATGTCATATTACCCCACCTAATAATTAAATACTCCAAAAATCATTCAAATCATGAACCCCACTCATGATTTAAATAATGAAAAATAATCCTTATCATATCCATTATTTCACCTAAAAGTCATGTCCCCCCCACTCACTTAACCAAGGTTACTTTGTCAAACCCAGGTTACCTAATAACCCCTAAACTAACCCCATCTCCAGGCTATAAATACAAGCCTTCCCATCTCTTTCAAACAAGTTAAGAGTGATATAAAACCTCTGATATTGTAGCCTCTTTATTATCATAAAATCATCATAGTGTCCTTGTAATGCCACTTGAATCACCATAATACCATCCCCATATTTTTTGGTTCTCTTATCTTAGTTTTCTTTGAATTCAATTTGGTCATATCAGTAGCTCCTCTATACATCAGATTTTTCAAGTTCTGTTATCTATCAGTTTCTTCTTATTATCCATTTATCGTTTGTTTATATCATTTTATCTTATCAGACGAGGGTTGACATTTGCATAAGTAAGCTCGTGCTTCTTGGAACCGACTTTGTCAGGCAGCCCCCGCATATACCATCTAATTTGTTTTCTTCTTAGTTACCTCTATTTTGTAGGTTTATCCAGCTTGTAGTGGAGGTCAGCCACTTTTAGTGCCCATATTCACCATATCACATCTGAGGTACCTTAAACCCTCCATCATTTGAGGTTGTTTGATTTCTTTATTGTCTAGCTCAACTAATCTGGATAGGGACGAAGAAAAACTGATCAACATATCTCCCTAAGCATGATAAGAAAACTATTTATTCTTCAACTAATCATATATATTATGCAGTGCCTCCTCCTTCATCGGGGGATCTCAATTTTCTAGTTGTTAATATTGATGCATCTCCACCATTCATTACATTCTTTTCTCATGATTATCATGTTACATTATCTTCTGATACAGTACATGTTAATGGCTTTATTGGGCCTCATGTTATCAAAAATACAATGATCGATCCATCAATTCATATGGGTGTATGCTCTATTGCACTTCTTATCACTATCAACTATCCTCTCTCTCATATCTCATATCCAGTTCCCAAATCTTATGGTTTTGTCAAGATTCCAGTTACAGTTGGGCCTTCGCTGTAAACTATCCTCTCTCTCATATCTCATATCGAGTTCCCAAATCTTATGGTTTTTTTAAGCTTCCAGTTACAGTTGGGCCTCTCACCATGCTTGTGTCATTTGTTGCGGCACCTTCAATCAAAGGTTGTGACATTCTCTTAGGTATTCCTTAGCTCCGTGCCACTAAAGCTATCATTTCCATGGCTCTCTTATGTACACCATCAAATGTGTTCCGTGATGCACACCATGATCGCATCCTACTTTCGAGGTTTCCATTGCACTATATAAATCATTTAGGTCCCCTGGACCTCTCAAATCTAAGGCACATTTTACACCTAGCTCACTTATTTGCATATGACCTACTCATTTTCATCAGTCTAGTAGTCCATCTTTTCAGCTTAAGTCCCCTTCTCAAGCAACCCCTTCACATAAGAATTCATCACCTCCTTCCCCATCTGGGTCTCCTTCACATAGGTTCTCATCACCTCCTACATCTCCTTTATATAGATTCTCATCACCTCCTTGGTATCCTTCACATACGTACTCATCATCTCTTTGGTATCCTTCACGTAGGTGTTCACCATTGAGGTCTCCTTCACAAATATTACATCACTCTCATACACAACCAATCTTAGAGCATGGTCACACATCTTTATCTCCTCACACATAGGGTGGAGGACCCTTTTCCTTCACTTTTGTTGCATAGTTCGATAAACATTATACACTTGGGGGCATCACACTTACTTCTCTCTCCACCTTATAACATTCTAAAGTGCCTATCATTTCTACTCATGCGCTCCGTGATTCATACTTCCTATTTCTAAGTAATATGACTCATCTTGATACACTTTGTATCGTCATTACCTTATGATGCTCTCTTGTGCTAAGGTTCACATTTGACTTTTGAGGGCATACTACATCCATGAACCTCACATCATAAACACTACACATTTCACACTCTACGCATTCATGACACATCTTTCTAGCATCACATTCTCACATAACAAAACCTTAAACTAACCTCAACACATTCACACACATTATGCTCTACGATTCATGATCTATCTTTCTAGCATATTTTTCAAACCATTTCTCGATGAAACGTTGTTGTTCTATGGTTCATTCTTGACTGTCGAGGGGTATTTTATAAATGAACCTCATCTCATACTCATCCACATTTTCTCGGGGGGGTACACTACTCCTATCACATTCACTTTACATTCCATTCCATTCTCACGCACAACATGTCTCATATCTTGGTTTCACTTATTCTTGTGTGCTTATACTCACATGTTACACTTTGCTTACTATATTAGATGGATATCCAGTATGCCATTATCATTTCTATATACACATGTGCATTCACTTGTTCTTTAGTTGTGAATGAAAACTTTCTATAAATATTTACACGCAACATTGATGTTTGACACTCTACCTCTTACCAGTCCCACTAAGGCTCTTGGGGGCATCTACATTCCTACTCTTACACATCACAAGTGTTTTTGTTTCATTTTATACTAATACCTATGCTTACTAGCACACTATTGATCTATACACGCTTTGACATATTCTTTATCTTTCTAACATGTTAACACTTGCTTCATGTGCAAAATTTTCCTTTTAGGAATTATTTTCCGCCATGGTTTTTTGTTACACTTTGCTTTCTCTTATATTCTATTGTATGCCATTGTTTTGCGGGCTATGCCCTTTGTCTTGTATGAACATTGTATTCTTTTGGCCACTCTAAACCTAATTGTATTGTGACATTGTGAGCAATGTCCCAGGTTTAAAACCCATTTTTTGTGGTCTATCTTGTATTCTTACTTATTTGATTACACATTGCCTTCTACTTGCATACTAGCTTTGATTGCATTAACACATTTATCTAGCCCATTTGTTTGCATGTGCCTTGGTTTCTACCATGTACATTCCTTCCCCTGTAGGGTATACACAGTTTAAACTCAACATCAGGTCCTCTCTTTGGGATGCATTCTCCTAGCGATCTCACATGCACACCAAATGAGGGGGGCATACATTGGATGAATCAGTCACCCCATACAACAATACAATACATTTTAGCACAGGAACATAACAGATTACAATTTTAAAAATGGCATAGATTCTGACTTGGGTCCTCGGTTCAACATAAACACCAGCACCCAACTACAAACACTGGTGTTTGGGTGCTCCTGACCTTTCCTAGGTGCCTATAACCAGGGGTAGTTATAGTTATTTTTTCAAATTAGCATAGTTGGCAGTAGTTCGCAGAGCAGTTTTCACAGCATAGGCATAGTCCTTCAGCAATCAAAATGCATTCTATCTCCTTTATTCTACTTGGATCGAACTAGAACAACACAGAACTAAACATGAATCATGCCATCTATAGTGGTGTAGAAATTTAGGAAGTAGTCATGGAAGGAGAATAACACTAGACATTTCTCCCCAACACTCTTCTGTCGTGGCATGAGATCACCCAAAAAAACTCGCACTTGGCATGAAATCACCCAAAAAACTTGTAATTGGCATGAGATAGCCAAAAAAACTTGTTCTTGGCATGAGATCACCCAAAAAACCCGCTCTTCTACAAAATTTTCAGGACATTTTCTATCCCTTTCACTCTTCACGGACCAGGTACACACTTTCCTTTTACAAATTTTCCATATTTTTACATAATTTCACATGTTTTTTACAGAGTTTTCATAACACATAACTTTGACTAATCTTTCTCTATTATTTTATAGGTTTGTCCTTAATACGTAATCAGAATCAGCCCTACATTGATCACAACAATAGGTACAACACAATACAACACTATACGCTTCACCCCTAGGGTCACTTCCTCTTTCTTAGCTTCTATGCTTCATTTTTATCACTCCACACTTTCACTTGTATCCTCAACATGCTTTCACCATCAATCTACAAGGAACAAAGGTACACAAATTTTAAACTACTTTATGTTATCAAGTATTCACTCAACAACATAGAGTGGGGGAAAATGTAGACACAAAATCACACACTTGGGTACATTTCTAGGTCCTAATCACATATTACTATTCATATGATTCCTAAGTGAGAAAACTAGCAATTGACAACTATATTTGGCCTTTTGTCTTTGTTTCTTAATTTATATTTGGCCTTCTACACCATACATCCCAATTGGTACTTTATTGCATTATCTTTTATTACTATGGACACCAGCGCCTAGACAAGATGCCATCGCCCAAACACCCTCATCCTTCTAGGTGCCCCTGACTTCTCTTTACTTTACTCACTCTTTTTACGCATCTTTTATCTTTTGGGCATCTTATTTTCTTATGGGTCAGCCTTCCAGTTGTCAATTACCAATTCAACCAAGGGAATCATATAAATATAAAGTTATATGACCAAAATAAAGGACTAAGCATTAAACATCTATTATCATCACCTAAGGATACATTTGAAGGCATTCTAAGAGCACCAAAGGCATGCATCCATTACTCACTCATGGGATACGCGACTGCATTTTCTACATACATGCATAGGAATGATATCATTTTCTTTACAGGTTACAGGCTTAGACACTAAATCAAGCACTTTGGGTAATTATTTAGTCTCGGTTCATACTCTATTCATATGGTTCTTGAGTGAAAAAGAGTATTAATTAACCCATGTCTTTGGCCATTTTTCTTTGCTTTCTATTGCTACTTTCAATCTTGTACATACACTTACCCGGTCCGTATTTTCATACTGAGTTTTCCATATTTCTAACTGAGGCGCCCAACTAGGACTCGGGTGCCCTAGGTGCCCTGATCCCCTCTAGGCGCCTTGATCCTCTTCGCCTTTCCTCTCACTTTTAAGGCACTTTCTAGCCATTTGAGCTTCTTTATTTTTAGTGGTCGGCATTTTCGAGGTTAATTATGAAATTAGAACAAGATAACCATATAAATATAATGTTATGAGACCATAATGAGGAACCAAACACTAAGCACTTACTATCACCACCTAAGGTTGCATTCATCAAAGGCTTTTATTGCTCCATTTTCATCCATCTAACTCCATCACAAGGGACATAGGTTGGTTCATCTACATCACACTTCATAGGTGGGGATTTTATTCTATTCCATGCACCATTTACTTACATTCTACATCTAGTTATTACTCACTACTCACAAAGTGTGACTGACAAAAGAGCACCTAGGGCACGATTTCCATACACACACACCTAGAACTACATTGGGTTTGAGATGTAGTGCAACACTTAGTGATTAATCCATCCATTTGGTAGCTGAGGACAGTCTGATCCATTCATATACATATTTATTTTTTAGGGTTTTGATGTTTTGTCTAGGGTTTTATAGGTGATTCTTATATTGCAGGTTTACAACAACATCTAACAAAGTTACGCGACATAATACGAACAAAAGTGAACATTCAACGATATGTTAGAGAAGCTTTCCTGGTCATTTTTGTAGACCAGGGCACCCAGATCTCAGACCAAGGAGCCCTTGGTGCCCCTATCCTTCTTAAGACACCCCAATTTGGCAAGACATTCCATATCTACATTTTCCCAAGCTCCTGTGTAGTGGTTTCCTCCTCCTTTCAAGCCAGTCTCCACTATGACACAGTCCCACAACCTCGATGAATTAGATAAGGAATTTCTAACCCTCTTTGCACATTAAGGTTTCAAATTTCATTGCTTATATTGCTTGGGTATATTTACTACATTTTATTATCATTTATTTACTACTTCTATAACATCTAGAATAGACTACAATATTCCATTTTAGTGAACCCACACTCAATCTTCACGCTTTTAGGATCCCCATTCTTTACTTGTTATCCTAGACTCTAGTCGTTATGAGTATCTCAATCAATGATTGCTTGCTTACAAATCCTGATTTACGGCGTAGAGTCCAACATCTTCTTGATGCTACTCACATTCATGCTGACATGCATCGTAACTCAGTATATAAAACTTTTATAGATGCATTTTATCAACACATAACATTCAATTCTAATCCTCCCACTGATCTTAACACTTTTGATAATTATCCACCTTTGCATATCATGTTTCGTATTTACAATGTGGCTGTCAAGCGTCCTTTAATTAACAATGGATCTGAACTCAACTTATGTCCCATGTCATTGATTTAGAGGCTAGGTCTTTCCGCTCATGATGTTAGTCCATTATGTCTTTCACTGCATGCATATGATGGTTCTATTCATCCATGTGTTAGTAACATTACATTCATTGACTTTTCATTATCCTATAATTTTTTACTTAGTAGACCATGGATTCATGCCACGCAAGTTGTTGCTTCTATTGTACATCATTGTGTCAAATTCATACATGAAGGGGTAGAATATACTATTTTTCATGACCCTGACCCATTCCAATATTGTGATTGATATCCTAATACCACTCTTCCTACTCAACGCACTAATACTACAACTAATCTTAATTATTTGGACAAACCACCTCATTTACCACTGCTTGAAGGTGTTATTTGTGTGATAAATGCTATTTCTTCCACTCCAGCTACTACTACTACTAATACTACTATGATTTTGTATCGAGGGCCTATCCAGTCTACAAACTTTTCTCTATATCCTACACCTTCACATACACCACCTCCATCAACATGCCCACTATTCACATGCATGTTTTTCATGAATGATTCATATTAGGAGGATATTCCATTTGATTATACTTGTGATGACACTGTATGTATACATGAGGGCTTAACTCGAATAGGATTTTATTTTGAGGGCCTCTACCCTTCACCACACGCTCCTCATCTTTATCATGGGTTTATTCACATTGCTACCACTTATGGCCTACATGTCTTTCACCTCACGGTCTTCCTTGCACGCGATCCTCGATATGCACAACTTACATTAGGATAATCATGAATTGATTACATTGGGGGTACTCTAGATCCTGATCATGTAGTCATATCTTTCCCGATGTGTTTCAGTCATGTATTTATTTACAATAGTTCCTTTCTTGGGTATACATAAAATAACACTTGATGGTATGCACATGGGTACCCCTTACCTCCCTTCATTGATGAGGAATATGCCATGGGTATGTATAATTTAGACCTCAATGGTTCGTTACGTGATCAACCCAACACCATTTCTTACCAGGTCTCTTATGCTTATCCATTCGACTTTGACCCTGATAATGATGACATTCTAGATGACATTACATGATTTCATTCTTCTTCATACACACTTGGGGGCATAACATTCACACATCCCCCCATATTAGCATCAACACATCTCCCGCATTCACATTGTCATACATCTAACTCCTAACATAGGTTGTTGGGGTTAAACCATATAACAATGTTGCACAAATCTATAGTCAGATAAGGCATACAAACAATGAATGCAAAAATAAGCTAGAAGATAAATAAACAAGAGAAATATAACACTATATTTAACATGGTTCACCCAGTGTGGGCTACGTCCACCAAGAAACGACCAATAATATTATTCAGTGATTTACAAAGGAAATACAATGAATATTTGTTGTCTTCAAACACCTCACAGGATGTTCAATGATTTTCCCTCGCTCAACTACTCTTTCTTACTCACCAAGAAAACTAACATGCAAACAATTGTTATTTTCTTCTCACATACCCTCATACAGTGCATTCTAGCATATATATATTGTGGGAAACTAACTATGCTTTTACAACCAAGAAATCATCTTTAAAACAAGAGATTTTTTCTATTTCTCATTAAAGAAAAAAAACATCGTCGCACAGGTGACCGATATTGGTCCATGCCTGATCGATGTCGGTCATGTCCTAATCGATGCCGGTTATACCTTGATTGATGTCGGTCATCCCCTGACCGATGTCGGTTACTGTCAAAACCAGTAACATGTAAAAGAAAGTTTCTTGTGAAGCAATTAAGCTCCATACTAAACAATCTCCCACTTGGAGATCAATTGTTGCATTGTACTGTGCATCACCGTCCTTAGTTCCTTTTCCTTGGCCCTATTTCTTCCTCTTCAAGTCTCAAACTTGAAGACCAACAGAAGTGGAGTGAAGCTCCAACTTCTCCCTTACCAACGGCTTTGTTAGAATATCCACAGGGTTCTCATCCTTATGGATTTTTTGTAACTTCAGCTACCCATCCTCCAACACTTGCCGTATGAAGTGATACCTCAA